>CM059038.1:52390558-52392485 GCA_030279155.1 Forsythia viridissima
TAGGGTTTAGGGTTTAGGGTTTAGGGTTTAGGGTTTAGGGTTTAGGGTTTAGGGTTTAGGGTTTAGGGTTTAGGGTTTAGGGTTTAGGGTTTAGGGTTTAGGGTTTAGGGTTTAGGGTTTAGGGTTTAGGGTTTAGGGTTTAGGGTTTAGGGTTTAGGGTTTAGGGTTTAGGGTTTAGGGTTTAGGGTTTAGGGTTTAGGGTTTAGGGTTTAGGGTTTAGGGTTTAGGGTTTAGGGTTTAGGGTTTAGGGTTTAGGGTTTAGGGTTTAGGGTTTAGGGTTTAGGGTTTAGGGTTTAGGGTTTAGGGTTTAGGGTTTAGGGTTTAGGGTTTAGGGTTTAGGGTTTAGGGTTTAGGGTTTAGGGTTTAGGGTTTAGGGTTTAGGGTTTAGGGTTTAGGGTTTAGGGTTTAGGGTTTAGGGTTTAGGGTTTAGGGTTTAGGGTTTAGGGTTTAGGGTTTAGGGTTTAGGGTTTAGGGTTTAGGGTTTAGGGTTTAGGGTTTAGGGTTTAGGGTTTAGGGTTTAGGGTTTAGGGTTTAGGGTTTAGGGTTTAGGGTTTAGGGTTTAGGGTTTAGGGTTTAGGGTTTAGGGTTTAGGGTTTAGGGTTTAGGGTTTAGGGTTTAGGGTTTAGGGTTTAGGGTTTAGGGTTTAGGGTTTAGGGTTTAGGGTTTAGGGTTTAGGGTTTAGGGTTTAGGGTTTAGGGTTTAGGGTTTAGGGTTTAGGGTTTAGGGTTTAGGGTTTAGGGTTTAGGGTTTAGGGTTTAGGGTTTAGGGTTTAGGGTTTAGGGTTTAGGGTTTAGGGTTTAGGGTTTAGGGTTTAGGGTTTAGGGTTTAGGGTTTAGGGTTTAGGGTTTAGGGTTTAGGGTTTAGGGTTTAGGGTTTAGGGTTTAGGGTTTAGGGTTTAGGGTTTAGGGTTTAGGGTTTAGGGTTTAGGGTTTAGGGTTTAGGGTTTAGGGTTTAGGGTTTAGGGTTTAGGGTTTAGGGTTTAGGGTTTAGGGTTTAGGGTTTAGGGTTTAGGGTTTAGGGTTTAGGGTTTAGGGTTTAGGGTTTAGGGTTTAGGGTTTAGGGTTTAGGGTTTAGGGTTTAGGGTTTAGGGTTTAGGGTTTAGGGTTTAGGGTTTAGGGTTTAGGGTTTAGGGTTTAGGGTTTAGGGTTTAGGGTTTAGGGTTTAGGGTTTAGGGTTTAGGGTTTAGGGTTTAGGGTTTAGGGTTTAGGGTTTAGGGTTTAGGGTTTAGGGTTTAGGGTTTAGGGTTTAGGGTTTAGGGTTTAGGGTTTAGGGTTTAGGGTTTAGGGTTTAGGGTTTAGGGTTTAGGGTTTAGGGTTTAGGGTTTAGGGTTTAGGGTTTAGGGTTTAGGGTTTAGGGTTTAGGGTTTAGGGTTTAGGGTTTAGGGTTTAGGGTTTAGGGTTTAGGGTTTAGGGTTTAGGGTTTAGGGTTTAGGGTTTAGGGTTTAGGGTTTAGGGTTTAGGGTTTAGGGTTTAGGGTTTAGGGTTTAGGGTTTAGGGTTTAGGGTTTAGGGTTTAGGGTTTAGGGTTTAGGGTTTAGGGTTTAGGGTTTAGGGTTTAGGGTTTAGGGTTTAGGGTTTAGGGTTTAGGGTTTAGGGTTTAGGGTTTAGGGTTTAGGGTTTAGGGTTTAGGGTTTAGGGTTTAGGGTTTAGGGTTTAGGGTTTAGGGTTTAGGGTTTAGGGTTTAGGGTTTAGGGTTTAGGGTTTAGGGTTTAGGGTTTAGGGTTTAGGGTTTAGGGTTTAGGGTTTAGGGTTTAGGGTTTAGGGTTTAGGGTTTAGGGTTTAGGGTTTAGGGTTTAGGGTTTAGGGTTTAGGGTTTAGGGTTTAGGGTTTAGGGTTTAGGGTTTAGGGTTTAGGGTTTAGGGTTTAGGGTTTAGGGTTTAGGGTTTAGGGTTTAGGGTTTAGGGTTTAGGGTTTAGGGTTTAGGGTTTA
>CM059039.1:7500-10000 GCA_030279155.1 Forsythia viridissima
TCGTGTGCCTGAGAACCAGCCTTCGTGTGCCATGAGGTGCCTGAGTTGGTGCCTTCGTGTGCCATGATGTGCCTGAGGTGGTGCCTTCGTGTGCCCAATTTGGTGCCTTCGTGTGCCCAAGTGGCTGCCTACGTTGCTGCCATCGTGTGCCTACGTTGCTGCCAAGATGTGCCTACGTTGCTGCCATCGTGTGCCTGAATGGCTGCCATGATGTGCCAAGATGTGCCTGAATTGCATGCCATGATGCGCCTGAGTTGGTGCCTTCGTGTGGCATGATGTGCCTGAGTTGGTGCCTTCGTGTGCCGAAATTGCTGCCTTCGCGTGCCTGAGTTGGTGCCTTTGTGTGCCTGTGTTGGTGCCTTCGTGTGCCTGAGTTGGTGCCTGCGTGTGCCCAAATTGCTGCCTTCGCGTGCCTTGGTTGGTGCCTTCGTGTGCCCAAATTGCTGCCTTCGCGTGCCTGAGTTGGTGCCTTTGTGTGCCTGAGTTGGTGCCTTCGTGTGCCTGAGTTGGTGCCTTCGTGTGACTGAGTTGGTGCCTTTGTGTGCCTGAGTTGGTGCCTTCGTGTGCCTGAGTTGGTGCCTTCGTGTGCCCAAATTGCTGCCTTCGCGTGTCTTGGTTGGTGCCTTCGTGTGCCCAAATTGCTGCCTTCGCGTGCCTACGTTGGTGCCTTCGTGTGCCCAAGTTGCTGCCTTTGTGTGCCTGAGTTGGTGCCTTCGTGTGCCTGAGTTGGTGCCTTCGTGTGCCCAAGTTGCTGCCATGATGTGTGCCTACGTTGGTGCCTTCGTGTGCCCAAGTTGCTGCCTTCGTGTGCCATGATGTGCCTGACTTGCTGCCATCGTGTGCCAAGATGTGCCTGACTTGATGCCATCGTGTGCCAAGATGTGCCTGAATGGCTGCCATGATGTGCCTACGTTGCTGCCATGATGTGCCTGACTTGGTGCCTTCTTGTGCCAAGATGTGCCTGAATGGCTGCCATGATGTGCCTACGTTGCTGCCATGATGTGCCTGACTTGGTGCCTTCGTGTGCCAAGATGTGCCTGACTTGATGCCATCGTGTGCCAAGATGTGCCTGAATGGCTGCCATGATGTGCCTACGTTGGTGCCATGATGTGCCTGAGTTGGTGCCTTCGTGTGCCAAGATGTGCCTACGTTGCTGCCTTCGTGTGCCATGATGTGCCTACGTTGCTGCCTTCGTGTGCCCAAGTTGCTGCCAACGTTGGTGCCATGATGTGCCTACATTGGTGCCATGATGTGCCTGAATTGCTGCCATCGTGTGCCATGATGTGCCTACGTTGGTGCCATGATGTGCCTGAATTGCTGCCATCGTGTGCCATGATGTGCCTACGTTGGTGCCATGATGTGCCTGAATTGCTGCCTTCGTGTGCCATGATGTGCCTACGTTGCTGCCTTCGTGTGCCCAACTTGCTGCCATCGTGTGCCTACGTTGGTGCCTTCGTGTGCCCAAGTTGCTGCCTTCGTGTGCCAAAGTTGCTGCCAACGTTGGTGCCATGATGTGCCTACGTTTGTGCCATCGTGTGCCAAGATGTGCCTGAATTGCTGCCATGATGTGCCTACGTTGGTGCCAAGATGTGGCTGACTTGCTGCCTTCGTGTGCCAGGATGTGCCTACGTTGCTGCCTTCGTGTGCCAGGATGTGCCTGAATGGCTGCCATGATGTGCCTGAGTTGCTGCCATCGTGTGCCAATATGTGCCTGAATGGCTGCCATGATGTGCCTGAGTTGCCGCCATCCTGTGCCAAGATGTGCCTACGTTGCTGCCTTCGGGTGCCATGCTGTGCCTGAATGATATCTACTCCTGTCACTTGGGTTTTTTCTCCTAAGTCTATTATAGGGGGTGGTGAGTGCTTGAAAGGGAGCAAGATGCCAGAGCCTGCCGAAGGGGCCAACGCTCGCCCACGGGGCGTGCATGCACCCCAGCCAAGGTCGACACCTTGGGTCCGGCTCCGGCATTCCCTTTCCGTCGACGACGATCCGGCGAATACTCCGACCGACCACCCCCCACGGGTCCCCAACGGAAAATGCACGAGCGGGCACAAAAATTGCGATGCGTGTCGATCGATGGCCCTAGGGATAAGACACACGCAACAAAATTTGCTTGCAATTGCTAATTGCGATGGGGGGCCGTCCAGGAGTATTCTTCGGAGCATTGTCCCGTTCGAAAAGTGGACGGAGAGCAAGCGCGGGCAAGAAACTGCGCGACGTGTTGATCGATTGGCCTAGGCATAAGACGCACGTTGCAACGTTAAGCTCGCAATTGCTCTACGTTTTGATGATGAAACACATATTTGGCCGGAGCACGAGGCTTGCGGCCCGTGTTGCCTTGGGATCGGTGGCTGCTTGGTTGCTTGGTGCTAGATGGAACGAGCAAGATGTGGGCATTGAAACTTGTCGCGTGCGTGAGTGCGTGTCAACGTATTTGGTGCCTGCTGTTGTGACTGTCCATGCATTGCAAACCTCGGCGGCACGCTCCGACCCCTTGTC
>CM059039.1:1243444-1325944 GCA_030279155.1 Forsythia viridissima
ATCTGTCAAATTTTTGTATTTTTTTCTTTATTGTATTTTTTTTAGAGTTACTCAAAAAACCAAGACCAAATATTTAAAAAAAAAAATAGCAAAGTTAACAAAAGCTGATTTTATAAAAATTTAATGCAAATATGTAGGACAAAAGGGTGATAGTTGGATGGCTAATGTCCAAAAAAAAAAAGTTGGGGTAGATTAGTTACAAATTTGACTGGTTTGGACAAAAAGTGCAAATTCAAAAAATGAAAAAATGTCAAAATCAAAATGGGATACTTTTTAAAAGTTGTAGTACTTTATTTACATTTTTATTTTATTTTGTTGTTATTAGTTTTTTTTTTATTTAAAAAAGAGGACAAAATAAAATTTGCAACAAAATTCAAAGATCGGGGATGGCCAATGTAAAAAAAAAGGTTAGGGGTAAATTTGTTATAAATGATAAGGTTGTGGACTAAAAGTGAAAATTACTAAAAAAAAAAAAATACACATATTCAAACAGGCAAAGTGAAAAAAATAAAGAAAAAAAACAAAAAACAAAATTTTCATTTTTGCTTTCTCGAGGACTAAAAGTGCAAATTACTAAAAAAAAAAAAAATACACATATTCAAACAGGCAAAGTGATAAAAAAAAAAGAAAAAAAAAAAAAACAAAACAAAATTTTCATTATTGCTTTCTCGAGTAACTCGAGAAAGCAAAATTGAAGAAATTTTGGTTTTTTTTTTTTCATTTTTTTTTCTTTTTTTCTCGCGTAACTCGAGAAAGGTTTTTTTTGTTTTTTTTTTTTTCTAGTTACTCGAGAAAGTTAATTTTTTTTTTTTTTTAAATACTAACTTTGCCGAGTTATTAGGCAAAGTGGGAAAAAAGGAAAAAAAAAAACAAATTTCAAAACTTCACTTAGCTATGGATTAAAAAAAATTCATTTGACATAGAAAATGATCACCGAAAAATATGAAATTTTCAGGGAACATAGAATACTCATGTAGCTACCACATATCAAAATTTGATAGTCCGACGGCATGTTTCGGCTTACTAAAATACTAATCGAAACATTCTAGTTAGTTTTTCAGATTCATGATGTCATAGTTTACAAAATTATTCATAAATTGAGTTATATAACATGAAATTATGTAAAACTAAAGCCAATGGTTAGGAAACCCATAAGGCTATCGTCTCCAACTGGAATTATGTAAAAATACTTAATATATAAGGTGCAATAAATTTTTGAGTTGGACAACAGAAACTGGATCTTAGAAAAACATGAAGTTTAGCAAAACCTTTCACGTTCACATCATTAACGTGTAATCAAAACATGTGAATCCACTAAAACTACCACAAAACCAAGGTCCACAAAAGTTTAAGAAGATATTTACACTACTTAAAGTTTTTTGATTGGTTTAAAATATCGATTCTGGCACGCCGACGGCATAAATCCGAAAAACAGCCTATGAGGTTTCGCGATTAGTATTTTAGTATGCCTAAACATGCCGTCGGACTACCAATTTTTGATATGTGGTAGCTACCCGAGTATTCTATGTCCCCTGAAAATTTCGTATTGTTCGGTGATCGTTTTCTATGTCAAAGAATTTTTTGTTATTCCATAACCAGGTGAATAAAATTTTCAAAATAAGGGAAGTGTAACTAAAATTTCTTCACCCGGTCATGAAGTAAAAAAAATTTGTTTGACATAGAAAACGATAACCGAAAAATATGAAATTTTCAGGAAACATAGAATACTCATTTAACTACCACATATCAAAATTTGATAGTCCGACGGCATGTTTCGGCTTACTAAAATACTCACCGAAACACCCTAGGCAGTTTCTCGGATTCATGCGGTCGCAGTTTACAAAATTGTCCATAACTTGAGTTATATACCATGAAATTATGTGAAACCAAATCCAATGGTTAGGTAACCCATAGAGCTATCGTCTCCAACTGTAATTATAAAAAAATACTTAATATATAAGGTGCAGTATATTTTTGAGTTGGTCAACAGAAAGTGCAGTTTGGAGAAACAATTCACCTAGTCATTGAGCAAAAAAAATTTCTTTGACACAGAAAACGATCACCGAACAATATGAAATTTTCACGGAACGTAGAATACCCATGTCGCTACCACATATAAAAATTTGATAATCCGACGGTATGTTTTGACACACTAAAATGCTCACCGAAACATCCAAGACAGTTTCTCGGATTCATGCTGTCGCAATTTACAAAATTGTCCATAACTTGAGTTATACAACATGAAATTATGTGAAACCAAAGCCAATGGTTAGGTAACCCATAGGGATATTGTCTCCAACTGGAATTATATAAAAATAATTAATGTATAAGCTGCAGCAAATATTTAAGTTGGACAACAAAAACTACAATTTAGAGAAAATGCAGTAATCATAAAAATTTATGAAAAAGAAAACAAATAAAGACAAAATATAAATTTACTTTTGTTTATATAAATCAATGAGTTTTTTTTTTTTTAATAATGTTGTCGAGTTACACATTTGATTAATGTTTTTTTTATAGTGCTGTTGAGCAACTCGACAATATTTGGTTGTTTGATTTATTTATTTATTTATTTTAATGTTGTCTAGCAACTCGACAATATTTGGCTGGTTGAAATTATTTTATTTTATTTTTTTTGTTAGTGTTGATACTAAGCCATTGTCGAGTTATCTGACAATTTTTTGTATTTTTTTCTTTATTGTATTTTTTTTAGAGTTACTCAAAAAACCAAGACCAAATCTAAAAAAAAAAAAAAAATAGCAAAGTTAACAAAAGCTGATTTATAAAAATTTAATGCAAATATGTAGGACAAAAGGGTGATAGTTGGATGGCCAATGTCCAAAAAAAAAAAGTTATGGTAGATTAGTTACAAATTTGAAAGGTTTGGACCAAAAGTGCAAATTAAAAAAATGAAAAAATGTCAAAATCAAAATGGGATAGTTTTTAAAAGTTGTAGAACTTCATTTACATTTTTATTTTATTTTGTTGTTATTAGTTTTTTTTTTATTTAAAAAAGAGGACAAAATAAAATTTACAACAAAATTCAAAGGTCGAGGATGGCCAACGTAAAAAAAAAAAAGTTAAGGGTAAATTTGTTATAAATGATAAGGTTGTGGACTAAAGTACAAATTACTAAAAAAAAAAAAATACACATATTTAAACAGGCAAAGTGAAAAAAAGAAAGAAAAAAAAATTTTCATTTTTGCTTTCTCGAGGACTAAAAGTGCAAATTACTAAAAAATAAAAAAAAAAAAAAATACACATATTCAAACAGGCAAAGTGAAAAAAAAAAAGAAAAAAAAAAACAAAATTTTCATTATTGCTTTCTCGAGTTACTCGAGAAAGCAATAATGAAATTTTGGTTTTGTTTTTTTGTTTTTTTTTTTTTCTAGTTACTCGAGAAAGTTAAATTTTTTTTTTTTTTTTAAAATACTAACTTTGCCGAGTTATTTGGTAAAGTGGGAAAAAAGGAAAAAAAAACAAATTTAAAAACTTCACTTAGCTATGGATTAAAAAAAAATCATTTGACATAGAAAACGATCACCGAAAAATATGAAATTTTCAGGGAATATAAAATACTCATGTAGCTACCACATATCAAAATTTGATAGTCCGACGGCATGTTTCGGCTTACTAAAATGCTAATCGAAACATTCTAGTTAGTTTTTCGGATTCATGCTGTCACAGTTTACAAAATTGTCCATAAATTGAGTTATATAACATGAAATTATGTAAAACCAAAGTCAATGGTTAGGTAACCCATAAGGCTATTGTCTCCAACTGGAATTATATAAAAATACTTAATATATAAGATGCAATAAATTTTTGAGTTGGACAACAAAAACTGCATCTTAGAAAAACATGAAATTTAGCAAAACCTTTCATGTTCACATCATTAACGTGTAACCAAAACATGGGAATCCACTAAAACTACCACAAAACCAAGGTTCACAAAAGTTTAAGAAGATATTTACACTACTTAAAGTTTTTTGATTGGTTTATAATATCGATTCCGGCACGCCGACGGCATAAATCCGAAAAACAGCCTAGGAGGTTTCGCGATAAGTATTTTAGTATGCCTAAACATGCCGTCGAACTACCAATTTTTGATATGTGGTAGCTACCTGAGTATTCTATGTCCCCTGAAAATTTCGTATTGTTCGGTGATCGTTTTCTATGTCAAAGAATTTTTTGTTACTCCATGACCAGGTGAATAAAATTTTCAAAATAAGGGAAGTGTAACTAAAATTTCTTCACCCGATCATGCAGTAACAAAAATTTGTTTGACATAGAAAACGATAACCGAAAAATATTAAATTTTCAGGGAACATAGAATACTCATTTAACTACCACATATCAAAATTTGATAGTTCGACGGCATGTTTCGGCTTACTAAAATGCTCACCGAAACACCCTAGGCAGTTTCTCGGATTCACACGGTCGCAGTTTACAAAATTGTCCATAACTTGAGTTATATAGCATGAAATTATGTGAAACCAAAGCCAATGGTTACGTAACCCATAGAGCTATAGTCTCCAACTCGAATTATATAAAAATACTTAATATATAAGGTGCAGCATATTTTTGAGTTGGTCAACAGAAAGTACAGTTTGGAGAAACAATTCACCCAATCATGGAGCAAAAAAAATTTCTTTGACATAGAAAACGATTAACGAACAATATGAAATTTTCACGGAACTTAGAATACCCAATTAGCTACCACATATAAAAATTTGATAATCCAACGGCATGTTTTGACACACTAAAATGCTTACCGAAACATCCAAGGCAGTTTCTCGGATTCATGCTGTCGCAATTTACAAAATTGTCAATAACTTGAGTTATACAACATGAAATTATGTGAAACCAAAGCCAATGGTTAGGTAAACCATAGGGATATTGTCTCCAACTGGAATTATATAAAAATACTTAATGTATAAGCTGCAGCAAATATTTAAGTTGGACAACAAAAATTACAATTTAGAGAAAATGCAGTAATCACAAAAATTTATGAAAAAGAAAACAAATATAGACAAAATATAAATTAACTTTTGTTTATATAAATCAATGAGTTTTTTTTTTAATAATGATGTCGAGTTACACATTTGATTAATGTTTTTTTTATAGTGCTGTTGAGCAACTCGACAATATTTGGTTGTTTGATTTATTTATTTATTTATTTTAATGTTGTCTAGCAACTCGACAATATTTGGCTGCTTGAAATTATTTTATTTTATTTTTTTTGTTAGTGTTGACACTAAGCCATTGTCGAGTTATCTGACAAATTTTTGTATTTTTTTCTTTATTGTATATTTTTTAGATTTACTCAAAAAACCAAGACCAAATCTTAAAAAAAAAAAATAGCAAAGTTAACAAAAGCTGATTTTATAAAAATTTAATGCAAATATGTACGACAAAAGGGTGATAGTTGGATGGCCAATGTCCAAAAACAAAAGTTAGGATAGATTAGTTACAAATTTGAAAGGTTTGGACCAAAAGTGCAAATTAAAAAAATGAAAAAATGTCAAAATCAAAATGGGATACTTTTTAAAAGTTGTAGGACTTCATTTACATTTTTATTTTATTTTGTTGTTATTAGTTTTTTTTTTTATTTAAAAAAGAGGACAAAATAAAATTTACAACAAAATTCAAAGGTCGGGGATGACCAATGTAAAAAAAAAGGTTAGGGGTAAATTTGTTATAAATGATAAGGTTGTGGACTAAAAGTGCAAATTACTAAAAAAAAAAAAATACACATATTCAAACAGGCAAAGTGAAAAAAAGAAAGAAAAAAAAAAAAAAACAAAATTTTTCATTTTTGCTTTCTCGAGGACTAAAAGTGCAAATTACAAAAAAAAAAAAAAAAAAAAAACACATATTCAAACAGGCAAAGTGAAAAAAAAAAAAAACAAAATTTTCATTATTGCTTTCTCGAGTAACTCGAGAAAGCAAAAATGAAAATTTTGCTTTCTCGAGTTACTGGAAAAAGCATTAATGAAATTTTGGTTTTTTTTTTTTTTTTTTCCTTTTTTTCTCGCGTAACTCGAGAAAGGTTTTTTTTTGTTTTTTATGTTTTTTTTTTTCTAGTTACTCGAGAAAGTAAAAAAAATTTTTTTTTTTTTTTTAAAATACTAACTTTGTCGAGTTATTAGGCAAAGTGGGAAAAAAGGAAAAAAACAAAAAACAAATTTCAAAACTTCACTTAGCTATGGATTAAAAAAAATTCATTTGACATAGAAAACGATCACCGAAAAATATGAAATTTTCAGGGAATATAGAATACTCATGTAGCTACCATATATCAAAATTTGATAGTCCGACGGCATGTTTCGGCTTACTAAAATGCTAATCAAAACATTCTAGTTAGTTTTTCGGATTCATGCTGTCACAGTTTACAAAATTGTCCATAAATTGAGTTATATAACATGAAATTATGTAAAGCCAAAGTCAATGGTTAGGTAACCCATAAGGCTATCGTCTCCAACTGGAATTATATAAAAATACTTAATATATAAGGTGCAATAAATTTTTGAGTTGGACAACAAAAACTGCATCTTATAAAAACATGAAATTTAGCAAAACCTTTCACGTTCACATCATTAACGTGTAACCAAAACATGGGAATCCACTAAAACTACCACAAAACCAAGGTCCACAAAAGTTTAAGAAGATATTTACACTACTTAAAATTTTTTGATTGGTTTATAATATCGATTCCGGCACGCCGACGGCATAAATCTGAAAAACAGCCTAGGAGGTTTTGCGATAAGTATTTTAGTATGCCTAAACATGCCGTCGGACTACCAATTTTGGATATGTGGTAGCTACCTGAGTATTCTATATCCCCTGAAAATTTCGTATTGTTCGGTGATCGTTTTCTATGTCAAAGAATTTTTTGTCACTCCATGACCAGGTGAATAAAATTTTCAAAATAAGGGAAGTGTAACTAAAATTTCTTCACCCGGTCATGCAGTAAAAAAAATTTGTTTGACATAGAAAACGATAACCGAAAAATATTAAATTTTCAGGGAACATAGAATACTCATTTAACTACCACATAACAAAATTTGATATTCCGACGGCATGTTTCGGCTTACTAAAATACTCACCGAAACACGCTAGGCAGTTTCTCGGATTCATGCGGTCGCAGTTTACAAAATTGTCCATAACTTGAGTTATATACCATGAAATTATGTGAAACCAAAGCCAATGGTTAGGTAACCCTTAGAGCTATCGTCTCCAACTGGAATTATATAAAAATACTTAATATATAAGGTGCAGCATATTTTTGAGTTGGTCAATAGAAAGTGCAGTTTGGAGAAACAATTCACCCAGTAATGGAGCAAAAAAAATTTCTTTGACATAGAAAACGATTACCGAACAATATGAAATTTTCACGGAACGTAGAATACCCAAGTAGCTACCACATATAAAAATTTGATAATCCGACGGCATGTTTTGACACACTAAAATGCTCAACGAAACATCCAATGCAGTTTCTCGGATTCATGCTGTCGCGATTTACAAAATTGTCCATAACTTGAGTTATACAACATGAAATTATGTGAAATCAAAGCCAATGGTTAGGTAACCCATAGGGATATTGTCTCCAACTGGAATAATATAAAAATACTTAATGTATAAGCTGTAGCAAATATTTAAGTTGGACAACAAAAACTGCAATTTAGTTTTTTTATTGAAATTATTTAATACATTGACTATTTTGTTTAATTTGAATGTTGTAATATTATTATTCGAGGAACGTGTTGACATGAAATTTAGATTTGTTAACTTATTTGATAAATGAAAGACATACATATTTGTATTTAATTGATTATTTATTAGGAGATATCAAAATAAAATATATATCATATAAATTTAATATATATCATAATCAATTAATACAATATATTATATATTCTTTTATTATGACTAATTTATCTAGTAACTTGACAAATCCAAATTTGAGATTCATGAGTTGGTTTAAAAATAACATGAAAAAACTAAAAAATAAAAAAATTTAAGTGTAGTACATAATTTAAATAAAAAAACTAAACTAAAAAATGAACAATATGCATTGTTGAAGTTACTTGAGTAACTCGATAAACCCAAAATAAAGTTTGTCGAGTTACTCGATTAAAAATGTGATACGAAATCAATCTATTCAATAGCTCAAGTAGCTCGACAAACTGAAAATCAAGTTGCCGGAGTTACTCGATGAACGAACGAAATTTAAAATTTTCATTATTTTGTTTCCCTTTTTTATTTAAATGATGTCATACATTTAAATAATTTTTTATTCTTATTTAGTGCTGTTATTTTTCAAGAAACTCGTAAGTCTTAAATTTGGATTTGTCAAGTAACTTGATAAATAAAGCATATACAAAATTTTATTTAATGTTTCATTTATTAGAATATAGTAAAATAGAATATATATCATAATCAATTAATACAATATATTTTATTTTATTTTATTTTAGCAATTAGTATAAAAAAATATTTGTTACATTATTGGTAAAAATGTTATAATTAATAGTTACAAAAAATAAAATATGTTGTTGATTTTTTTTCATTGAAAAAAAAATTACAAATGTAAAAGCTCACCATTAAAAAAAAAAAAAAAATAATAATAATAATAATAATAATAATTTCATGAACAGTAACTTTTTCGAGTTACTATTCACCTCGTAAAAGTTTGTCGAGTTGAATAGTAACTCGACAAACTTTTTCGAATTTAAAAAAAAAAAAAAAAAAAAAAAATTTTCATGAACAGTAACTTTTTCGAGTTACTATTCACCTCGAAAAAGTTTGTCGAGTTGAATAGTAACTCGACAAACTTTTTCGAATTTAAAAAAAAAAAAAAAAAAAAATTTTCCATGAACAGTAACTTTTTCGAGTTACTATTCACACCGAAAAACTTTGTCGAGTTGAATAGTAACTCGACAAACTTTTTCGAATTTTTTTAAAAAAAAAAAAAAAAAAAAATTTCATGAACAGTAACTTTTTCGAGTTACTATTCATCTCGAAAAAGTTTGTCGAGTTGGATAGTAACTCGACAAACTTTTTCGAATTTAAAAAAAAAAAAAAAAAATTTTTTTTTTTTTTTTTTTTTAAAAAGTCAAGTAACTCGACAAAAGTAAAAAAAAAAAAAATTTTTTTTTTTTTTTTTTTAAAAGTCGAGTAACTCGACAAAAGTAAAAAAAAAAAAAAAAAAAAATATTTTTTTTTTTTTTAAATCGAGTTACTCGACAAAAGTAAAAAAATTTTTTTATTTTTTTTTTTAAAATCGAGTAACTCGACAAAAGTACAAAAAAAAAAAAAAATTTTTTTTTTTTTTTTTTTAAATCGAGTTACTCGACAAAAGTGAAAAAAAATTTTTTTTATTTTTTTTTCTTTAAAATTCGAGTTACTCGACAAAAGTAAATTTTTTTTTTTTTTTTTTTTTTTAAATTTGAGTAATTCGACAAAAGTTAAAATTTTTTTTTTTTTTTGTTTTTTTTTTTAAATTCGAGGTACTCCACAAAAGTAAAAAAAAAAAATATATTTTTTTAAAATTCAATTAACTTGACACAAGTTAAGAAAAAAAAATTTTTTTTTTAAAAATTCGAGTAACTCGACAAAATTTAAAATTTTTTTTTTTTTTTTAAATTCGAGTAACTCGACCAAAGTTAAAAAATATATATATATTTTTATTTTTTTAAAAATTCGAGTAACTCGACAAAAGTTAAAAAAAAATATTTTTTTTTTAAATTCGAGTAACTCGACAACATTTTTAAAAAATTTTTTTTTTTTTTTAAAATTCGAGTAACTCGATAAAAATTTTTATTTTAAATTCGAGTAACTCGACATAATTTAAAAAAAAAAAATTTTTTTTTTGTTTTTTTAAATTCGAGTAACTTGACAAGATTTAAAAATATATATATATATTTTAAAAATTCGAGTAACTCTACAAAATTTTAAAAAAAAAATGTTTTTATTTTTTTTTGGCTAGTAACTCGACAAATTTTAAAAAAAAAATTTTTTTATTTTTATTTTTTTGTCGAGTAACTCAACAAATTTAAAATATATATATATATATATATATATATATATATATATATATATATATATATATATATATATATTTTAAATTCGAGGAACTCTACAAAATGTTAAAAAAAAAATGTTGAATAATTCGAGAAATTTAAAAAAAAAATTTTTTTTTAAAAATGTCAAAATAAAATTGGGCTACTTTTTAAAAGTTGTAGGACTTCATGTACATTTTTATTTTATTTTGTTGTTATTTATTTTTTTTTATTATTTAAAGAGATGGACAAAATAAAATTTGTAACGAAATTTAAAAGTCGGGGATGGCTAAAGCCAACAAAAAAAGTTATGGATAAATTTGTTATAAAATGAAAAGAATGTGGACCAAAAGTGCAAATTACAAAAAAAAAAAAAAATTTAATGTTTCCCACTTTGCCGAGTTACTCGGCAAAGTGGGGAAATTTTTTTTTTTTTTTTTGTTTTTATATTTGTCATGAAAAAGTCCACCTACAAAAAAAAAAAAAAAATTCTTAAATAGTCACTTTTCCATTGCACGTACATGAGAAAAAAAAAACTTCAAAACTTCATTTAGTCATGGATTAACAAAAATTCATTTCACATAGAAAACGATCACCGAAAAATATGAAATTTTCAGGGAACATAGAATACTCATGTTGCTACCACATATCAAAATTTGACAGTCCGACGGCATATTTCGACTTACTAAAATGCTAATCGAAACATCCTAGTTAGTTTTTCAGATTTATGCTGTCACAGTTTACAAAATTGTCTATAAATTGAGTTATATAACATGAAATTATGTAAAACCAATGCCAATGGTTAGGTAACCCATATGGCCATCGTTTCCAACTGGAATTATGTAAAAATATTTAATATATAAAATGCAGTAAATGTTTGAGTTGGACAACAGAAACTGTATCTTAGAAAAACATGAAGTTTAGCAAAACCTTTCAAGTTCACATCATTAACGTGTAACCAAAACATAGGAATCCACTAAAACTACCACAAAACCAAGGTCCAAAAATTTTTAAGAAGATATTTACACTACTTAAAGTTTTTTGACTGGTTTATAATAGCGAATCCGGCACGCCGACGGCATAAATCCGAAAAACAGCCTAGGAGGTTTCGCGGTAAGTATTTTAGTATGCCTAAACATGCCGTCGGACTACTAATTTTTGGTATGTGGTAGCTACCTGAGTATTCTATGTCCCTTGAAAATTTCGTATTGTTCGGTGATCGTTTTCTATGTCAAAAAATTTTTTGTTACTCCATGACCAGGTGAATAAAAATTTCAAAATAAGGGCACTGTTACAAAATTTTCTTCACCCGGTCATGGAGTAAAAAAAATTTGTTTGACATAGAAAACGATAACCGAAAAATATGAAATTTTCAGGGAACATAGAATACTCATTTAGCTACCACATATCAAAATTTGATAGTCCGACGGCATGTTTCGGCTTACTAAAATACTCACCGAAACACCCTAGGCAGTTTCTCGGATTTATACGGTCGTAGTTTACAAAATTGTCCATAACTTGAGTTATATACCATGAAATTATGTGAAATCAAAGCCAATGGTTAGGTAACCCATAGAGCTATCGTCTCCCACTGGAATTATGTAAAAATACTTAATATATAAGGTGCAGCATATTTTTGAGTTGGTCAACAGAAAGTGCAGTTTCGAGAAACAATTCACCCAGTCATGGAGCAAAAAATATTTATTTGACATAGAAAACGATTACCGAACAATATAAAATTTTCACGGAACGTAGAATACCCATGTAGCTAACACATATAAAAATTTGATAATCCGACGGCATGTTTTGACACACTAAAATGCTCACCGAAACATCACAGACAGTTTCTCGGATTTATGCTATCGCAATTTAAAAAATTGTCCATAACTTGAGTTATATAACATGAAATCATGTGAAACCAAAGCCAATGGTTAGGTAACCCATAGAGCTATCGTCTCCAACTGGAATTATGTAAAAATACTTAATATATAAGGTACAACATATTTTTGAGTTGGTGAACAGAAAGACAATTTAGAAAAACAATTCACCCGGTCATGGAGTAAAAAAAATTTATTTGACATAGAAAACGATCACCGAACAATATGAAATTTTCAAGCAACGTAGAATACCCATGTAGCTACCACATATAAAAATTTTATAGTCCGACGGCATATTTCGGCATACTAAAATGATCACCAAAACATCTAAGTCAGTTTCTCGGATTCATACTGTCGCAGTTTACAAAAATATCCATACCTTGAGTTATACAACATGAAATTATGTGAAACCAAATCCAATGGTTAGGTAACCCATAGGGATATCGTCTCCAACTGGAATTATGTAAAAATACTTAATGTATAAAGTGCAGCAAATATTTATGTTGGACAAAAAAAAAACTGCAGTTTAGAGAAAATGAAATTTAGCAAAACCTTTAAGAATCGATTGTATTTCGTCATTTGTTCTCCATAGCAACTGGGGATAAAAAAAGCACCAAATTTGATGACTTATTAAGGAAAAAATGAATATATATTGACTATAATATATAAGAAGTCAATAATTGCGGCTAAAAGACACTAATATATGTATATTAAAACAAATAAAAGAAAAGAAAAGATGAAGAAGTCAAAAAATGCGGCCATATATATTAATTTAATATACAAAAAGTGTCAAAAGATTAGGACAAAATGGTGAGATTTGGACAAAATTAAGACTAATACTACATGAAAACGACGTCGCGTTGGTTGAAGGGTGAATAGTAAACATGCCATAGACACTTATATTATAGTATAGATATATATATATATATATATATATATATATTTTTTTTTTACTTTTGTCGAGTAACTCGAATTTTTAAAAAAAAAAAGAAAAAAATTTTTTTTTTTACTTTTGTCGAGTAACTTGAATTTATAAAAAATAAAAAATTTTTTTTTTTTTTTTTACTTTTGTCGAGTAACTCGAATTTATAAAAAAAAAAAATTTTTTTTTTTTTTACTTTTGTCGAGTTACTCGACTTTAAAAAAAAAAAAAAAATTTTTTTTGGTCGAGTAACTCGACAAAAATTTAAAAAATTTTTTTTTTTTTTTTTTTTAAAATTCGAAAAAGTTTGTCGAGTTACTATGTAACTCGACAAACTTTTTCGAGATGAATAGTAACTCGAAAAAGTTACTGTTCATGGAAATTTTTTTTTTTTTTTTTTTTAAATTCGAAAAAGTTTGTCGAGTAACTATTCAACTCGACAAACTTTTTCGGGGTGAATAGTAACTCGAAAAAGTTGCTGTTCATGAAAAAAAAAAATTTTTTTTTTTTTTAAAATTAGAAAAAGTTTGTCGAGTTACTATTCAACTCGACAAACTTTTTCGAGGTGAATAGTAACTCAAAAAAGTTACTGTTCGTGAAAAAAAATTTTTTTTTTTTTTTTTATAAATTCGAAAAAGTTTGTCGAGTTACTATTCAACTCGACAAACTTTTACGAGGTGAATAGTAACTCGAAAAAGTTACTGTTCATGAAATATTTTTTTTTTTTTTTATGGTGAGCTTTTACATTTCTAATTTTTTTTTTCAATGAAAAAAATCAACAACATATTTTATTTTTGGGTAAATATCACTAGGGGTCCCTAACATTTGGACCTTGTAACGATGGGGTCCCTAACCTTCTATTTTGAACTCCCGAGTCCTTAACCTATGAAACGTTAGCACCTAAAGTCCTTTTTTGACCAAAACTGTTAGTTTGACCGTTAAATGGTCAAAATCTTGTTGAATAGACCAAATTACCCTTAAATTAAATGATAAAAAAAGAAAAGAAAAAGAATAATAAAATAAAAATTGCAATCAAGTCCCTCATCAATTTCTTTTTCTCCAACTCACATTTACCAACTCCGGCGCCGGCTCCAATCTTCACCTTCACTAACTCCGGCGCCGGCGAGAAGCACTATTCACCTTCACCTTCACCAACTCCGATTCAACCAACTCCAAACAAAACCCACCCCTACCGCAAGAAAAAAAACCGGCAGCGGCGCACTTCCGCTTTAATACCTGCACAAGCCTCTCCTCTCCGCCGACCATGGCAGCGGCGCACTTCCGCTTCAGCGTCGAGTTCCAGTGGTTGTTAATAGAGTTATCAGTGCGGCCATTAAGGAGCCTCGCGATACTCGCCCAATTGTTACCATATTCTGCCTGTGCCTTGAGAATGATCTCGTCCTCCTCCGCCGTAAACGGCCTGTGTTCCACCCCCGGCGACAGCTGGTTGCACCACCTAAGCCGCAAGACTTCCCCGATCTCCCAGGAATCGATCTACTTATCAACGACCAGTTCCTAGCCCCATTAATACAGGTAAAGAAGACCTAACCATAATACTATTATTCTCTAAACATATGAATTGTTCCAGATACATAGATACATTTTTTATTTGTATAGATATAGATGGGGTTTTGGGGAAGACGAATAGAGTGATATAAAGGGGGGAATTATGGTCACTGAAAGGACCGGTTACAGAGGGGAGAAGTGCACCGCTGCCGGTGGCCGGCGCCGGAGTTGGTGAAGGTGAAGATTGGAGCCGGCGCCGGAGTTGGTAGAGGTGAGTTGGAGAAAAAGAAATTGATGAGGGACTTGATTGCAATTTTTATTTTATTATTCTTTTTCTTTTCTTTTTTTTATCATTTAATTTAAGGGTAATTTGGTCTATTCAACAAGATTTTGACCATTTAACGGTCAAACTAACAGTTTTGGTCAAAAAAGGACTTTAGGTGCTAACGTTTCATAGGTTAAGGACTCGGGAGTTCAAAATAGAAGGTTAGGGACCCCATCGTTACAAGGTCCAAAGGTTAGGGACCCCTAGTGATATTTACCCTTTATTTTTTATAACTATTAATTATAACATTCTTACCAATAATGTTACAAATATTTTTTTATACTAATTGCTAAAATAAAATATATTGTATTAATTGATTATGATATATATTCTATTTTACTATATTCTAATAAATGAAACATTAAATAAAATTTTGTATATGCTTTATTTATCAAGTTACTTGACAAATCCAAATTTAAGACTCACGAGTTTCTTGAAAAATAACAGCACTAAATAAGAATAAAAAATTATTTAAATGTATGACATCATTTAAATAAAAAAGGGAAACAAAATAATGAAAATTTTAAATTTCGTTCGTTCATCGAGTAACTCCGGCAACTCGATTTTCAGTTTGTCAAGCTACTTGAGCTATTGAATAGATTGATTTCGTATCACATTTTTAATCGAGTAACTCGACAAACTTTATTTTGAGTTTATCGAGTTACTCGAGTAACTTCAACAATGCATATTGATCATTTTTTAGTTTAGTTTTTTTATTTAAATTATGTACTACACTTAAATTTTTTTATTTTTTAGTTTTTTCATGTTATTTTTAAACCAACTCATGAATCTCAAATTTGGATATGTCAAGTTACTAGATAAATTAGTCATAATAAAAGAATATATAATATATTGTATTAATTGATTATGATATATATTTTATTTTGATATCTCCTAATAAATAATCAATTAAATACAAATATGTATGTCCTTCATTTATCAAATAAGTTAACAAATCCAAATTTCATGTCAACACGTTCCTCGAATAATAATATTACAACATTCAAATTAAACAAAATAGTCAATGTATTAAATAATTTCAATAAAAAAAGATTACAAAAATGAAAATTATGCATTTTATTATTGGCTTGAGTAACTCGGGAAACTCGATTTTAACTTTGTCGAGTTATGCTCTACAATGAATAATCAGTTCTTTTATATCAATAATATTTCATATTCTATAACTTAATATAATATGTTATAATAAAATAGCTATTATAAAATAAAATAAAATCTAAATCATAAAACAAAACAATCTTTTACAATTTATTACTTAAGCAACTCGACAAATTGAAAATAAATTTTGTCGAGTTACTCTATAACCTACATGCTAAATACATATATTTTATATTATAGAAATTTTCTGTTTACAATAAAGAGAAACATAAAATATAATATACAGAAGTCCACAAAATATCAAATATATAGAAAAACTATTTTACATAAATTCACACATTTATTTATAATATCTGTAAATCAATTATACTAAATGAAATCTATAATTACTTATTCAATTTATTTCACGAAAATATTCCTGTTTTATGATTTTTGCTTATGTATCACATTTTTCATCGAGTAACTCGACAAACATGATTTTTAGTTTGGTGAGTTACTCGAGTAACTTCAACAATGCATATTTTTCATTTTTTTTTTTGTTTTCTTTTTCTATTTAAATTATGTAATATACTTATAATTTCTGTAATAAATATTATTATAAATTATGTTAAAATACTTATTACAATTATTAATTAAAAAAACACATTTATTTTCGTAATATAATTTGACATAATTATTCTAACAAAAAAATTCATTATTATAACAAATTTTTACTACAATTTATTTTCATAATTTATGATGAAATCTATTTTGTATGCATTTGTCATAACAAATTTATTATAATCACTAGATTATTATAATAATGTAATAATTGATTAATAATATATTACTACAAAATTGCTTTTATTATGCTATAAATTTATTATAACAATTTTTAGTTATAATATGTTATACTAATTGCTAAAATAAAATATATTGTATTAATTGATTATGATATATATTAAATTTATATGATATATATTCTATTTTACTATGTTCTAATAAATGATACTTTAAATAAAATTTTGTATATGCTTTATTTATCAACTTACTCGACAAATCCAACTTTGAGACTCACGAGTTTCTTGAAAAATAACACCACTAAATAAGAATAAAGAATTATTTAATTGTATGACATACTTTAAATAAAAAAGGGAAACAAAATAATGGAAAATTTAAATTTCATTCGTTCGTCGAGTAACTCGGGCAACTCGATTGTCAGTTTGTCAGCTACTTGAGCTATTGAATAGATTAATTTCGTATCACAATTTTAATCGAGTAACTCAACAAACGTGATTTTGGGTTTGTCGAGTTACTCGAGTAACTTCAACAATGAATATTTCTCATTTTATAGTTTACTTTTTGTATTTAAATTATGTAATACACTTAAATTTTTTTATTTTTTAGTTTTTTCGTGTTATTTTTTAACCAACTCGTGGAACTCAAATTTAGATTTGTCGAGTTACTAGATAAATTAATGATAATGCTTAAACTTTTTGTTTTATGTTATAAACAAATTGTACACATGCAATTTGAAAAATAAATTTTTTAAGTCGATAACATTTGATTTTTAATTTTTTTTCTATCTTTTATTTGTTTTAATATACATATATTAGTGTCTTTTAGCCGCAATTATTGACTTCTTATATATTATAGTCAATATATATTCATTTTTCCCTTCATAAGTCATCAAATTTGGTGCTTTTTTTATCTCCAGTTGCTAAGGGGAACAAAGGACGAAATACAATCGATTTCTAAAGGTTTTGGTAAATTTCATTTTCTCTAAAATGCAGTTTTTGTTGTCCAACTTAAATATTTGCTACAGCTTATACATTACGTATTTTTACATAATTCCACTTGGAGACAATATCCCTACGGGTTACCTAACCATTGGCTTTGGTTTAACATAATTTCATGTTATATAACTCAAGTTATGGACACTTTTGTAAAGTGCGACAGCATGAATTCGAGAAACTGCCTTGGATGTTTCGGTGAACATTTTAGTGTGTGAAAACATGCCGTCGGATTATCAAATTTTTATATGTGGTAGCTACATGGGTATTCTACGTTCCTTGAAATTTTCATATTGTTCGGTGATCGTTTTCTATGTCAAAAAAATTTTCTTTGCTCCATGATTGGGTGAATTGTTTCTCCAAACTGCACTTTCTGTTGACCAACTGAAAAATATGCTGCACCTTATATATTAAGTATTTTTACATAACTCCAGTTGGAAACGATAGCTCTATAGGTTACCTAACCATTGGCTTTGGTTTCACATAAATTCATGGTATAAAACTCAAGTTATGGACAATTTTGTAAACTGCGACCGTATGAATCCGAGAAACTGCCTAGGGTGTTACGGTGAGCATTTTGGTCAGCTGAAACATGCTGTCGGACTATCAATTTTTGATATGTGTTAGCTAAATGAGTATTCTATGTTTCCTGAAAATTTCATATTTTTCGGTTATCGTTTTCTATGTCAAACAAATTTTTGTTACTCCATGACCGGGTGAAGAAATTTTTCTAACACTGCCCTTATTTTGAAAATTTTATTCACCTGGTCATGCAGTAACAAAAAATTCTTTGACATAGAAAACGATCACCGAACAATACGAAATTTTCAGGGGATATAGAATACTCAGGTAGCTACCACATATCAAAAATTGGTAGTCCGACGGCATGTTTAGGTATACTAAAATACTCATCGCGAAACCTCCTAGACAGTTTTTCAGATTTATGCCGTCGGCGTGCCGGAATCGATATTATAAACCAATCAATAAACTTTAAGTAGTGTAAATATCTTTTTTAGACTTTTGTGAACCTTGGTTTTGTGGCAGTTTTAGTGGATACCCATGTTTTGGTTACACGTTAATCATGTGAACTTGAAAGGTTTTGCTAAACTTCATATTTTTCTAAGATGCAGTTTTTTCATTTTCTCTAAACTGCGGTTTTTTTTGTCCAACATAAATATTTGCTGCACTTTATACATTAAGTATTTTTACATATTTCCAGTTGGAGACGATATCCCTATGGGTTACCTAACCATTGGCTTTGGTTTCACATAATTTCATGTTATATAACTCAAGTTATGGACAATTTTGTAAATTGCGACAGTATGAATCCGAGAAACTGCCTTGGATGTTTCGGTGAGCATTTTAGTGTGTCAAAACATGCCGTCGGATTATCAAATTTTTATATGTGGTAGCTACATGGGTATTCTACGTTCCTTGAAAATTTCATATTGTTCGGTGATCGTTTTCTATGTCAAAGAATTTTTTTTTGCTCCATGATTGGGTGAATTATTTCTCCAAACTGCACTTTCTGTTAACAAACTCAAAACTATGCTGCACCTTATATATTAAGTATTTTTACATAATTCCAGTCGTAAACAATAGATCTATGGGTTACCTAACCATTGGCTTTGGTTTCACATAAATTCACGGTATATAACTCAAGTTATGGACAATTTTGTAAACTGCGACAGTATGAATCCGAGAAACTGCCTAGAGTATTACGGTGAACATTTTAGTCAGCCGAAACATGCCGTCGGACTATCAATTTTTGATATGTGTTAGCTAAATGAGTATTTTATGTTCCCTGAAAATTTCATATTTTTCGGTTATCGTTTTCTATGTCAAACAAATTTTTGTTACTCCATGACCGGGTGAAGAAATTTTAGTAACACTGCCCTTATTTTGAAAATTTTATTCACCTGGTCATGGAGTAACAAAAAATTCTTTGACATAGAAAATGATCACCGAAAAATACAAAATTTTCAGGGGACATAGAATACTCAGGTAGCTACCACATATCAAAAATTGGTAGTCCAACGGCATGTTTAAGCATACTAAAATATTCATCGCGAAACCTCCTAGGCTGTTTTTCGGATTTATACCGTCGGCGTGCCAGAATCGATATTATAAACCAATCAAAAAACTTTAAGTAGTGTAAATATCTTCTTAAAATTTTGTGGACCTTGGTTTTGTGGTAGTTTTAGCGGATTCCCATGTTTTGGTTACACGTTAATGATGTGAACTTGAAAGGTTTTGCTAAACTTCATGTTTTTCTAAGATACAGTTTCTGTTGTCCAACTCAAAAATTTACTAACTCAAAAATTTACTGCACCTTATATATTAAGTATTTTTACATAATTCCAATTGGAGACGATAGCCCTATGGGTTGCCTAACCATTGGCTTTGGTTTTATATAATTTCATGTTATATAACTCAATTTATGGACAATTTTGTAAACTGTCGACGGCATGAATTCAAAAAACTGCCTAGGAGATTTCGGTGAGCATTTTAGTATGCCTAAACATGCCGTCGGACTACCAATTTTTAATATGTGGTAGTTACCTGAGTATTTTATGTTTTCTAAAAATTTAATATTTTTCGGTGATCGTTTTCTATGTCAAATGAATTTTTTTTAATCCATGACTAAGTGAAGTTTTGAAATTTTTTTTCTTTTTTTTCACTTTGTCGAGTTACTCGGCAAAGTTGTTTAATTTTTTTCCCTTTGAAATTTTTTTTGACTTTGCCGAGTAACTCGGCAAAGTCATTTGAATTTTTTTTTTCTTTTTTTTTTTAAATTACGATAGCATGAATCCGAGAAACTACCTGTGATGTTTCGGTGAGCATTTTAGTGTGTCAAAACATGCCGTCGGATTATCAAATTTTTATATGTGTTAGCTACATGGATATTCTACGTTCCGTGAAAATTTTATATTGTTCGGTAATCGTTTTCTATGTCAAATAAATATTTTTTGCTCCATGACTGGGTGAATTGTTTCTCGAAACTGCACTTTCTGTTGACCAACTCAAAAATATGCTGCACATTATATATTAAGTATTTTTACATAATTCCAGTGGGAGACGATAGCTCTATGGGTTACCTAACCATTGGCTTTGATTTCACATAATTTCATGGTATATAACTCAAGTTATGGACAATATTGTAAACTACGACCGTATAAATCCGAGAAACTGCCTAGGGTGTTTCGGTGAGCATTTTAGTAAGCCGAAACATGCCGTCGGACTATCAAATTTTGATATGTGGTAGCTAAATGAGTATTCTATGTTCCCTGAAAATTTCATATTTTTCGGTTATCGTTTTCTATGTCAAACAAATTTTTGTTACTCCATGACCGGGTGAAGAAATTTTTGTAACAGTGCCCTTATTTTGAAATTTTTATTCACCTGGTCATGGAGTAACAAAAAAATTTTTGACATAGAAAACGATCACCGAACAATACGAAATTTTCAAGGGACATAGAATACTCAGGTAGCTACCACATACCAAAAATTAGTAGTCCGACGGCATGTTTAGGCATACTAAAATACTTACCGCGAAACCTCCTAGGCTGTTTTTCGGATTTATGCCGTCGGCGTGCCGGATTCGCTATTATAAACCAATCAAAAAACTTTAAGTAGTGTAAATATCTTCTTAAAATTTTTTGGACCTTGGTTTTGTGGTAGTTTTAGTGGATTCCTATGTTTTGGTTACACGTTAATGATGTGAACTTGAAAGATTTTGCTAAACTTTATGTTTTTCTAAGATACAGTTTCTGTTGTCTAACTCAAACATTTACTGCATCTTATATATTAAATATTTTTACATAATTCCAGTTGGACAATGGCCCTATGGGTTACCTAACCATTGGCATTGGTTTTACATAATTTCATGTTATATAACTCAATTTATAGACAATTTTGTAAACTGTGACAACATAAATCTGAAAAACTAACTAGGATGTTTCGATTAGTATTTTAGTAAGCCGAAATATGCCGTCGGACTGTCAAATTTTGATATGTGGTAGCAACATGAGTATTCTATGTTCCCTGAAAATTTCATATTTTTCGGTGATCGTTTTCTATGTGAAATGAATTTTTATTAATCCATGACTAAATGAAGTTTTGAAGTTTTTTTTTCTCATGTACGTGCAATGGAAAAGTGACTGTTTAAGAATTTTTTTTTTTTTTTTGTAGGTGGACTTTTTCATGACAAATATAAAAACAAAAAATAAAAATAAAAATAAAAAAATTTCCCCACTTTGCCGAGTAGGCAAAGTGGGGGAAATTTTTTTTTTAATTTATCCCACTTTGTCGAGTTACTCGACAAAGTGGGAAAATTAAAAACATTTTAATTTTCCCACTTTGCCGAGTAACTCGACAAAGTGGGAAACATTAACTTTTATTTTATTTTTTTTTGTAATTTACACTTTTAGTCCACATTTTTTTCATTTTATAACAAATTTACCCAAAACTTTTTTTTTTGGCTTTGGCCATCCCCGACTTTTAAATTTCGTTGCAAATTTTATTTTGTCCACCTCTTTAAATAATAAAAAAAAACAAATAACAACAAAATAAAATAAAAATGTATATGAAGTCCTACAACTTTTAAAAAGTAGCCCAATTTTATTTTGACATTTTAAAAAAAAAAAATATTTTTTTAAATTTCTCGAGTTATTCGACATTTTTTTTTTAACATTTTGTCGAGTTCCTCGAATTTAAAATATATATATATATATATATATATTATAAATTTGTTGAGTTACTCGACAAAAAAATAAAAATAAAAAAAAAAATTTTTTAAATTTGTCGAGTTACTAGCAAAAAAAAAAATAAAAACATTTTTTTAAAAAAATTTTGTAGAGTTACTCGAATTTTTTTAAAATATATATATATATATATATATATATATATATATATATATATATATATATATATATATATATATATATATATTTAAATCTTGTCAAGTTACTCGAATTTAAAAAAACAAAAAAATTTTTTTTTTTTAAAATTATGTCGAGTTACTCGAATTTAAAAAAAAAATTTTAAAAATTTTTATCGAGTTACTCGAATTTTTAAAAAAAAAAAATTTTTTTTTAAATGTTGTCGAGTTACTCGAATTTAAAAAAAAAAATTTTTTTTTTTAACTTTTGTCGAGTTACTCGAATTTTTAAAAAAATAAAAATATATATTTTTTTTTTAACTTTTGTCGAGTTACTCGAATTTCTTAAAAAAAAAAAAAATTTTTTTAACTTTTGTCGAGTTACTCGAATTTTAAAAAAAAAAAAAAAAACAAAATTTTTTCTTAACTTGTGTCGAGTTCATCGAATTTAAAAAAAAAAAAAAAAAAAAAAAAATATATATATATATATATATATATATATATATATATATATATATATATTTAACTTTTGTCGAGTAACTCGAATTTAAAAAAAAAAAAAAAAAATTTTTTTAACTTTTGTCGAGTAACTCGAATTAAAAAAAAAAAAAAAAAAAAAATTTTAACTTTTGTCGAATTACTCAAATTTAAAAAAAAAAAAAAATTTCTTTTGTCGAGTAACTCGAATTTTAAAGTAAAAAAAAAAAAAATTTTTTTTTTTTTTTACTTTTGTCGAGTAACTCGACTTTAAAAAAAAAAAAAAAAACAATTTTTTTGTCGAGTAACTCGACAAAATTTTTTTTTTTTTTTTTTTTTTTAAATTCGAAAAAGTTTGTCGAGTTACTATTCAACTCGACAAACTTTTTCGAGATGAATAGTAACTCGAAAAAGTTACTATTCATGAAACTTTTTTTTGTTTTAAATTCGAAAAAGTTTGTTGAGTTACTATTCAACTCGACAAACTTTTTTGGGGTGAATAGTAACTCGAAAAAGTTACTATTCATGAAAAAAAAAAAATTTTTTTTTAAAAAAATTCGAAAAAGTTTGTCGAGTTACTATTCAACTCGACAAAATTTTTCGAGGTGAATAGTAACTCGAAAAAGTTACTGTTCATGAAAAAAAAAATTTTTTTATTTTAAAATTCGAAAAAGTTTGTCGAGTTACTATTCAACTCGACAAACTTTTACGCGGTGAATAGTAACTCGAAAAAGTTACTGTTCATGAATTTTTTTTTATTTTTTATTTTTTATGGTGAGCTTTTACATTTCTAATTTTTTTTTTTCAATGAAAAAAATCAACAACATATTTTATTTTTTATAACTATTAATTATAACATTCTTACCAATAATGTTACTAATATTTTTTTATACTAATTGCTAAAATAAAATAAAATAAAATATATTGTATTAATTGATTATGATATATATTAAATTTATATGATATATATTCTATTTTACTATATTCTAATAAATGAAACATTAAATAAAATTTTGTATATGCTTTATTTATCAAGTTACTCGACAAATCCAAATTTAAGACTCACGAGTTTTTGAAAAATAACACCACTAAATAAGAATAAAATATGTATGTCCTTCATTTATCAAATAAGTTAACAAATCCAAATTTCATGTCAACACGTTCCTCGAATAATAATATTACAACATTCAAATTAAACAAAATAGTCAATGTATTAAATAATTTCATTACAAAAAGATTAAAAAAATGAAAATTATGCATTTTATTATTGGCTCGAGTAACTCGGGAAACTCGATTTTAACTTTGTCGAGTTATGCTCTACAATGAATAATCAGTTCTTTTATATCAATAATATTTCATATTCTATAACTTAATATAATATGTTATAATAAAATAGCTATTATAAAATAAAATAAAATCTAAATCATAAAACAAAACAATCTTTTACAATTTATTACTTAAGCAACTCGACAAATTGAAAATAAATTTTGTCGAGTTACTCTATAACCTATATGCTAAATACATATATTTTATATTATAGAAATTTTCTGTTTACAATAAAGAGAAACATAAAATATAATATACACAAGTCCACAAAATATCAAATATATAGAAAAACTATTTTACATAAATTCACACATTTATTTATAATATCTGCAAATCAATTATACTAAGTGAAATCTATAATTACTTATTCAATTTATTTCACGAAAATATTCATGTTTTATGATTTTTGCTTTTATATCACATTTTTCATCGAATAACTCGACAAACATGATTTTTAGTTTGGCGAGTTACTCGAGTAACTTCAACAATGCATATTTTTCATTTTTTTTGTTTTCTTTTTCTATTTAAATTATGTAATATACTTATAATTTCTGTAATAAATATTATTATAAATTATGTTAAAATACTTATTACAATTATTAATTAAAAAAACACATTTATTTTCGTAATATAATTTGACATAATTATTCTAACAAAAAAAATCATTATTATAACAAATTTTTACTACAATTTTTTTTTCATAATTTATGATGAAATCTATTTTGTATGCATTTGTCATAACAAATTTATTATAATCACTAGATTATTATAATAATGTTATAATTGATTAATAATATATTACTACAGAATTGCTTTTATTATGCTATAAATTTATTATAACAATTTTTAGTTATAATATGTTATACTAATTGCTAAAATAAAATAAAATAAAATATATTGTATTAATTGATTATGATATATATTAAATTTATATGATATATATTCAATTTTACTATGTTCTAAAAAATGATACATTAAATAAAATTTTGTATATGCTTTATTTATCAACTTACTCGACAAATCCAACTTTGAGACTCACGAGTTTCTTAAAAAATAACACCACTAAATAAGAATAAAGAATTATTTAATTGTATGACATACTTTAAATAAAAAAGGGAAACAAAATAATGGAAAATTTAAATTTCATTCGTTCGTCGAGTTACTCGGGCAACTCGATTGTCAGTTTGTCAAGTTACTTGAGCTATTGAATAGATTAATTTCGTATCACAATTTTAATCGAGTAACTCGACAAACGTGATTTTGGGTTTGTCGAGTTACTCGAGTAACTTCAACAATGCATATTTCTCATTTTATAGTTTACTTTTTGTATTTAAATTATGTAATACACTTAAATTTTTTTATTTTTTAATTTTTTCGTGTTATTTTTTAACCAACTCGTGGAACTCAAATTTAGATTTGTCGAGTTACTAGATAAATTAATCATAATAAAACAATATATGATATATTGTATTGATTGATTATGATATATATTAAATTTATATAATATATATTTTATTTTGCTATATTCTAATAAATAATCATTTAAATACAATTATGTATGTGCTTCATTTATCAAATAAGTTAACAAATCCAAATTTCATGTTTACACGTTCCTCGAATAATAACATTACAACATTCAAATTAAACAAAATAGTCAATGTATTAAATAATTTAAATAAAATAAGCTTCAAAAAATAAAAATTATGCATTTCATTAGTTTCTTGAGTAACTCGGGAAACTCGATTTTAACTTTGTCGAGTTATGCTCTACAATGAATAATGAGTTCTTTTATATCAATAATATTTCATATTCTATAACCTAATATACTATGTAATAATAAATTAGCTATTATAAAAAAATTTATATATTATTTTAAATTAATATAATATATCATATCTAATTTTATGAAATATAAAAACACAGTGGAGTAAAATTTGTTATAATAATTATTTTTATTTATTACAATAATTATATGAAATTATATTATGGAAATCATTTTTTATTTATAATTACTATTTATAATATTCTTTATAGAAAAATTTATATTAATATTCATGAAGACAATTTATAAATAAAAATTTAATAAATTTTATAACAATTTATAAAAAAATTTATTTAATATCAATTTGTTATAATAAATTGATTACACTCATTAAATCATTATAATTAATTAATAATCTAATAGTACAAAATTAATTTTGTTATGTTATAAATTTATTATAATAATTATTTATTGTAGTATGTAATAGTAATTTCTAAAAGAAAAGAAAATATAATATATTGTATTAGTTCATTATGATACATATTATATTTATATAATATTTACTTTATTATAATTTTCTGCTTACTATAGTCTATTATACTAAATAATACATTAAAATTATTTTGTTTTTTTTCTGTCTCCGTCAATTAACTAGACCAAATGCTTGCCCAATATTTAAAATTTTCCATTCTATAGCTCGACAAATGTTTTCCACATAGATAGTCTTTTATTGTTAAAGGAAAATGTTAGTTTTTTTTTTTTTTTTTTATGGTGAGCTTTTACATTTCTAATTTTTTTATAAATTAAAATTTGATTAGAGTAGGTGTAAACAAAAATTAATTATATTATGACCCTCTTTCTCTGTATATTTTTTCACTTTTTAATATTTAAAATTATTCACAAGGAAAAAGGGAGGATTTTTGTGCAACTTTGAGAGTTCATGCGTGCATATCTAAGATGATTCACTGCAAATGCTAAGAGTTGTATTATTTTTTGTCGCTGCTTTTGGAGAACTGATTATTAAGCTTATTAGATTATTAAACAAAGAGTTAGAATTTTTTAACTTAGCAAAGGCATGAGACAATTAGAAATAAAATCCCACCATTGGAACAACATAACTTTACAAAAATTAAATCAAATTTTTTTTTTTTTTTTTTTTGTTTGTCGAGTAATTTTTTTCCCTTTTTCCCCACTTTGCCTCATAACTCGGCAAATTAGTAAAAAAAAAAAAAACAAAATTTTTTTCTAAATAATTTTTGACTTTCTCCAGAAAGTAAAAAAAGAATAAAATACAAAAAAATAAAAATTTTGGTGGCTTCCAGAGAAAGCCACCAAAAAAAAAAAAAAAAAATACAAAACAAAAAAAAATTTGGTGGCTTTCTCGAGCAACTCGAGAAAGCCACCAAAAAAATACTCGAGTTGGCCACCAAATTTTTTTTTTTTTTTTTTGGTTTCTCAAGTAACTCGAAAAGTCATTTGGAAAATTTTTTTTTTTAAAAAAATACTAATTTCGTCGAGTTTTAAGACAAAGTGGGGAAAAAGGTAAAAAAAAAAAATATTCAAAATTTCACTTAGTCATGGATTAAAAAAATTCATTAGACATAGAAAACGATCACCGAAAAATATAAAATTTTCAAGGAACATAGAATATTCATGTAGCTACCACATATCAAAATTTGATACTCCGACGACATGTTTCGGCTTACTAAAATGCTTACCGAAACATCCTACTGGAATAAGGAGGAAAAAAATGGAAAAAAATCAACAATTAATGATAATGCTTAAACTTTTTGTTTTATGTTATAAACAAATTGTACACATGCAATTTGAAAAATAAATTTTTTAAGTCGATAACATTTGATTTTTATTTTTTTTTCTAAATAATTTGATAACATTTTATGTTAAATTTGTTCTATAGATTTGTTGTGTAAACGTTTTATTCCAGTGTATAATAAATTGATTATTGTAATAAATTGACATAATTATTATAATAAATTTGCATTCCATTGTGTTATCATAATTGTTAAAATAAAATAAAATAAAATATATTATAATAATTTAATATATCGATCAGTTATAAGACACCAACTGCAACTTTAAAAAACAAATGTTTTATTTACAATAAATTCATATTAAGTTTTATTATAATTATTAATTATACTAAAAATTGATTATTTTAATAAAATTTATATAATTAGTATAATAAATTGACATAATTATTATAATAAATTTGCATTCCACTGTGTTATTATAATTGTTAAAATAAAGTATATTACAATAATTTTATATCATATATAATTTATTATACAATGTTATAATAAATGATAGGGTAAAAAAACTATGCATGTGCTTAAATTATCAAAGAACTCGACAAACTGAAATTTGAGATTGCCGAGTTGCTCAATTATTTATATGAATAAAATGACACATACCACAAAGTCAAAAATAAAATTCAAAACTAATGTTGTCGAGTTGCTCGACAACAATTAAAAAAAATATTCAAAAGCAATGTTATCGAGTAACTTGAAAAAAAAAGAAAAAAAAAAAGACAAAAGCCCATGTCTCACCCTTTGTCGAGAACTCGACAGACTCCAGTTACTCGACAAACTGGATAATTTGTCGAGTTACTCGACAACATTTTTTTCCCCATTTGGCTTATTGTTTACTTTATTATAATTTTTATTATTTTTTATATTTTTTAATTATTTTACTGTTTACAAAAAAATGTAACTTCTTTGCAGATTTTTAGATTTGTTTTTCACTTTTATTATAAATGTTATTTATAGATTATTTGAGATTAGTCATTTTGAATTTTGAATGAAATAATGGTAGCTTTCTCTAGCTTTGATTTTGACTATTGGAATTTGTTTTTTTTTTTTTTTTCCTAACGCCATTTTGTCGAACAACTCGACAAACTCCATTCCATGGAATTAATATATATTTTTTCATTTATCCCCTTCCCTGTCGAGTTACTCGACAAATTCGTTGGAGTCTCACAAAAAAAAAAACCTCCGTTCTGAATTAGATATTGAGAAAATTATGTGGACATGTATTCTCATCCACAATCAGATCGTCAAATATTTTTTTTTTAAGGAAAAAAATAGGAACCGCCGTTCTGAATTAGACATGTCATCCACTTTTGTCGCCGCCGCCATTTCTGTGTTAATTTTTCTTCCACCAAAACAAAGACCATACTCTTCTCCTTACAATTTACAAATCATACGAGTAAACCAAAATTGTTGATTTGCTGCGAAATAAACAGTGCCCTGGTTAATGACCCAAAAGACATTTTATGGGACTATGAAGACCCATAAAATGAAGTTTGTCAGGTTCAAATCTCTCACACACACGTGCTTTGTTTGTTATCAGTCCATTAGGAATTGTAAATTGTAATTTTGTTTATAGTTGTTTGTTTGATCGTGAAATTTTCAGTAAATCCGTTCCAATTTTTTAATTTATTGAACGTTCCGTTCGATGAGGATACTTCTGGAGTTTTGAGCTTTAGTACACTCAAATTTGAATTCGTTTGTCTTTTTCACTGTTGGGGTCCTCCCTCATTTTACAGATATTTTCCTTGCATTTGACCCAAATTTTGTTGTTAATGGTGTAATTAATTTTTCTTTTAGTGATTTACGTGTGGGGTATGTGATTAATGTGTAAGTCTTCGAGTAAACCCAAGGTAACAATTCAAAGAATTATTAACATTTTCATAATCCTCTATTTCATATATGAAAAGGAATCAAAAAATCAAGAAATATGCCATTATTCTACAATTTTTATATCAAGTGTACTCAAGAAAAAAATATCAATATATTTTAAATAAATGGCCGAAAATTAGACAAAACATTTGAAGAAATTTTGACATTTCTTTATTATTTGTTAATTATTTATTTTTTTGGTGTCTATGAGCAAATTGTACACAATTCGCTCTAAATTTGTTTAAAAATTTTAATTTCATATTTTTTTTTGGTCATTTCAATTACATTTAAAACCTAAAATTTTTTCTTATATTTGTCACTTACGTGCAACGCACGGCTTTAAAACTAGTATATATATACATATATATATATATTTTTTTTAAATTTGTTGAGTTACTCGACAAAAAAATAAAAATAAAAATTTTTTTTTTTTTTTAAATTTTGTCGAGTTACTCGATGTTAAAAAAAAAAAATTTTTTTTTTTAAATTTGTCGAGTTACTAGCCAAAAAAAAAATAAAAACATTTTTTTTAAAAATTTTGTAGAGTTACTCGAATTTTTAAAAAAAATATATATATATATTTTTAAATTCGAGTAACTTGACAAGATTTAAAAAAACAAAAAAATTTAAAAAAAAAAAAATTTTTTTTTTTTCAATTATGTCGAGTTACTCGAATTTTAAAAAAAAAAATTTTAAAAATTTTTATCGAGTTACTCGAATTTTAAAAAAAAAAAAATTTTTTAAAAAATATTGTCGAGTTACTCGAATTTAAAAAAAAAAATATTTTTTTTAACTTTTGTCGAGTTACTCGAATTTTTTAAAAATATATATATATATATATATATATATATATATATATATATATATATATATATATTTTTTTTTTTTTTTTAACTTTTGTCGAGTTACTCGAATTTTTAAAAAAAAAAATTTTTTTTTTTCTTAACTTGTGTCGAGTTAATCGAATTTAAAAAAAAAAAAATATTTAACTTTTGTCGAGTTACTCGAATTTAAAAAAAAAAAAAAAAAAAAAATTTAACTTTTGTCGAATTACTCAAATTTAAAAAAAAAAATTATTTTTTTACTTTTGTCGAGTAACTCGAATTTTAAAAAAAAAAAAATTTTTTTTTTTTACATTTGTCGAGTAACTCGACTTTAAAAAAAAAAAAAAATTTTTTTTTTTTTACTTTTGTCGAGTTACTCGACGTTAAAAAAAAAAAAAAAAAAAAAAAAAAAATTTTACTTTTGTTGAGTTACTCGACTTTAAAAAAAAAAAAATTTTTTTGTCGAGTAACTCGACAAAAATTTTTAAAATTTTTTTTTTTTAAATTCGAAAAAGTTTGTCGAGTTACTATTCAACTCAACAAACTTTTTCGAGATGAATAGTAACTCGAAAAAGTTACTATTCATGAAACTTTTTTTTTTTTTTAAAAAATTCGAAAAAGTTGTCGAGTTACTATTCAACTCGACAAACTTTTTCGGAGTGAATAGTAACTCGAAAAAGTTACTATTCATGAAAAAAAAAATTTTTTTTTTTTTAAAATTCAAAAAAGTTTGTTGAGTTACTATTCAACTCGACAAACTTTTTCGAGGTGAATAGTAACTCGAAAAAGTTACTGTTTATAAAAAAAAATTTTTTTTTTTAAAATTCGAAAAAGTTTGTCGAGTTACTATTCAACTCGTCAAACTTTTACGAGGTGAATAGTAACTCGAAAAAGTTACTGTTCATGAATTTTTTTTTTTTTTATGGTGAGCTTTTACATTTCTAATTTTTTTTTTCAATGAAAAAAATCAACAACATATTTTATTTTTTATAACTATTAATTATAACATTCTTACCAATAATGTTACTAATATTTTTTTATACTAATTGCTAAAATAAAATAAAATAAAATATATTGTATTAATTGATTATGATATATATTAAATTTATATGATATATATTCTATTTTACTATATTCTAATAAATGAAACATTAAATAAAATTTTGTATATGCTTTATTTAACAAGTTACTCGACAAATCCAAATTTAAGACTCACGAGTTTCTTAAAAAATAACAGCACTAAATAAGAATAAAAAATTATTTAAATGTATGACATCATTTAAATAAAAAAGGGAAACAAAATAATGAAAATTTTAAATTTCGTTCGTTCGTCGAGTAACTCCGGCAACTCGATTTTCAGTTTGTCGAGCTACTTGAGCTATTGAATAGATTGATTTCGTATCACATTTTTAATCGAGTAACTCGACAAACTTGATTTTGGGTTTATCGAGTTAATCGAGTAACTTCAACAATGCATATTGTTCATTTTTTAGTTTAGTTTTTTTATTTAAATTATGTACTACACTTAAGTTTTTTTATTTTTTAGTTTTTTTCATGTTATTTTTAAACCAACTCATGAATCTCAAATCTAGTAACTCGACAAATTTAAAAAAAAAATTTTTTTTTTTTAACATCGAGTAACTCGACAAAATTTAAAAATTTTTTTTTTTTAATTTTATATTTTTGTCGAGTAACTCAACAAATATATATATATATATATATATATATATATATATATATATATATACTAGTTTTAAGGCCGTGCGTTGCACGTCAGTGAAATCTATAGGAAAAATTGTATGTCGAGAATAGTTTATTGATACGATATAATATCAAATTTGATATTAATAAAATTTGACTTGATAGACAGCAAAAAATAATAATTTCCAAGCTTGAAAGGAAAGAGAAAAAACAACTAAAACGAAATAAGATAGAAAGTGAATCAAAGTTATGCATGTGTAGGGAAACAATAGGAAATGATTTAAAATAAAGAAAAATATTAACTAATATATAAATATTAGTTAATAAAGTTAGAGACGATATATTATATTAATTTAAAATAAAATATAAATGTTTATTATAATAGCTATTTTAGTATAAGATATTATATTAAGATTGAGATTGATGAGTTTGTTAAAGAATAAGATGAGGAATCAAAAAAAGAATAAAACTTACATGTATTAGATAATGTAAATAAAAAAATTAAACTGAAAAATGAAATATATGCGTTGGTGAAGTTGTTTGAGTATCTTGAAAAATACAAAATCATGTTTGTTGCCATTGTTGGGTAACGTGATCAAAAGTGTGATAGAAAATATATTTAGTCAACAATTTAGGTAACTCGATAAACTGAAAATTGGATTTTTTGAGTTACTGGACGAATGAAGGAAATTTAAAACTTTGATTAGGTTCTTTTTTTTTTTTTTTTTTTAGATTATGTAATACATCTAAAAACTTTTTTATTCTTATGTGGGCGTGTTATGAAAATAAATTGTAGTAAAAATTTATTACAATAATGAAATTTTTTGTTACAATAAAAACGTCAAATTAGATAATGAAAATAAATGTGTTTTTTTTAATGAGTAATTATAATAAATCTTTTAATGTAATTTATAATAATATTTATTATAGAAATTATAAATACAGTACATAATTTAAATAAAAAAGGAAAGCCCAAAAAATGAAAAATATGTACTGTTGAAGTTAGTGGAGTAATTTGAGAAACAAAAAATTACATCTGTCGATTTGTTTAATGGAAAATGTGAAAAATTTATTTAGTGCATGATTTATTAGAAAATAGTCAAATAGAATATATATTATATAAATCTAGTATATATTAGAATCAGTTCATAGAATATATTTTATTGTATTTTATTTTAGCAGTTAGTATAATATGTTATAAATAAAAATTGTTATAATAAATTTATAGCATAGTAAAAGCAATTTTTTAATAATATATTATTAATCAATTATTACATTATTATGAAAATGTAGTGATTAAAATAAATTTTTTATGACACATTTCTATAAATTAATAATTGTAGTATGTATTTTGACGTAATTTATAATAATATATATTACAGAAATTATAATTATAGTACATAATTTAAATAGAAAAAGAAAACAAAAAATATGAAAAATATGCATTGTTAAGGTTATTCGAGTAACTCGACAAACTAAAAACCATGTTTGTCGAGTTACTCGATGAAAAATGTGATATAAGACCAAAAATCATAAAACAGGAATATTTTTGTGAAATAAATTGTTAACTTATTTGATAAATGAAATACATACATTTTTTTATTTAATTGATTATTTATTAGAGTATAGCAAAATAAAATATATATTATAAAAATTTAATATATATGATAGTTAATCAATAGAATATATTATATATTGTTTTATTATGATTAATTTATGTAGTAATTTGAGAAATATAAATTTGAGTTGTAAATACATAAAATAAAGTATAAAATGGGAAATATGCACTGTTAAAGTTAATCGAGTAACTCGACAAACAGAAAATCATGTTTGTCGAGTTACCCGATTATAATTGTCATATCAAATTAATGTATTCAATACGTCAAGTAGCTTGATGAACTCATAATCGATTTGCCCGAGTTACTGGACGAAGGAATAAAATTTATAATTTTTATTATTTTGTTTGTCTTTTTGATTTAAATTTGTCATATATTTAAATAATTTTTTATTGTTATTCAGTGGTATTATTTTTGAAGAAACTCGTGAGGCTAACAGTTGGATTTGTCGAGCAAATTGATAAATATTGCACATATAAAATTTTATTTAATGCATGATTTATTAGAACATAGTAAAATAGAATATATATCATATAAATTTAGTATATATGAGAATGAGTTAATAGAATATATTTTATTGTATTTTATTTTAGTAATTAGTGTAATATGTTATAAATAAAAATTGTTATAATAAATTTATAGCATAGTAAAAGCAATTTTTTAGTAATATATCATTAATCAATTATCACATTATTATGAAAATTTAGTGATTAAAATAAATTTTTTATGACACATTTCTACTAAATAGATTTCATCATGAATTATGAAAATAAATTGTAGTAAAAATTTGTTATGACAAGAACTTTTTTTGTTACAATAATTAGTTGAACTATACTACGAAAATAAATGTGTATTTTTTAAATTAATAATTGTAGTATGTATTTTGACCTAATTTATAATAATATTTATTACAGAAATTATAAGTATAATACATAATTTAAATAGAAAAAGAAAACAAAAAAAATGAAAAATATGCATTGTTAAGGTTACTCGAGTAACTCGACAAACTAAAAACCATGCTTGTCGAGTTACTCTATGAAACATGTGATATGAAAGCAAAAATCATAAAACAGGAATATTTTTGTGAAATAAATTGTTAACTTATTTGATAAATGAAGTAGATATATTTTTTTATTTAATTGATTATTTATTAGAATATAGCAAAATAAAATATATATTATAAAAATTTAATATATATAATAGTTAATCAATAGAATATATTATATATTGTTTTATTATGATTAATTTATCTAGTAATGTGACAAATATAAATTTGAGTTGTAAATACAAAAAATAAACTATAAAATGGGAAATATGCACTGTTAAAGTTAATCGAGTAACTCGACGAACAGAAAATCATGTTTGTCGAGTTACCCGATTATAATTGTCATATGAAATTAATCTATTCAATACGGTAAATAGCTCGATGAACTCATAATCGATTTGCCCGAGTTACTGGACGAATGAATAAAGGAAGGGGAAAATAATTATCAAAAATAAACAAAGCAGGTCTTACTATCTTACCTAGTTCCCAAGGTGGGAGAAATTATAAGTATAGCACATAATTTAAATAGAAAAAGAAAACAAAAAAAATGAAAAATACGCATTCTTGAGATTAGTCGAGTTACTCGATGAACAGTGTGATATAAAAGCAAAAATCATAAAACATGAATATTTTTATCAAATAAATTGTTAACTTATTTGATAAATGAAGCACATAAATATTTGTATTTAATTGATTATTTATTAGAATATAGTAAAATAAAATATATATCATATGAATTTAATACAATATATTATATATTCTTTTATTATGATTTCTTTATGTACTAAGTCGAGAAATAGTGTTTTGAGATTGATAAGTTGTGTAAAAAATAACATGGAAAAAATAAAAAATAAAAAAAATTAATTGTAGTGTATATTTTAAATAAAAAAAATAAACCAAGAAATTAAAAACATGCACTCTTGAAGTAACTCAAGTAAGCCGACAAATCTATAAGCATGTTTGTCGAGTTCCTGGATTATAGATGTGATATTAAATTAAGCTATTTGATAGGTCTAGCAGCTCGATAAATTGGAAATCGAGTTGGTCGAGTCACTCGGTGAACTAATGAAATTTAAGATTTTTATTATTTTGTATTCCTTTATTATTTAAACTATGTAATACATTCAAATAATTATTTATTTTGATTTTGTGGTGTTATTTTTCAAGAAAGCCGTGAGGCTGAAATTTGGATTTGTCGAGTCACTTGATAGACAAAGTATATAAAAAAATTTATGTAATGTATGATTTATTAGAACAGAATAAAACAGAATATATATCATATGTATTCAATGTATATGATCATCGATGAATACAATATCTTTAATTTTATTTTATCTGAGCAATTAGTATAACATATTATAACTAAAAATTGTTATAGTAAATTTGGACCATAACAAAAGCAATTTTATAGTTATATATTACTAATCAAAGATTAAATTATTACAATAATATAATGATTAGAACGAATTTATTATAATCATGGATGAACTCAATCAACTCGATTTTCAGTTTATCGAGCTGCTTTACCTATTGAATAGATTCATTTCGTGTGATATTTGAAATCAAGTAACTCGACAAACAAGATTTTGGCTTTGTCGAGTTACTCGAGTTATTTGAATAATGCATAATTTTGATTTTGTTTTTTCCTTTTTTTATTTAAAATATGTAGGCCACTTAAATTTCTTTATTTTTTAGTTTTTTAATGTTATTTTTTAACGAAGTCGTGAACCTCAAAATTGGATTGATGAAGTTCCTACATAAATTCATTATAATTAAATTCATTATTTTAATAAATTTTACTAAAATTTATTTTCATAATTCAGAATGAAATCTAGTTAATATGAAATTCTTATAATAAATTTATGTTAAATACTACATTATTATAATAATATAATAATTAATTAATAATATTTTACAACAGATTTCTTTTGTTTTCCTATAAATTTGTTGTAACAGTTTTTTAGTTATAATATGTTATACTAATGGGTAAGGACATGAAAATAAAAAAAAAATTATTTTCTTAGTTTATTTTAATAAAAAACAAAACAAAACAAATTAATAAAAAACAAAACAAATTAATAAACATTTTGACTTACTTTTGTTTGTCAAGTAACTTGGGTAAATCGATTTTGAGTTTGTCGAGTTGCTTAAGGTATTTAATAGATTTATTTCGTGTCCTATTTTTAATCGAGTAACTCGACAAACTTGCTCTAAGGTTTATCGAGTTACTCGAGCAACTTGAAGAAGGCAATACAATGAATCAGTACGTTGCATGAATAATATTTGATATCGTATAACTTCATATAATATATTATAATAAAATAGCGATTATATAAAATAATTATATATTATTTTAAAGTGAAATAATATATTATATTTAGTTTTTTCAAAAATAAAAAAACATTGTAGTAAAAATGTGTTATATTATTATTTTTTATTTATTAGACTTATTCTAATATTTTTTATAACAAAATTTATAAATAAATGTTTTATAAATTATTAAAAAATGTACTTTATATTTATTTATAATTTTTTAATATATACGAATACAAATTTTGTTATAAAGAATATTATAATAAGTCAAATAAATAAACATAATTTTATTTCATTGATCAAATATTAGAATATAGTAAAATAAAATATACATTGTAATCAAGGAATGTTATGTATTATATATTCTTCTATTTTAGCAATTAATATTATAGTAATAATTATAATACGAAATTAAGTGAATAATAATGAATTCTGATAAAAATGAAAATAAATTTTGTTATAAATTAGGCAATCATATGCTATAACTTTATATAATATATTATAATAAAATAGCTATTATATAAAATAATTATATATTATTTTAAATTAAGATATTACATTATATTTGATTTTTTAAAAAATAAAAACATATTGTAGTAACAATATGTTATAATATAGATTTTTATTTATTACACTTATTCTAATATTCTCTATAACAAAATTTATATTCATATTTAGAAAAAGACTTATAAATACATACATAATACATTTTATAATAAATTATTAAAAAAATTATTTAATATAAATTTATTATAAAAAATTGATTATAATCACTAAATTATTATAATAATGTAGTAATTAATTAATAATATATGAATACAGAATTTATTTTATTGTGTGTTACATTATATAAATTTAAAAAGAAAAGAAAATAATGAAAATTTTAAGTTTGATTGGTTTATCCAGTAAGTCAAGGAACTTGATTTTCATTCTGCCAAGTTACTTTAGCTATAAAAAATATTTATTTTGTATTACATTTTTGCATCGAGTAATTCGACAAACGTGCTTTTAGGTTTGTCGAGTCACTCGAGTAATTTCAACAATCCATCTATTGTATTTGTTACTTTATTTTTATTTATTTACATTATGTAATACACTTAATATTTTTGTATTTGTTAATTTTGTCATGTTATTTTTTAACTAACTCGTGGATCTTAAAAGCTATCATATAACATAATTTTATATTATTTTAAATTCAGATAATATGTTATATTTGATATTTTCAAAAATAAAAACATAGTGTACGAAAAATGTGTTATAATAGTTATTTTTATTTATTACACTTATTGTAATATTCTTTATAGCAAAATTTGTATTCATATTTATGAAAAAATTTATAAATAAATATGCAGTACATTTGAAAATAATTTATAGATGATTTCTTTCATATAAAATTGTTATAATAAATTGATTATAATTACTAAATTATTATAATAATGCAGTAATTAATTAATAATATATTGATACAAAAATGTTTTTATTATACTATAAATTTATTATAGTTATTTTTTTATAATTTCTTATAGTATTTGCTAAAATAAAAAAATTATTAATATATTGTATTAATGAATTATGATATATATTATATTTATATTATATATATTATTTTTGACTATATTCTAATAAATGATAGGTTAAATAACATTTTTTATATACTTTATTTATGAAGTTACTTACCATATTCAAATTTGAGCCTCACGAAGTGCTTGAGAAATAATACCACAAAATAACAATGAAGAATTATTTAAATGTATTAAATAATTTAAATAATAAAGAAACACAATATAATGAAAATGTTAAATTTCTTTCATTTATCGATTAACTCAACCAACTCGATTTTCAGTTTATCGAGTTGCTTTAGCTATTGAATAGATTCATTTGATGTGATATTTTAAATCGAGTAACTCGACAAACAAGATTTGAGCTTTGTCGAGTTACTCGAGTCACTTTAATAGTACACACTTTTGATTTTGTTTTTTACTTTTTTTATTTAAGATATGTAGTCTACTTAAATTTTTTTATTTTTTTTGTTTTTTCACGTTATTTTTTAACGAAGTCGTAAACCTGAAAATTGGATTTGTGAAGTTCTTACATAAATTGATCATAATTAAATTCGTTATTATAACAAATTTTACTAAAATGTATTTTCATAATTCAGAATAAAATCTAGTTAATATGAAATTCTTATACTAAATTTATGTTAAATACTACATTATTATAATAATGTAATAATGAATTAATAATATTTTACAACAGATTTCTTATGTTTTCCTATAAATTTGTTATAACAGTTTTTTAGTTATAATATGTTATACTAATGGGTAAAGAAATAAAAATAAAAAAAAAATATATTCTCTTAATTTATTTTAATAAAAAACAAAACAAAACAAATTAATAAAAAACAAAATAAATTAATAAACATTTTTACTTACTTTTGTTTGTCAAGTAACTCGGGTAAATCTATTTTGAGTTTGTCGAGTTGCTGAAGGTATTTAACAGATTTATTTCGTGTCCTATTTTTAATCGAGTAACTCGACAAACTTGCTGTAAGGTTTATCGAGTTACTCGAGTAACTTGAAGATTGCAATACAATGAATCAGTACGTTGCATGAATAATATTTGATATTCTATAACTTCATATAATATATTATAATAAAATAGCGATTATATGAGATAATTATATATTATTTTAAAGTGAAATAATATATTATATTTAGTGTTTTCAAAAATAAAAACACATTGTAGTAAAAATGTGTGATATTATTATTTTTTATTTATTAGACTTATTCTAATATTTTTTATAACAAAATTTATAAATAAATGTTTTATAAATTATTAAAAAATGTACTGCATATTTATTTATAAGTTTTTTAATAAATATGAATACAAATTTTGTTATAAATAATATTACAATAAGTCAAATAAATAGACATAATTTTATTTCATTGATCAAATATTAGAATATAGTAAAATAAAATATACATTATAATGAAGTAATGCTATGTATTATATATTCTTCTATTTTAGCAATTAATATTATAGTAATAATTATAATATGAAATTAAGTGAATAATAATTAATTTTGATAAAAATGAATATAAATTTTGTTATAAATTAGGCAATCATATGCTATAACTTTATATAATATATTATAATAAAATAGCTATTATATAAAATAATTATATATTATTTTAAATTAAGATATTATATTATATTTGATTTTTTCAAAAATAAAAAATATTGTAGTAAGAATGTGTTATAAGATTGATTTTTATTTATTACACTTATTCTAATGTTTTTTTTAACAAAATTTATATTCATATTCACAAAAAGACTTATAAATATATACATAATACATTTTATAATAAATTAGTGAAAAAATTATTTAATATAAATTTATTATAAAAAATTTAGTATAATTACTAAATTATTATAATAATGTAGTAATTATTTAATAATATATTAATACAGAATTAATTTTATTGTGTATTACATTATATAAATTAAAAAAGAAAAGCAAATAATGAAAAATTTAAGTTTCATTGGTTTGTCCAGTAAACCAAGGAACTTGATTTTCATTTTGCCTTGTACTTTAGCTATAAGAAAGATTTATTTTGTATCACATTTTTGCATCGAGTAACTCAACAAACGTGCTTTTAGGTTTGTCGAGTTACTCGAGTAATTGCAAGAATACATCTTTTGTATTTGTTGCTTTACTTTTTTTTATTTATATTATGTAATATACTTAATATTTTTTTCTTTTTTAATTTTGTCATGTTATTTTTTAACCAACTCGTGAATCTTAAAAGCTATCATATAAAATAATTTTATATTATTTTAAATTGAGATAATATGTTATATTTCATGTTCTGAAAAGTAAAAACATGATGTATCAAAAATGTGCTATAATTTTTTTTATTTATTTATTAGACTTATTGTAATATTCTTTATAGCAAAATTTGAATTCATATTTCTAAAAAAACTTTTAAATAAATATGCAGTACATTTGAAAAAAATTTATAAAACATTTATTTCATATAAAATTGTTATAATAAATTGATTATAATTAGTAAATTATTATAGTAATGCAGTAATTAATTAATAATATATTGATACAAAAAACTTTTTATTATACTATAAATTTATTATAGTTATTTTTTTATAATATCTTATAGTACTTGCTAAAATTAAAAAATTATTAATATATTGTATTAATGAATTATGATATACATTGAATTTATATTATATATATTCTTTTTGACTATATTCTAATAAATGATAGGTTAAATAAAATTTTATATATACTTTATTTATGAAGTTACTTAGCATATCTAAATTTCAGCCTCACGAAGTGCCTGAAAAATAATACCACAAAATAACAATGAAGAATTATTTAAATGTATTAAATAATTTAAATAATAAAGAAACACAATATAATGAAAATGTCAAATTTCTTTCATTTATGGATTAACTCAAGCAACTCGATTTTCAGTTTATCGAGTTGCTTTAGCTATTGAATAGATTCATTTTGTGTGATATTTTAAATCAAGTAACTCGGTAAAGAAGATTTGGGCTTTGTCGAGGTACTCGTGTCACTTTAATAATGTATATTTTTGATTTTCTTTTTTACTTTTTGTATTTAAGATATATAGTCCAATTAAATTTCTTCATTTTTTGGTTTTTTCATGTTATTTTTTAACGAAGTCGCGAACCTCAAAATCGGATTTGTGAAGTTCTTATATAAATTGATCATAATTAAAATCATTATTACAACAAATTTTACTAAAATTTATTTTGATAATTTAGAATGAAATCTAGTTAATATGAAATTCTTATACTAAATTTATGTTGAACACTATACTATTATAATAATATAATAATTTATTAATAATATTTTACTACAGATTTATTTTTTGTTCCTATAAATTTGTTATAACAGTTTTTTAGTTATAATATGTTATACTAATGGGTAAAGAAATAAAAATAAAAAGAAAATATATTTTCTTACTTCATTTTAATAACAAACAAAACAAAACAAATTAATAAACATTTTTACTTACTTTTGTTCGTCAAGTAACTTGGGTAACTCGATTTTGAGTTTGTCGAGTTGATTAAGGTATTTAATAGAGTCATTTTATGTCCCATTTTTAATCGAGTAACTCGACAAACTTGCTCTTAGGTTTATCGAGTTACTCGAGTAACTTGAAGAATGCAATACAATGAATCAGTACGTTGCATGAATAATATTTGATATCCTATAACTTCATATAATATATTATAATAAAATATTGACAACATAAAATAATTATATATTATTTTAAAGTGAAATAATATATTATATTTACTTTGTTCCAAAGAAAAAACACATTGTAGTAAAAATGTTTTATGCTATTTTTTTTTAATTTATTAGACTTATTCTAATATTTTTTATGACAAAATTTATAAATAAATATTTTATAAATTATTAATAAATGGATTGCATATTTATTTATAAGTTTTTTCATAAATATGAATATAAATTTTGTTATAAAGAATATTAGAATAAGTCAAATAAACATACATAGTTTTATTTCATTGATGAATTATTAGAATATAGTAAAATAAAATATATATTGTAATCAAGTAATGCTGTGTATTATATATTGTTTTATTTTAGCAATTAATATTATAATAATAATCAGAATAGAAAATTAACTAAATAAGAATTAATTTTGATAAAAATGAATATAAATTTTATTATAAATTAGGCAATCATATGCTATAACTTCATATAATGTATTATAATAAAATAGCTATTATATAAAATAATTATATATTATTTTAAATTAAGATATTATATTATATTTGATTTTTTAAAAAATTAAAAACATATTGTAGTAACAATGTGTTATAATACTGATTTTTATTTATTACACTTATTCTAATATTCTGTATAACAAAATTTATATTCATATTTAGAAAAAGACTTATAAATACATACATAAAACATTTTATAATAAATTATTTAAAAAATTATTTAATATAAATTTACTATAAAAAATTGATTCTAATTACTAAATTATTATAATAATGTAGTAATTAATTAATAATATATTAATACAGAATTACTTTTATTGTGTGTTACATTATATAAATTAAAAAAGAAAAGAAAATAACGGAAATTTTAAGTTTCATTGGTTTGTCCAGTAAGTCAAGGAACTTGATTTTCATTTTGCCAAGTTACTTTAGGTATAAAAAATATTTATTTTGTATTACATTTTTGCATCGAGTAACTCGACAAACGTGCTTTTACCTTTGTCGAGTTACTCGAGCAATTTCAACAATAGATCTTTTGTATTTGTTACTTTACTTTTTTTTATTTATATTACGTAATACACTTAATATTATTTTATTTTTTAATTTTGTCATGTTATTTTGTAACGAACTCGTGAATCTCAAAAGCTACCATATAAAATAATTTTATATTATTTCAAATTGAGATAATATGTTATATTTGATTTTTTGAAAAATAAAAACACAGTGAAGTAAAAATGTACTATAATATTTATTTTTATTTATTAGACTTATTGTAATATTCTTTATAGCAAAATTTGTATTCATATTTATGAAAAAACTTATAAATAAATATGCAGTACATTTTAAAATAATTTATAAAACATTTTTTTCATATAAAATTGTTATAATAAATTGATTATAATTACTAAATTATTATAATAATGTAGTAATTAATTAATAATATATTGATACAAAAAATGTTTTTATTATACTATAAATTTATTATAGTGATTTTTGTATAATATCTTATAGTACTTACTAAAATAGAAAAATTATTAATATATTGTATTAATGTACTATGATATGTATTAAATTTATATTATATATATTCTTTTTGACTATATTGTAATAAATGATAGGGTAAATAACATTTTTTATATATTTTATTTATAAAGTTACTCAACATATCCTAATTTGTGCCTCACGAGGTTCTTCAAAAATAATACCACAAATAAGAATGAAGAATTACCTAAAGTTAGTAAATAATTTAAATAATAAAGTGCCACAAGATAATGAGAATGTTAAATTTTATTCGTTCATGGAGTAATTTAATAAACTCGATTTTCAGTTTATCGAGTTGCTTCAATTATTGAATAGATTGATTTTATGTGTCAATTTTAATTGAGTAACTCGATAAACATGATTTTTGGTTTGTTGAGTTACCTGAGTAACTTCAAGAATGCATATTTGTAATTTTTTTGTCTACTTTTTGTATTTAAAATATGTATTCCACTTAAATTGTTTTATTTTTATTTTTTTTGTATTTTGTTTATTATTATTAATAAGTATACATATCTAATAATAGAAAGTTAATAGTCAAAATAAAAATACATAAAAATACAAAATATATAGATTTGTTAAATATAATTTACATCAATATAGTACATTAGAAAAAGCTTGTATCTAGAAAGGACAAAACTTTAGAAATATTACATAAAAAAACCTAATATTCATTCAAAGTATTGGAAAAAGTTGACAATGCATACAATGATATTATTTGTTTTTAAATGTTGTCTTTCTCTTTCGAAAGTCGTGTATTTCTCTCTGCTCTTGGCGTAGGCAATTTCTCTGGGATGACTTCAGTCTCAGATGAGATTGGATGTTCTTCAATTTTTCTCTTCTTGGATTTAGGCCCAGGTGAAGAAGGGAAATTAAGTTGTTTCACTGCACTTGGAAATGTTTGCCCTTGAAGAGGCATTGGTGTGTCATCGGTATATGCTACATCTTTCCCTTTGTTACTCCTTGATCTTGTACTTGTAGAACTGATCGACATCGAAGGAACTGATTCATTAAGGAAGATAATGTCATACTTGTATTCATTGTCGAGGACATTTTTCTTCATTCCTTTAACATAAAAAAATTGTGCTTCCTCCAATGTGATTCTAATTTTTTCCAAGACTTGTGATCCACTGTCCATTAGTTGTTGGCCTGTGTATTGTAAGAATTTTTCTGCTGTATCTCCAATCATAGTCCCAGATAATGAGCCTGTGGAGTCTTCAAGTTCCAGATATACACGTGCCCTAAAATATAAAAAATGTTAAAAATGTTGCATGCGTAAATAATTATAAACGATAAATGATTTGTAAACAATATTATACCTTGGTACTGCAACTGCATGAGAAAATTTGCAGAAAACGCATTCGTATGTTTCATTCAAATCAGCACTTGATATTTTCTTGCAAGTATTGCATGACATGTACCAAAAGGATTGTTTAAAAACTCTCACGTATGCACGTGCGTGAACCCAGAAATATGCATATCCTGTTAGCTATTGTTGAAGATAAATTGTATAAATATTATGCAATAATGAAAAAAAAATTTCTATATAATATTTTAAATAAGATTAGGCTTACTCCAGATAACAAATTTAGAATATGTTCAATCTTTGTGATATTCTTTATGTCTGGACTGGAAAGATTCTTTGTTGCCGAGGATGGATATATCTTTGTCAAGATCATCTCATCTAACTTGTCCGAATTTGTTTCAACCCTTGCACAATGTTTAAAAATATTAGCAATGTATACACATGTATATATATATATTTGAAAAAAATATAATAAAAAAATATATTTTTACCAAGAAGTAAGCTCAATCACTTGTTCTAAGTGGGCATTGAAGGAGAAAATGCTGTTGGCCTTGGTTGAAATTGAAAGGCCTGTGCATGAAATAAAGATATAGATATATTTATTGGAAGATCTAAGATTGCCTACAAATTTTGTAATATTCGATTGATGATTTATAAAATTATTGACAATATATTACCACTGAAAGATGTCACTTTTAAATGGTTTCCAATGATGATTTGTTTTGTGCTCAAGTTGTCAGCAATGAAACGACACTCCTTCTCCACAAAATTATCCCACATTGTTAGCAACACAGTGTTGAAGCTAGTATAGAAACACAGAAAATATATGAGAAAGTGGTATATGAATTTCTTGAATAATATTATAATTATTGGAATATATATTTATAGATGAAAATAATATAGCTATATATATATAAACCTTGTGTCGATGAGAACTACATCTTGAATAGATGTTTGTGTTTCAAACCTAGTTTGCACCAGCCTTTTAGGTTTGACATCAATTGCAACTCCAATAATACCTAAAGGATAAAAATAAGAAATTAGGACAAATGAAATTTGTTATGAATACAATGGAATGTATAAAAAGAAACATGTTCGTTTTCTTGTGAAATAGGAACAAGTACTTATATCAGAATTTGAGTCCATATAAGGTTCCAATTTGTCGAAAGGAACAAAATTATATGTAGAAGATATTAAAACACTGTGGTCTTCATTCACTTCTTCGACTCTTGTTCGACCAGATATTGTCCATTGTATGTTGCCCATCGAAGCTTGATACTCAGGCTTTGTAAATTTAACATTTGCATTTGAGACAAGATATGTTTTGCCAAGTAATAGCTTGTCTTCATATGCCGAGATGTTCGCATCATAAATAGTTGCATGGACTCTATTTTTCTGTATAATACCATACATTTAAATTAGATATTTTGTATAAACATATATATAATTTTGGCTAGATATTATTTTTGAATATCAAATAAGACAATTTAAAGCTATAACATATTAAAGGCGAAAAAATTTTTTTAAAAATTTTATGTGGCTAAAATGAAATAAATCAAGGCACATAAATAATAGATTAAAGTAATATACCTCAGGATCCATAAATACCATATTTTGATATTTTGTTGGGCTTCGTTGAGCTACTCGTGGAAACGATTTTTCCACAACAATGATTTTTGCCGTCCAGTTTGTATCGTTGGGAGCAATATTTGGTATTAATTTGTACTGTTTATCCATTGCTTGATCCTGTAGAAAATGTCAAATATAAATTAAAGACTATAAATAAGTTATCAAAGTGAAATAATATTTATACTAATAATGAATTGTAAGAGTATATAATGAAATATAGTATGAAGTTGTACTTGAAATCTGAAAGAGGAGTACGAGGATACAAATATTGAGAATTAAAGACTTGTTGATAAATGCTAATATAGAATGTTTGTTGTGTTTGGTTTGTAATCACAACTAATGTATATATATAGAGGTATATAGTATCTATTATGCCAATAGTAAGGATATGTTTACTCAATAGGGGTCTAAATCTTCTGTCCTGATTGATGCTTGCCTTATGACGCCGTAATTAATAAATGATGTGGGCCCCAATAATGATGCCATAAAAACTCATTCATAGTTGTCCTCACTTCATCCTACTCAGCCCCAATTAGTTTAAATAAAGTGCTGATTATACTTATAATAGATTTGAAGATTCCAAAATATTAATATAAGCACTCAAAAATTTTACGTCAGTATTTCTACTATTATGTTAAATTATAGTAAAGGCAAATTGATCAAATTGAAATAAAGAAAATTTTATTATTATAATGTATATTATTTAAAATTATGTAATAGCAAAAATTTATTATTGAGTTAAAAAAGTTTATTAAGATTTTAATAAGTATAATTAGTTATTATACATTTAAGTATTTTTGTGTATTGAGCAAGAAAATATAACCTATAAAATTAAGAATAAATAAAAAAATAAATAATTGATGGTTAAATTGTGAATATGAAATTTGCTTTACTTAGTAATATACAATGAACATAAGTAACTACTACAACAGAAGAAAAATATTATTCATTAGAGTTCAAACATATATGAGACTTGAGTAGATTCGAAGTTATTATTTTCTAAGCTGAAAGATTACACTGTTAAAGATTATGAGATGAATGGATGAAACTATAATAAAACAATAGGTAAGGAAATGTATAATAAAGTAGGCTTTAAATTAGTAATTTATAGATAAACCAGAATACACAAAAATCTTTTCGATAAGTGAAAAAAAAAAAATTATTTAGGATTTATGTAGAATGTAAAAAAATTAAAGTGTTCAATCACAATGTTTATACTGTAAATGTTTCTATTATTTTAATGAAGTTAAGTTAAAGTTAAAATTAGTCAAGAATTCTTAGATGCGTGAGAAATAGTGATGTTAGGACCATTTGTGACTATAAATAGGAAAATAGGAATCATATTTAAAATAGAAGAGCGAATTGGGATCAAATTGTTACAAACATGAAAGAAGAGACAGTCCTTCTTTCAATTAATAGAAGATAAGATAGGGTCCAGCATTTATTACGTATTGCGTGTCTTCAAGGAGATACAGACCAGCCGTCTAGCATTAAATGATGCGTGGAAAGCAAAGCAAGAATTGGAGATGAGGATATGAAACTCGAATTGGGAATAACGAGATGAAGCACAACTTGAAGATATTAATATACGTTAATGTATATACAATTTTCATACGTGTATGGTGAAAATGAATAGATTAAAGATCATGTTGACATGTGTACAATAAAAAGATATTTGTACATTTATGATCTGAATTATTACTTGTATTAGGTATGATTATATATAAGAGTAGACTAAGTAGTAATTTATAGTCTATTGTATTAATTTGTCTGAATTCAATGAAAGTAAGCAATAAATTATACTTAGATATTTTTTAGTTACAACTATTGATTTGTGTTCATTTAAATATAGAGGAAAAAAAGTCATATAGAATATAAAAAAAATTTTATATTGTTAATAGCTAATGACTTTATAACATATGTATAAAAACGCGTTCAATGGCAAAAGAAATATAAATTGATAACATTAAATATTTAAATATTTGTACTTTAAATATTTGTTTGTTAAATTTTGTATTCCATTTATTCATTTACTTAAATCAATACTACGTTCTTAGAATAGATTTTATGTTGTACAATTGATTTGTAACAACTATAAATACACGTGTTAATTTATGTTAAAAAAATGTTTTTATGTATTTATTATAAGATATCATGTATAATTTAAACAGAAAAATAAAACTAAAGAAAAGGAAATATGTATGTCATGAGTTATTCGAGGATCTCGATAAACTGAAATGTGAGTTTATCGAGTAACTCGATGAAAATGTGCCATGAAATAAAAAATTATAAAACGTGAATTTTTTTTCGAGTTAATGGATGAATGAATTGTAAAATATTGTTTTCTTTAATGATTTGTTTTTTGTTAAATAAAAACCAATGATTTGTTATTATATTTGTTTAGAAATTTTTAATTTTTTGGGTTATTAAATATAATTTTCCATGGTTATTATTATAAGCATGAAATATATTTCCTAATTGTTTATGGGATTGACGTGTTCGAGCAGCTCGACATTGTTATTTTTTAGTTTGTTGAGTTACCTGACAAAGCAAATATATGATGAAAATACATTTTGAAATAAGTATATTATAACAATTATATATATTTATTAGAATAATTATGTTAAATTATATGATGAAAATAATTGTGAGTTTTATAATTAATAATTTTTGTATTTGTGTATTTTTTATTTTAAGTGTAAAATAAATGGAACATTTAATATGTGATCTTATTTAGCATGTTATATTTACTAATACATTAAGTAATTCTATTAATATATAAAAAAAATGCTTTAACGTATTTTATATAAAGATATACATAAAATAAGTTTGTATAGGAAAATATAAAATAAAAAGAAAATTAGATAAAAGTGAAAAGATGTATAATTTGAATAAAAATTGGAAATTTTGCATTTCATGAGTCAGTCGAGTAACTCGAAAAACTCAAATATGAGTTTGTCGAGTTACTCGATGAACAAGGTGACAGACAAGCAAAAATCATGAAATGGGATTTTTTTGTGTCAAATACATTGAATAAGTAATTTTAGATTTTATGTTGTACAATTGATTTACAACAACTATAAATACACGTGTTCATTAATGTAAAAAAATTATTTTTATGTATTTATTATAAGATATGATGTATAATTTAAACAGAAAAATAAAACTAAAGAAAATGAAATATGTATGTTATGAGTTATTCGAGGATCTCGATAAACTGAAATGTGAGTTTATCGAGTAACTCGATGAAAATGTGCCACGAAATCAAAAATTATAAAACGTGATTTTTTGTCGAGTGTATATATATATATATATATATATATTTAAATCTTGTCAAGTTACTCGAATTTAAAAAAAAAATATATTTTTTTTTAACTTTTGCCGAGTTACTCGAATTTTTAAAAAAATAAAAAAATATATATATTTTTTAACTTTGGTCGAGTTACTCGAATTTAAAAAAAAAAAAAAAAAAATTTTAACTTTTGTCGAGTTACTCGAATTTTTAAAAAAAAATTTTTTTTCTTAACTTGTGTCGAGTTAATCGAATTTTAAAAAAAAATTTTTTTTTTTTTTACTTTTGTGGAGTACCTCGAATTTAAAAAAAAAAAACAAAAAAAAAAAAAAAGAAAATTTTAACTTTTGTCAAATTACTGAAATTTAAAAAAAAAAAAAAAACAAAAATTTTACTTTTGTCGAGTTACTCGAGTCACTTTAATAGTACACATTTTTGATTTTGTTTTTTACTTTTTTTATTTAAGATATTTAGTCTACTTAAATTTCTTTATTTTTTTTGTTTTTTCACGTTATTTTTTAACGAAGTCGTAAACCTGAAAATTGGATTTATGAAGTTCTTACATAAATTGATCATAATTAAATTCGTTATTATAACAAATTTTACTAAAATGTATTTTCATAATTCAGAATAAAATCTAGTTAATATGAAATTCTTATACTAAATTTATGTTAAATACTACATTATTATAATAATGTAATAATGAATTAATAATATTTTACAACAGATTTCTTATGTTTTCCTATAAATTTGTTATAACAGTTTTTTAGTTATAATATGTTATACTAATGGGTAAAGAAATAAAAAAAAAATATATATATATTCTCTTAGTTTATTTTAATAAAAAACAAAACAAAACAAATTAATAAAAAACAAAATAAATTAATAAACATTTTTACTTACTTTTGTTTGTCAAGTAACTCGGGTAAATCGATTTTGAGTTTGTCGAGTTGCTGAAGGTATTTAACAGATTTATTTCGTGTCCTATTTTTAATCGAGTAACTCGACAAACTTGCTGTAAGGTTTATCGAGTTACTCGAGTAACTTGAAGATTGCAATACAATGAATCAGTACGTTGCATGAATAATATTTGATATTCTATAACTTCATATAATATATTATAATAAAATAGCGATTATATGAGATAATTATATATTATTTTAAAGTGAAATAATATATTATATTTAGTGTTTTCAAAAATAAAAACACATTGTAGTAAAAATGTGTGATATTATTATTTTTTATTTATTAGACTTATTCTAATATTTTTTATAACAAAATTTATAAATAAATGTTTTATAAATTATTAAAAAATTTACTGCATATTTATTTATAAGTTTTTTAATAAATACGAATACAAATTTTGTTATAAATAATATTACAATAAGTCAAGTAAATAGACATAATTTTATTTCATTGATCAAATATTAGAATATAGTAAAATAAAATATACATTATAATGAAGTAATGCTATGTATTATATATTCTTCTATTTTAGCAATTAATATTATAGTAATAATTATAATACGAAATTAAGTGAATAATAATTAATTTTGATAAAAATGAATATAAATTTTGTTATAAATTAGGCAATCATATGCTATAACTTTATATAATATATTATAATAAAATAGCTATTATATAAAATAATTATATATTATTTTAAATTAAGATATTATATTATATTTGATTTTTTCAAAAATAAAAAATATTGTAGTAAGAATGTGTTATAAGATTGATTTTTATTTATTACACTTATTCTAATGTTCTTTTTAACAAAATTTATATTCATATTCACAAAAAGACTTATAAATATATACATAATACATTTTATAATAAATTAGTGAAAAAATTATTTAATATAAATTTATTATAAAAAATTTAGTATAATTACTAAATTATTATAATAATGTAGTAATTAATTAATAATATATTAATACATAATTAATTTTATTGTGTATTACATTATATAAATTAAAAAAGAGAAGCAAATAATGAAAAATTTAAGTTTCATTGGTTTGTCCAGTAAGTCAAGGAACTTGATTTTCATTTTGCCAAGTTACTTTAGCTATAAGAAAGATTTATTTTGTATCACATTTTTGCATCGAGTAACTCGACAAACGTGCTTTTAGGTTTGTCGAGTTACTCGAGTAATTGCAACAATACATCTTTTGTATTTGTTGCTTTACTTTTTTTTATTTATATTATGTAATATACTTAATATTTTTTTCTTTTTTAATTTTGTCATGTTATTTTTTAACCAACTCGTGAATCTTAAAAGCTATCATATAAAATAATTTTATATTATTTTAAATTGAGATAATATGTTATATTTCATGTTCTGAAAAGTAAAAACATGATGTATCAAAAATGTGCTATAATTTTTTTTTTATTTATTAGACTTATTGTAATATTCTTTATAGCAAAATTTGAATTCATATTTCTGAAAAAACTTGTAAATAAATATGCAGTACATTTGAAAAAAATTTATAAAACATTTATTTCATATAAAATTGTTATAATAAATTGATTATAATTAGTAAATTATTATAGTAATGCAGTAATTAATTAATAATATATTGATACAAAAAACTTTTTATTATACTATAAATTTATTATAGTTATTTTTTTTATAATATCTTATAGTACTTGCTAAAATTAAAAAATTATTAATATATTGTATTAATGAATTATGATATACATTAAATTTATATTATATATATTCTTTTTGACTATATTCTAATAAATGATAGGTTAAATAAAATTTTATATATACTTTATTTATGAAGTTAGTTAGCATATCTAAATTTCAGCCTCACGAAGTGCCTGAAAAATAATACCACAAAATAACAATGAAGAATTATTTAAATGTATTAAATAATTTAAATAATAAAGAAACACAATATAATGAAAATGTCAAATTTCTTTCATTTATGGATTAACTCAAGCAACTCGATTTTCAGTTTATCGAGTTGCTTTAGCTATTGAATAGATTCATTTTGTGTGATATTTTAAATCGAGTAACTCGGTAAAGAAGATTTGGGCTTTGTCGAGGTACTCGAGTCACTTTAATAATGTATATTTTTTATTTTCTTTTTTACTTTTTTTATTTAAAATATATAGTCCAATTAAATTTCTTCATTTTTTTGTTTTTTCATGTTATTTTTTAACGAAGTCGCGAACCTCAAAATCGGATTTGTGAAGTTCTTATATAAATTGATCATAATTAAAATCATTATTACAACAAATTTTACTAAAGTTTATTTTGATAATTCAGAATGAAATCTAGTTAATATGAAATTCTTATACTAAATTTATGTTGAACACTATACTATTATAATAATATAATAATTTATTAATAATATTTTACTACAGATTTATTTTTTGTTCCTATAAATTTGTTATAACAGTTTTTTAGTTATAATATGTTATACTAATGGGTAAAGAAATAAAAATAAAAAGAAAATATATTTTGTTACTTCATTTTAATAACAAACAAAACAAAACAAATTAATAAACATTTTTACTTACTTTTGTTCGTCAAGTAACTTGGGTAACTCGATTTTGAGTTTGTCGAGTTGATTAAGGTATTTAATAGAGTCATTTTATGTCCCATTTTTAATCGAGTAACTCGACAAACTTGCTCTTAGGTTTATCGAGCTACTCGAGTAACTTGAAGAATGCAATACAATGAATCAGTACGTTGCATGAATAATATTTGATATCCTATAACTTCATATAATATATTATAATAAAATATTGACAACATAAAATAATTATATATTATTTTAAAGTGAAATAATATATTATATTTACTTTGTTCCAAAAAAAAAACACACATTGTAGTAAAAATGTTTTATGCTATTTTTTTTAATTTATTAGACTTATTCTAATATTTTTTATAACAAAATTTATAAATAAATATTTTATAAATTATTAATAAATGGATTGCATATTTATTTATAAGTTTTTTCATAAATATGAATATAAATTTTGTTATAAAGAATATTAGAATAAGTCAAATAAATATACATAGTTTTATTTCATTGATGAATTATTAGAATATAGTAAAATAAAATATATATTGTAATCAAGTAATGCTGTGTATTATATATTGTTTTATTTTAGCAATTAATATTATAATAATAATCAGAATAGAAAATTAACTAAATAAGAATTAATTTTGATAAAAATGAATATAAATTTTGTTATAAATTAGGCAATCATATGCTATAACTTCATATAATGTATTATAATAAAATAGCTATTATATAAAATAATTATATATTATTTTAAATTAAGATATTATATTATATTTGATTTTTTAAAAAATAAAAACATATTGTAGTAACAATGTGTTATAATACTGATTTTTATTTATTACACTTATTCTAATATTTTGTATAACAAAATTTATATTCATATTTAGAAAAAGACTTATAAATACATACATAATACATTTTATAATAAATTATTTAAAAAATTATTTAATATAAATTTACTATAAAAAATTGATTCTAATTACTAAATTATTATAATAATGTAGTAATTAATTAATAATATATTAATACAGAATTACTTTTATTGTGTGTTACATTATATAAATTAAAAAAGAAAAGAAAATAACGGAAATTTTAATTTTTATTGGTTTGTCCAGTAAGTCAAGGAACTTGATTTTCATTTTGCCAAGTTACTTTAGGTATAAAAAATATTTATTTTGTATTACATTTTTGCATCGAGTAACTCGACAAACGTGCTTTTACGTTTGTCGAGTTACTCGAGCAATTTCAACAATAGATCTTTTGTATTTGTTACTTTACTTTTTTTTATTTATATTACGTAATACACTTAATAGTATTTTATTTTTTAATTTTGTCATGTTATTTTTTAACCAACTCGTGAATCTCAAAAGCTACGATATAAAATAATTTTATATTATTTCAAATTGAGATAATATGTTATATTTGATTTTTTGAAAAATAAAAACACAGTGAAGTAAAAATGTACTATAATATTTATTTTTATTTATTAGACTTATTGTAATATTCTTTATAGCAAAATTTGTATTCATATTTATGAAAAAACTTATAAATAAATATGCAGTACATTTTAAAATAATTTATAAAACATTTTTTTCATATAAAATTGTTATAATAAATTGATTATAATTACTAAATTATTATAATAATGTAGTAATTAATTAATAATATATTGATACAAAAAATGTTTTTATTATACTATAAATTTATTATAGTGATTTTTGTATAATATCTTATAGTACTTACTAAAATAGAAAAATTATTAATATATTGTATTAATGTACTATGATATGTATTAAATTTATATTATATATATTCTTTTTTACTATATTGTAATAAATGATAGGTTAAATAACATTTTTTATATATTTTATTTATAAAGTTACTCAACATATCCTAATTTATGCCTCACGAGGTTCTTCAAAAATAATACCACAAATAAGAATGAAGAATTACCTAAAGTTAGTAAATAATTTAAATAATAAAGTGCCACAAGATAATGAGAATGTTAAATTTCATTCGTTCATGGAGTAACTTAATAAACTCGATTTTCAGTTTATCGAGTTGCTTCAATTATTGAATAGATTGATTTTATGTGTCAATTTTAATTGAGTAACTCGATAAACATGATTTTTGGTTTGTTGAGTTACTTGAGTAACTTCAACAATGCATATTTGTAATTTTTTTGTCTACTTTTTGTATTTAAAATATGTATTCCACTTAAATTGTTTTATTTTTATTTTTTTTCATGTTATTTTTTAACCAACTCGTGAATCTTAAAATTGGATATGTGGGGTTTATACATAAACTAATCATAATTAAATTAATTATTATAACAAATTTTTACTATAATTTATTTTCATAATTCAGAATGAAATCTATTTAATGTGAAATTCTTATAATAAATTTATTTTAAAAACTACATTAATTTAATAATATAATAATTGTTTAATAATATACTACTACAGAATTTCTTTTATTTTCCTATAAATTTATTATAACAATTTTAAGTTATAATATGTTGTACTAATCAGTAAAAACAAATAAAATGAAATAAAATATATTCTACTACTTGATAATGATGTATATTAAATTTATATGATATATATCCTATTCTTCTATATTCTAATAAGTGAAATTTTATATTAATACAAATTTTTTTTTCATTGATTGATCGAATAAGTCCACGAACTCGAATTTCAGTTTATCGAGTTTTTTTAGCTATTGGATAGATTGATTATGTTTGAGATATTTAATCGAGTAACTCGACAAACATGATTTTGGGTTTGTCGAGTTACTCGAGTAACTCCAATAATGCATATATTTAATTTTTTTGTGTATGCTCTATTTATCAAGTAAAATAATTATATATTATTTTAAATTTAACATTTTCATTATCCTTTGTTGGTTTATTATATAAATTATTTAGTACACTTAAATAATTCTTCATTGTTATTTGCAGTAATATTTTTCAAGAAGCCCGTAGGGCTCAAATTTGGATTTGTCGAGTAAGTTGATAAATAAAGTATATAACAAATTTTATGTAGCCTATCATTTATTAGAATAGAGTGAAAAGAATATATATAATATAAATTTAATATATATAATAATGCATTAATTCAATATGCTAATATTTTTTTTTTTATTTTAGCAACTACTATAACATATTATGAAAAAAATAATTATAACAATTTTATAGTATAATAAAATTATTTTTGTATTAATATATTATTAATTAATTACAGCACTATTGTAATAATTTAGTAATTATAATCAATTTACTATAATATTTTTATATGAAATAAATGTTTTTATAAATTATTATAAAATGTACTATTTATTTATTTATAAGTTTGTTCACAAATATGAATATAAATTTTGTTAAAAAGAATATTCCAATAAGTCTAATAAACAAAAATAAATATTATAACACATTTTTACTACACTGTGTTTTTATTTTCGAAATAATAAAATATAATATACCATCTGAACTTAAAATAATATATAATTATTTTAGATGATAGCTATTTTATTATAATATATAATATAAAGTTATAGGATATAAAATATTATTCATGCAACGTAACTTATTATTCACTGTATTGTATTGTTCAAGTTAGTCGAGTAACTCGATAGACTCAAAATCAAGTTTGTGAAGTTGCTCGATTAAAAATGTAAGAAGAAATGAATCTATTCAATACCTTAAGTAGCTCGATAAAGTGAAAATCGAGTTACTCGAGTTACTTGGCAAACAAATGCAAGCAAAAATTTTGATTATTTTGTTCTGTTCTTTATTTAAATAATGTAATACATTGAAATAATTGTTCTATTTTATTTAGTGGTGTTATTTTTGTACAAACTCGTAAGCTAGAAACTTGGATTTGTCTAGTAATTTAATAAATGAAGTATATACAAAATTTAATATAATGTTTCATTTATTACAATATAGTAAAATAAAATATATATCATATAAATTTAATATATATCATAATCAAGTAATAGAATATATTTTATTTTATTTTACCAATTAGTATAACATATTATAAGTAAAGATTGTTATAATAAATTTCTACAAAGAAAAAAAAAGGCAATTATGTAGTTATGTATTATTAATCAATTCTTATATAAATTCGTGCATTCAAATATAGTAAAATAAGATATATATTATATAAATTTAATATATATCTTAATGAATTAATACAATATAATATGTTTTATTTTAGTTTCACAATTATTATAACAGATTATAAAAAAAAATTATGATCACAAATATAAAACATGATAAAATTGAATGTGTAGTAATATATTAAGAATCAACTACTACATTATTATAATGATTTACTAATTGGAATACAATTTATTATAATAAATTGGTATCAGATAAAATGTATTACAAATTATTATAAAACAATAGGTAAGGAGAACTATAGTATAGTAGGTTTTGTAATAATAATTTTTGGGTATGCCAAAGTACAAATAACTATTCTATAGTAAATTAAAAAAAAATACTAATTTAGGATATATGTATAATATAAAAAAGTTGAAAGGTCCAATTATAATGTTTATAATGTAAAATTTTCTATTATTTTAATGAAGTAAATTCAAAGATGAAAATTGCTAAGAATTGTTACACGCGGGAGAAAGAGTGGTGTGGGAACATATTTGTGTCTATAAAAAGGAAAATTGAAATGATATGTGAAATAAAAGAAAAAATAGGGATTAAATTGTTTAAAATATAAAAGAATAGATAGCACTTCTTTGAAATTATTGGAGAAGGGATGGGACCCAGCATTTATTAAAGACTGCATATCTTTAGACAAGATGAGGAATAGCATTTATTAATTGCTACGTGGAAAGCTATGATGCAATTGGGGATGAGGATCTGAAACCCGAAGTGAGAATAACGAGGTCAAGCACGATTAAAAGATATTTATATATGTTTATGTATATAGATTTTTGATGCGTGTATGGTGAGGATGAATAGATGAAAGATTAGATTGACATGTGTATAATAAAAAGATATTTGTACATTTATGATATACATTTGTACTTATCTTAGGTATGATTACATATAGAAGTAGACTACGTAGTAATCTGCAGTTTATTGTATAAATTTTTGTCAATTTCATAAAATTAAGAAATAAAGTATAGTTAGATTTTTTTTAGTTAGAGGTGTTGATCCATGTTTATTTAAGGGTGCGTTTGATTGCAAGCACGGAAAATGGGTGAAAAGAAAACATTTTCCGTGGAAATGATTTGCCAAGAAAATATTTTTCTGGGAATTGTAAATGTAGTGTGTTTGATTGGATAAAAATTCATCCTAGAAAATGTAGTGATTTTCTATTGTTTGGTGTTTGATTGTCTTTATTTTCCATGGAAAATGTAGTATTTTCCAACTTAATATTGCTTACAAATTAATAATTTTGACAAGACACTATTTTGCCAACTTAAAAATTAATAATTTTGCTTAAAAATTAGAGCAACTTAATGATTTAGAGCATTTTATATAATTTGCTTAAAAATTAATAATTTTGCCAAGAAATTATTTTGCCAACTTAAAAATTAATAATCTTGCTTAAAAATTATTAATTTGAAGCAAAAATAATAATTTCCTTAAAAATTGATAAGGTTCGTAAAAGGTCTTGTTTTCAAAAATTTTCCCTGGAAAATTTGAGCTCCTCATTAGCCAAGAAAATGTTTTCCTCATTTTCGTAGAAAACACCATCACGTGCAAGAAAATGGAAAATTTTTTCCATGGCAAATTTGTTTAATCAAACAAGTTAAAAAGTGGAAAATGGGTACAAAATTACTTTACCTCATAGCCAAAGTTAGTATTTAAAAATAAAAAATAAAAAAAAAACACCTTTCTCGAGTTACACGAGGAAAAAAGAAAAAAAGAAAAAAAAAAACAAAAATGTGATTATTGCTTTCTCGAGTAACTCGAGAAAGCAAAATTTTCATTTTTGCTTTCTCGAGGTACTCGAGAAAGCAATAACGAAATTTTGGTTTTTTTTTTTTTTTAGAGTAATTTGCACTTTTAGTCCTTCAGAAAGCAAAAATGAAAATTTTGTATTTTTTTTTGTTTCTTTTTTTTCACTTTGCCTGTTTGAATATGTGTATTTGTTTTTTTTTTTTGTTACTAATTTGTATTTTTAGTCCACAACCTTATCATTTATAAAAAATTTACCCATAACTTTTTTTTTTACATTGACCATCCCCAGCCTTTGAATTTTGTTGCAAATTTTATTTTGTCCTGTTTTTTAAATAATCAAAAATAAAATACACAATAATAATTAAAACACTATGTATGGACAACTGATAATATTTCTGTATAAACTACATTCTTTGTACAGCTAAAATGATTTTTTAGTTTATCATTTGGTATAATTAATGCTCTAATACATTTACTTGTTTTTGCTCTAGATAATGCAACATAAAGCTGACCATGAGAAAATACAGGTTCAGGAAGATATAGTCCAACATAATCTAGTGTTTGACCTTGAGCTTTATTAATTGTCATTGCAAAACAAGGACGAATTGGAAACTGCGTTCTTTTAAAAGGAAATGTACTCTTATCACTTTCAAGTGGAATAAAAGGAATTCTAGGCAAAAAAACTTTTTTCCCACGCCATTCTCCAACAGATATTTCAGCATGAATAACATTACGCTCAAATGCACGACAAATTAATCTAGTGCCATTACATAATCCTTCAGATGGACTAATATTTCTCAATAACATAATAGGACAATTTTCTTTTAATACAAGTTCATGAGGTGGAATACCATTTGGAGTCAATGTATTAAGAAAATCTTCATGAACAATTTGTTCATTTTTTTCTAGTGTTTCGTCAAAGCTATAATATGTAACGTTTTCGCCAGCAATTTCATTAAGTATAATATTATTTATTTCATCAACAGCATTATTTGTAGGAGTCAAAATAACTCGATTAACCATCTTATCTAATTCATTGCTATAATTTTATAAATTTGGGTAAACATTTTGGATCAATTCTTTTATAGAAACTGTTTTTGTATCAAATGGTATAACTATTTCATCTGGTAATGTAATCATATTACAGTTATGCTTAGGTTGAACTCCGTTGCCTATATCAAGCAATAACTTAGAAAAAGATGGGTCAAATTGAGCTCTCATATTCTGTACCAAGTGTAGCTGTATAAAATTTGGCCATAAGTATGAATAGACTAAACTTGATCCAATGATTGCCTGTTTATTTCCTTTTTGAACTACTGGCAAAATTTGTCGAAAATCACCTCCTAAAACAACAACTTTCCCTCCAAAAGGCAATATAGAATCATTAACATCTCTGAGCATTCTATCCACAGCCTCTATTGCATAACGGTGTACCATTGGTGCTTCATCCCAAATAATCAAATTTGTCAATCTAAAAAAGCTTGCTAGAGCAGACTGCTTGCTAACAGAACAGGTCATACTGTGATTTATTTCAAGTGGTATCTTAAACCTTGAATGTGCTGTTCGTCCACCAGGTAATAAAGCAGCTGCAACACCTGAAGAAGCTGTTGCCAAACCTATAAGATTTTTAGATCGAATTGTGCTGAGCAAAGCTTTATATAAATAAGTTTTACCAGTTCCACCAGGTCCATCTATAAAATACAAACGACCTATATTACTATATACATCTGTAAGAATTTTGTCATAGGCAATTTTTTGATATTCATTTAAGTTATTTGGATACACAGTATTGTCAGTATAAATAACATTGTTTAATTCTTCATTAATAATCTTAGTTAATATGTCTTCTTGTTTCATATATATTTCAAAAGGTACAACATGGTAATCATTTATATTTTTATTATTTGTTTCTAATATAGAATTTATTTCATGTAATGCTTTTATTTCTGCACTTGCAATAGACATACCATCGGATAAAAAATCTTCACATAAAAATAGGCGAAATTTTTTCCATAAAACATCTGGATTATTAGGAGAACATAGAATGAGTATTGTAGAAAATAATCTACGAAGAGAAGAAGGCATTTGATAACTAATAGCTTCATCTAAACAAAGCTCACAATAATTATTGTCTTGTAATAAACCCAGTGCTATAGCTGTTTCACGAAAAGACGACAAATAAACACCATGAACCATTTTTAAATTTTCAAACGACGTTGCTCCTTTAACATGATTTAATACAATACGTAAATAATATCTTTCTCCTTCAGTTATAGCAGATGTAACTATTCTACCAATAACATTTCCTTTTTTCCTTCGACACCATATTTTTCCTTGGCTGTCCCATACAAAAAACTTTGGAAAATCTTTATACAATAATGTTTTTGCAAATTCATCTAAAAGATTCATATGAAAAAATTCAGTTAACATTGTGCGTTGTCTAGATTCATTATTAATTACTGCCTCTAAATTTTCACAGTCCCTATATGTAATCAAATGGTTATTTTCAAGATGTAGTTGTAATGAGATAACTGAGGGAGACATTTCATACAAAACAAATCCATATATTCTCCACATTGCTTCAGGTGGAGAAATCCAACGTCCATTTTGGTATATCTCAATTTCATCAATAGGATTTTCATTATTAGTATTAGAGATTGAAAAACTCACACGATCATAGCCTTTGTACACATATTTATAGAGGTATTTAACAGCTTTAACTGTAGAACATATTTCCACATTAATATGGCAATCAAACTTCGCACATAAATATGGATTGTAAGGTACGACCCATCTATTGTCTAATAAATGTCCTCGAATCATAAATGATCGTCTATCATTTAACCGTCTATAGGTTGGATAAGAATTATGGCCAATATAAGTATTTGAAATATATTCCTTAGGATATTTATTCTTACAATGACCTGTTCTATCCATACAAACATTATGAGGATTCAAATGACCACATGGACCATGCATCATATGTTTAACAACAGTAGAATGAAGATGCGGATGTTTTAATTTATCTGGAATTTCACATGATACAATAGAATCAATTCTATCAATATTATTAATTTTTGCACAACTTTGTAAGATTAGTAAGAAATGAGCATGTGGAAGTCCTCGTTTCTGGAATTCTACAACATAAATATATGCAGCAACAGGGCCAAAAATTTGGTGCTTAAATAGATCAACTTTAAGTTCTTCTAATTTAGCTTTGAATATTCTAGCAGTTAAATCAGGTCTATTTTGCCCTATATCATTATGCCTTAATTCTTGCTTTATTTCTACCCAATTAGGGTTACATGTTAATGTTAAAAATAAATCAGGTTTACCAAATTTTTGTACTAATGCCATAGCGTCCATATATCTTTTTTTCATATCTCTAGGACCTCCAACAAAAGAAGAAGGTAAAATAATCTGACGACCAATTTGTGCACCTCTATTTTGACCATTTTCTACACTATCAACAACTCCTTGATATAATTCAGCACGAATTTCACTTTGATTTTGACGAAAATAATCTAATCGATTTGTTTCAAGTTTAACATACATATCTACTACATATTGCTGTAGAAGTCTACCAGCATGGAGCAAAACATTGTTTTGTGTATCACGTACCTGTAATTTGAAGCAATAATATTCACGACAAGAAACTTGTAAACCTTTTTTATTCTTCTTCAAAACTGCACAAGAAAAAAACACAAAGAAATTTAATAAAAATAAATATTAGATTTAACAAATTTAAATAAACAAACATAATGGTAATCATTACCTGTTTTTTCTTTCTCTAATACATCAGTTGCACAACTAATGTTTTCAGTAGAAACGAAATTCTCTGTTGCACTATGAATATTAGCTGTACTATTTTTTGCCTTTTCAATACCTTCATGCCAACCAGTCTCACCAAAGGGAAATAATAGTGGATATTGTAGAGGATCATAACATCCATAATAGTAATGTATTCTATGTGAATGATTAGAGTGACAATAAATTGATATATCACGATATCTTATATCTGCAGATGGGTCCTCATCAACCCAAACTGCAGCAACTTGAGATACAGAAGGTGCATTATACACTCTTTGATCAAGACCAGCATCACATCTTATATGAATTTTGCAAGTTTGAAGACTTTCAATATCGCTTAAAGAACGAAAAAATCTAGAATATGGATTAATCTTTAATAGATTCACTAATATATGTAGTAAAGACGATGAGAAATTGTTAGATGTATTTAATCTATTTTGTATTTCATTGTCTGTATCATAAAAGTATAACTGTAAATATGATGGATTACTATCAATATTTAGAATTGGATTTATGTAATGATATACTTGTCCTTGAACTCTAAAAGTGTAAATACCTTTGTAGTTAGTAGATTTAGATAAATCTTTATCAAACTTCACTCCAAAAGAGGTAAAAGCAAAATGGTTATTATAGTTTCGTACATTATTTTTAAAATCTAATGCTTCATCTGAACTTGAAGTATATAAATCATATAAAATAGAAGGTGAACAGTTGATATGCAATTTGATTTTTCCATCGGAACAACAAAAACCTTTACTTTCTTTCTCAAACTTTTTTGCAAGACAATGAATACAATTTGTTGGAGTACGTAATACATAACTTTTTGTGGGTACATATCTCATAGTAATATTCGAAATACAAGGAGTTAATTGGAATTCATGATTTTGATTTTCATGTTGTTGATAATAAATATCACTTTCCACAGTAGAATCTTCTAAATTGTTAGAGCCAACAAAGGAAATTCCATGACCATCTTCATTCAATGGTCGAGCTATAAAAAATATAACAAATAAAAACAATATAAATAAATAAATCGAAACAATATATGTATAATTGCTAAAACAATAACAAAAAATATACTTTGCTCACCAAGTAGTTGTGAATTATCTATTGAATTGACATCATTGGATTGAATATCTTCAAGTAACTGAATCCTTGTTTTTTGAATCTTCTTGTTAGATTTATAATGCATATGCTCAGCATACGTCTGTCTCCTTTTCTTGTTCTGTTGTTGTTTATTTGAATCAACAATTTTTTCGCCTGTCATCTAATATATTTTTTCATAAAATAAATATAAAAATTAGTATAATTCAATGTATAAAAAAATACAAATATAATATAAACATTATGAACACAAAAAAAAAAAAAAGATTAGTGCATAGATGAAATCACAAAAAGGGAATAAATTACTATTGATTTAAAAGCTTCAACAGTGATTTGAATTCTTATATTGAAGTATAGCCTATAAATATATAATACTAAAAAACAAATCTTGTTAATAAAGATATAATGAAAGAATAAACCAAATAACACAAATAACAAAGAACTTCAAATTTCCAGCAGTAAAAAATTACAAACCTGTAAATTTAAGTTGCTAGCTTGATGTATAACAACGAATGAAGAAATGATCAAACCAATAAAATGGTTTTCAGAACTTCTGCAAACTACGTTCAAACTCAACAGGTTAACGAAGGAGATGAGAACTATAATTTGAAATAGATGAAACAAGCTACAATGATTCAAAGTGATAATAAAAGGAATTCAACAAAATTAGGACTGATTTAAACAAAATTAGATGATGAAACCAAATATAACTAACTAAAGCTCTATAGGGTTTGATAAGAGTTCAAATAAAAGAGTAAGACTCAGAAGAAACAAAAATAGAAAAGAAGCAACGATTGTGTATATATGTCTCGTAAAAATCGAAGAAAAGAAAAAGGTAAAATCATACTTCCAAAACAACGCCGTTTAGTTCCAAAACATGAACAGTAGACGTATGTATATAATTTTATATGTTATTAATAATAAGTAAAAAGATAAGGACAAAGAAATGCGAAAAAAAAAACAAAACAATTAACTTTTATTTTGTACATGAGTACACGTGTTAAGAAAGGGTATGAATTTCAAGAAATACAATCAAATCATTTGTCCTAATTACCTCGTAACTTGAAAACACATATTAATATAAAAATGTACGCATCTTTTACAGAATGAATTCTAGATATAAAACACAAATGTTGAAGTCAAACATTGCGGCTGGCATGTAAAATAAAAGTATAGAACAAAAATGTAAAATCTAACGGAGGCAAGAATTTAGGTAGGAAAATTGACAGATAATTACTCGAGCAGATCGAGAAAGTACGTTTGAATTTGTCGAGTTAACCGACAAAAGAAATTACATAAATAGACTAAATCAATATTAAAGTTTACAATCATTATTAACAATAATGAAAGTGCATAATTATATAAGAAATTATATGAAAACTACATTTATCATAAAAAATTAGAATCATGATAAAAAAAAAAATTCAACTACACCAAGATAAAATAATTAACACAAATTTTATATCATATACTACAAGGATTTAATATAATATATAACAAATTGATAATATATTATAAAATAATTATAATATAATCACCAAACATAATTATAATCTAACAATTAATAACAAATATATTATAATAGTTCATAAAATCTAATATAATGTAATCAATAATCATAATTTCATATAATCAAAAATAATTTTATGTTATATATAATTTAATGTAAAATCTTATCATAAATGGTAGCGTAAAAAATTTTTATATATATCCCTAATTTATCAATCGACTAAAAAAATTCAAAGTCAAAATCTAATCGTAAAATCTTCACTTTATCAAAAATCTTTAAAAAATCATAATTTGCAATGTCAAATTCATCAATAAATTATATAATGAAAAATAAATTTTCCAACATAAGAATTAATATAAAGAAAAATATAGTATCATTTATTGTACAGATTTAATAAAACATACAACAATTTCATAAAATATATATTTTATTATAACATATTAAAAAAAAAAAAAGACCATGGATACATTTGCTCTAACATAAAGAGGATGTGAACTAAAATTAGAAATGAAAAAAATAAATAAATAAATAAATTCCTAAAATCCCACAAAAACAAACAAAAGGGAAAAGACATTTGTTTTCTTCAATTCTTTCCAATGTGTCGAGTTACTCGACAAGTGGGATAAATAGAAGGTATTTAATTTTCCCACATTACCGAGTAACTCGACAAAGTAGAAAAAATGAAAAAATTATTTAAATAATTTATTTTTTCATGCTTATATTTTGTCATGAAAAAGTCCAAAAAAGCAAAAAAAAATTTGCGGGACAAATGTGAGGAAAAATATAATCAATTTTATTTGTTTTTTCATATTATGTCATGAAAAAGGCTACCTAATTCTATTTTCATATTACATAAAGAAATTTCATATGATATATAATTTAATATAAAATATTATCATAAATGTTACAGTAAAAAATATATACACATGCGTAATTTATGAATTACGTAAAAAAATTCAAAGTTGAAAATTGTAAGTTATTGAATTACTTACATGCAAAAAAAAAAAACAACAGGAAAAATAGAAAATTTAATAATTAATATACATACAAAATTATAATAATAATAATAATAATAAGAATATGTAAATACTCAATACCTCGACAAAAGTGAGAAGGGAAAAAATTGTAAATGAAAAACAATGAAATCATATAACGACTACAATTATCATAAATAATTAAAATAATGACTATAAAAAAATTCAACTATACTAAGATAAGATAATTGATAAAGGAAGGGGAAAAAAGAAATTTTTTTGTCCAAGATTTCCCACTTTGCCGAGTTACTCGACAGGTGGGATAAATAAAATGGGTTTAGGTTTTCCACTTTGCCAAGAAACTCGACAAAGTTGAAAAACATAGAAAAAATATTAATATATTTTAAATTTTCATTCTTATATTTTATAATGAAAATGTCCAACCAAAAAAAAAATAAAAAAAGAAATTATTTTTTGTAAATAAACAAAATTAATTTATAATTCTTGTCATTCTTGAAATTAGTTTAAATTTCCAACTTTTCATTTCAATTTGTAGCCTTCTTTGTAAGATATTTCTTTTCAAATTAGAATAGTGATTTTAGTTTTTCAAATAGGGAGGGGATATACTGTATTTCAATACGTGAATGTTGATTATGTATAAGCTATGAGTTACATGGTATGAACACTCAGTTTCATGACAGAATGTAGTAGAACTTGAAAGGAAATGGACAAAATTTCAGTTCTATACTTTGTTTTTTGATATTATGTCATGAAAAAGTGTACCTAATAATATTTTCATATTACATAAAGAAATTTTACATGATATATAATTTAATATAAAATATCATCATAAATGTTAGAATAAAAAATATATACACATGCGTAATTTATGAATTAGGTAAAAAAATTCAAAGCTGAAAATTGTAAGTTATTCAATCACTTACATGCACCCAAAAAAAAAACAACAAAAATAGAAAATTTAATAATTAATATACATAAAAAATTATAATAATAATAATAATAGTAATATGTAAGTACTCAATACCTCGACGAAAGTAAGAAGGGATAAAATTGTAAATGAAAAACAATGAAATCATATAACGACTACAATGATTATAATAAAGTAAAATAATGACTATAAAAAAATTCAACTATACTAACATACAATAATTGATAAAAATATAGTATCATATATTGTAAAGATCTAATATAATATATAATAAATTCATAAAATATATATTTTACTATAACATATTACAAAAAAAAAAACACATGGGTAAATTTGCTATAAAATAAAAAAGATGTGGACTGACAGTGGAAATCCAAAACATTAAATAAATAAATGCATTGCTAAAAATAGACAAAAATAAAGGAGGGGAAATATAATATTTTTTTGTCCAATATTTCCCACATTGCCGAGTTACTCGACAAGTAGGATAAATAAAATGTATTTACCTTTCCCAACTTGCCGAGCAACTCGGCAAAGTTGAAAAACATAGGAAAAATATTAAAATATTTTAATTCCTAATTCTTATATTTTGTAATGAAAATGTCAAACGCTAAAAAAATAAATTATTTTTTGTACGAGCAAAATGGCGAAAAAATTGAATAAATGGAAAAAAGAATTAAATATTTTAATTTTTGATTCTTATAATTTGTAATTAGAATGTCCAAACAAAAATAATAAAAAAAATATTTTGTGTGTCAACGAAGTGGGGGTAAAATAATATTGAGTTTTCCTTTTTGTATATTCTGGCTTGAAAAAGCCGAAAAATAAAAACGAAACAAAATAATTTTTGACAAAAAAAAAAACTTTTCCATTGCACATCCATAGAAAATATTAAAAAAATTGTAAGTTTTAAATATCAATGACTACAATTATTATAATAAATGAACACAATGACTATAAAAAAATTGAACTATAATAACATACAATAATTGATAAACATATAGTATTATATATTGTAAGGATCTAATATAATATATAATAAATTCATAAAACATATATTTGACTATAACATATTAAAAAAATAAAACACTCATGGGTAAATTTGCTATAAAATGAAAAATATGTGGACTGACAGTGGAATCAAAAAAATAAAATAAATGAATACATTGCTAAAACTGTAAAAAAATAAAGAAATGGCAGAAATAATTTGTTTTGGCCAATACTGCCCACTTGGCCGAGTTACTCGACAGGTGGCATAGGTAAAATGTGTTTAGTTTGACCACATTGCCGAGCAACTCGACAAAGTTGAATAAATGGAAAAAAGAATTCAATATTTTAATTTCTGATTCTTATAATTTGTAATTAAAATGTCAAAAAAAAAAAAAAAAATATATATATATATATATATATATTGTGTGTGAGCAAAGTGGGGGAAAAATAATATTAAGTTTTCCTTTTTTTATATTCTGGCATGAAAAAGCCCAAAAAAAAAAATAAAAAAAATTAATTTTTGACAAAAAAAAAACTTTTGCATTGCACATCTATACAAGATGTTAAAAAAACTGTGAGTTTGAAATATCAATGACTAAAATTATTATAATAAATTAACACAATGACTATAAAAAAATTCAACTATACTAACATACAATAATTGATAAACATATAGTATCATATATTGTAAGGATCTAATATAATATATAATAAATTCGTCAAATATATATTTTACTATAACATATTACAAAAAAAAAAAACACATGGGTAAATTTGCTATAAAATAAAAAAGATGTGGACTGACAGTGGAAATCCAAAACATTAAATAAATAAATGCATTGCTAAAAATATACAAAAATAAAGGAGGGGAAATATAATTTTTTTTTGTCCAATATTTCCCACTTTGCCGAGTTACTCGACAAGTAGGATAAATAAAATGTATTTACCTTTCCCAACTTGCCGAGCAACTCGGCAAAGTTGAAAAACATAGGAAAAATATTAAAATATTTTAATTCCTAATTCTTATATTTTGTAATGAAAATGTCAAACGCTACAAAAATAAATTATTTTTTGTGCGAGCAAAGTGGCCAAAACATTGAATAAATGGAACAAAGAATTAAATATTTTAATTTTTGATTCTTATAATTTGTAATTAGAATGTCCAAACAAAAATAAAAAAAAATATTTTGTGTGTCAACGAAGTGGGGGTAAAATAATATTGAGTTTTCCTTTTTGTATATTCTGGCTTGAAAAAGCCGAAAAATAAAAATGAAACAAAATAATTTTTGACAAAAAAAAAAACTTTTCCATTGCACATCCATAGAAAATATTAAAAAAAATTGTAAGTTTTAAATATCAATGACTACAATTATTATAATAAATGAACACAATGACTATAAAAAAATTGAACTATAATAACATACAATAATTGATAAACATATAGTATTATATATTGTAAGGATCTAATATAATATATAATAAATTCATAAAACATATATTTGACTATAACATATTAAAAAAAAAAAAAACTCATGGGTAAATTTGCTATAAAATGAAAAATATGTGGACTGACAGTGGAATCAAAAAAATAAAATAAATGAATACATTGCTAAAACTGTAAAAAAATAAAGAAATGGCAGAAATAATTTGTTTTGGCCAATACTGCCCACTTTGCCGAGTTACTCGACAAGTGGCATAGGTAAAATGTGTTTAGTTTGACCACATTGCCGAGCAACTCGACAAAGTTGAATAAATGGAAAAAAGAATTCAATATTTTAATTTCTGATTCTTATAATTTGTAATTAAAATGTCAAAAAAAAAAATATATATATATATATATATATTTTGTGTGTGAGCAAAGTGGGGGAAAAATAATATTAAGTTTTCCTTTTTTTATATTCTGGCATGAAAAAGCCCAAAAAAAAAATAAAAAAAAATAATTTTTGACAAAAAAAAAACTTTTGCATTGCACATCCATACAAAATGTTAAAAAAACTGTGAGTTTGAAATATCAATGACTAAAATTATTATAATAAATTAACACAATGACTATAAAAAAATTCAACTATACTAACATACAATAATTGATAAACATATAGTATCATATATTGTAAGGATCTAATATAATATATAATAAATTCGTCAAATATATTTTTTACTATAACATATTAAAAAAAAAAAAAACTCATGGATAAATTTGCTATAAAATGAAAAGATAATTTAAAAATAAAAAGATGCCGGATCAAGAAGAAAGAAACAAGTCAACAATTGCAGCATTTTGACTAAACTCTAGAGAAATAACGAATCCCCACAAAACAAAGAAAAGTCAAAAAAAGACAGCCACTATTAATAGGTTAAACAAGCGTACAAACACAGAAAAGTAAGATTTGGGCAAAATGAAGGCTAATACAACATCAAAACGACGTCGCGTTGGTTGAAGGGTGAATAGTAAACAGGCCATAGACACTTATACTATAGTATGGATATATATATATATATATATATATATTTTAAATTCGAGGAACTCGACAAAATGTAAAAAAAAAAAAAATGTCGAATAACTTGAGAAATTTAAAAAAAAATTTTTTTTTTTAAAATGTCAAAATAAAATTGGGCTACTTTTTAAAAGTTGTAGGACTTCATATACATTTTTATTTTATTTTGTTGTTATTTGTTTTGTTTTTATTATTTAATGAGGTGGACAAAATAAAATTTGTAAAGAAATTTAAAAGTCGGAGATGGCCAAAGCAAAAAAAAAAAAGTTATGAGTAAATTTGTTATAAAATGAAAAGAATGTGGACTAAAAGTGCAAATTACAAAAAAAAAAAAAAAATTAATGTTTCCCACTTTGTCGAGTTACTCGGTAAAGTGGGAAAATTAAAATGTTTTTAATTTTCCCACTTTGCCGAGTAACTCGACAAAGTGGGATAAATTAAAAAAAAAATTTCCCCCACTTTGCCTACTCGGCAAAGTGGGGAAATTTTTTTTTTTTTTTTTTTTTTGTTTTTATATTTGTCATGAAAAAGTCCACCTACAAAAAAAAAAAAAAAAAAAAAGTTTTTTTGTCGAGTAACTCGACAAATAAAAATTTTTTTTTTTTTTTAAAATTCGAAAAAGTTTGTCGAGTTACTATTCAACTCGACAAACTTTTTCAAGGTGAATAGTAACTCGAAAAAGTTACTGTTCATGAATTTTTTTTTTTTTTTTTTTTTAAATGGTGAGCTTTTACATTTCTATTTTTTTTTTCAATGAAAAAAATCAACAACATATTTTATTTTTTATAACTATTAATTATCACATTCTTACCAATAATGTTACTAATATTTTTTTATACTAATTGCTAAAATAAAATAAAATAAAATATATTGTATTAATTGATTATGATATATATTAAATTTATATGATATATATTATATTTTACTATATTCTAATAAATGAAACATTAAATAAAATTTTGTATATACTTTATTTATCAAGTTACTCGACAAATCCAAATTTAAGACTCACGAGTTTCTTGAAAAATAACAGCACTAAATAAGAATAAAAAATTATTTAAATGTATGACATCATTTAAATAAAAAAGGGAAACAAAATAATGAAAATTTTAAATTTCGTTCGTTCGTCGAGTAACTCCGGCAACTCGATTTTCAGTTTGTCGAGCTACTTGAGCTATTGAATAGATTGATTTCGTATCACATTTTTAATCGAGTAACTCGACAAACTTGATTTTGGGTTTATCGAGTTAATCGAGTAACTTCACAATGCATATTGTTCATTTTTTAGTTTAGTTTTTTTATTTAAATTATGTACTACAATTAAATTTTTTTATTTTTTAGTTTTTTCATGTTATTTTTAAACCAACTCATAAATCTCAAATTTGGATTTGTCAAGTTACTAGATAAATTAGTCATAATAAAAGAATATATAATATATTGTATTAATTGATTATGATATATATTAAATTTATATGATATATATTTTATTTTGATATCTCCTAGTAAATAATCAATTAAATACAAATATGTATGTCCTTCATTTATCAAATAAGTTAATAAATCCAAATTTCATGTCAACACGTTCCTCGAATAATAATATTACAACATTCAAATTAAACAAAATAGTCAATGTATTAAATAATTTAAATAAAAAAAGATTAAAAAAATCAAAATTATGCATTTTATTATTGGATCGAGTAACTTGGGAAACTCGATTTTAACTTTGTCGAGTTATGCTCTACAATGAATAATCAGTTCTTTTATATCAATAATATTTCATATTCTATAACTTAATATAATATGTTATAGTAAAATAGCTATTATAAAATAAAATAAAATCTAAATCATAAAACAAAACAATCTTTTACAATTTATTACTTAAGCAACTCGACAAATTGAAAATAAATTTTGTCGAGTTACTCTATAACCTACATGCTAAATACATATATTTTATATTATAGAAATTTTCTGTTTACAATAAAGAGAAACATAAAATATAATATACACAAGTCCACAAAATATCAAATATATAGAAAAACTATTTTACATAAATTCACACATTTATTTATAATATCTGTAAATCAATTATACTAAGTGAAATCTATAATTACTTATTCAATTTATTTCACGAAAATATTCCTGTTTTATGATTTTTGCTTTTGTATCACATTTTTCATCGAGTAACTCGACAAACATGATTTTTAGTTTGGCGAGTTACTCGAGTAACTTCAACAATGCATATTTTTCATTTTTTTTTTGTTTTCTTTTTCTATTTAAATTATGTAATAAATGTTATTATAATTTCCTTTAATAAGTCATCAAATTTGGTGCTTTTTCATTCCCATTTGCTATGGGGAACAAGGGACGAAATACAATTGATTCCTAAAGGTTTTGGTAAATTTCATTTTCTCTAACTTGAGTGTTGACAAGGTCCTCATATCCTATATTTATATCAGCCACGAGTACTGTTACCACACGATTACGATACGGCCGCCACGTTAGCACAGGCCCCATCTAAGCCCAGTAAGGGCCCAATTCGTAATCCATGAAGAACCTTATCGGGGCCCTGCTAGGGCCAGGGAAGGGCCCGTCACACGCCTAGGCCTTCGGTCAGAAATCTGCGAGTCATGTGGAGGGTCTTGGCGCCCGCATGCGAACTATAGGGCCTCGTCAGGCCTCGCATCACTCGTAACCGAGAAGCAGCTCGGTATGCCGGGGCAACCAGAGAAGTAATTAAAGAAAGATTGCGTTGGATTGGGCGCACGAACCTCCACAAGGAAACACAATCATGATCTCCTAAAATCATGCAACGTGATAAACTCAAGAAAGGAAGGCGATCTCGGGTATCTTTATCACATAAGGAAGGAGAACCCGATTGGGGACCTAATTGATTTCGTCTTCCAAATCAATTAGAATTCTTGCGCTATAAAAACAACGCCTCCGATTGTTCCAAGGTATGCACTTTTTACGCTTCCGAATCCCACCCTAAACTCTGCTCAAACTTCTGCCTGCTTGTCTCTCCCACACTCCTATTTTGTTCCCGCCCCCGCGTATTCTTTATATACCGGCTGTTGACTTGATCGTCGGAGTGCCAACGATCGCCGGACCCCTTTTCTCCGGAGATCTTGGCGCCTAACGGTCGTCCTAGTGTGCAGGTAACATACGAGCTGGCAGAGGAGTGACTGGAGATCTGTTGGCACGTGGACTGGTGCAGGTTCAGACGTCAACAAGTACCTTTCAAAAATTCACAATGAACAGGTTAAGACAAATTGGTAGATGTTTTATCCAATGAAACATATTTGCATGAGAATGAAGGCAAGAAAGAACCTGGGAAACTACAACAATCTGTTCCTCCAGAGATTGTGGCATTTCATGCATGAGTTTGTCCAACAGCTTGACAGGAGCTCCAAACTCATAATCCTTTCCATACTGGAATTTTATGTAAATTGAAATAAAGGCATAATAACAAAAACATGAATCAAAGTATATGTGATAGTTGTTTTAAATAACATCTTGCCTTTCTTGTATATTAAAACAAAATTGCAACCCATTTATAACTGGAGTATCCAAACCCGTAAAAGGTAATAATGAAAATACTAATAGACACAGAAAGCTAAAGAAACTTGTAAAATACATGAACATAAAGAAAATTTTTTATCCCCAGTTGCTATGGAGAACAAAGGACGAAATACAATCGATTCCTAAAGGTTTTGGTAAATTTCATTTTCTCTAAACTGCAGTTTTTGTTGTCCAACTTAAATATTTGCTGCAGCTTATACATTAAGTATTTTTACATAATTCCAGTTGGAGACGATATCCCTATGGGTTACCTAACCATTGGCTTTGGTTTCACATAATTTCATGTTATATAACTCAAGTTATGGACAATTTTGTAAATTGGGACAACATGAATTCGAGAAACTGCCTTGGATGTTTCGGTGGACATTTTAGTGTGTCAAAACATGCCGTCGGATTATCAAATTTTTATATGTGGTATCTACATGGGTATTTTACGTTCCGTGAAAATTTCATATTGTTCGGTGATCGTTTTCTATGTCAAATAAATTTGTTTGCTCCATGACTGGGTGAATTGTTTCTCCAAACTGCACTTTCTGTTGACCAACTCAAAATTATGCTGCACCTTATATATTAAGTATTTTTACATAATTCTAGTTGGAGACGATAGCTCTATGGGTTACCTAACCATTGGCTTTGGTTTCACATAATTTCATGGTATATAACTCAAGTTATGGACAAATTTGTAAACTGCGACCGCATGAATCCGAGAAACTGCCTAAGGTGTTTCGGTGAGCATTTTAGTATGCCGAAACATGCCGTCGGACTATCAAATTTTGATATGTGGTAGCTAAATGAGTATTCTATGTTCCCTGAAAATTTCATATTTTTCGGTTATCGTTTTCTATGTCAAACAAATTTTTGTTACTCCATGACCGTGTGAAGAAATTTTAGTAACACTGCCCTTATTTTGAAAATTTTATTTACCTGGTCATGGAGTAACAAAAAATTCTTTGACATAGAAAACGATCGCCGAACAATACGAAATTTTCAGGGGACAGAATACTCAGGTAGCTACCACATATCAAAAATTGGTAGTCCGACGGCATGTTTAGGCATACTAAAATACTCATCGCGAAACCTACTAGGCTATTTTTCGGATTTATGCCGTCGGCATGCCGGAATCGCTATTATAAACCAATCAAAAAACTTTAAGTAGTGTAAATATCTTCTTAAACATTTGTGGACCTTGGTTTTGAGGTAGTTTTAGTGGATTCCCATGTTTTGGTTATACGTTAATGATGTGAATTTGAAAAGTTTTGCTAAACTTCATGTTTCTCTAATATGCAGCTTCTGTTGTCCAACTCAAAAAATTTCTGCACCTTATATATTAAGTATTTTTACATAATTCCAGTTGGAGACGATATCCCTATGGGTTACCTAACCATTGGCTTTGGTTTCACATAATTTCATGTTATATAACTCAATTTATAGACAATTTTGTAAACTATGACATCATGAATCCGAAAAACTACCTAGGATGTTTCGGTGAGCATTTTAGTAAGCCGAAACATACCGTCGGATTATCTAATTTTGATATGTGGTAGCTACATGAGTATTCTATATTCTCTGAAAATTTCATGTTTTTCAGTGATCGTTTTCTATGTCAAATGAATTTTTGTTAATCCATGACTAAATGAAGTTTTGAAATTTTTTTTTTCTTTTTTTCCACTTTGTCGAGTTACTCGGCAAAGTCATTTAAATTTTTTTTTTTTTTGAAATTTTTTTTGACTTTGCCGAGTAACTCGGCAAAGTCATTTGAAATCTTTTTTTTTTCTTTTTTTTTTTTTGTAATTTGCACTTTTGGTACACAACCTTTTTAATTTATAACAAATTTACCCATAATCTTTTTTTTAGCATTGACCATCCCCGGCCTTTGAATTTTTTTTCAAATTTTGTTTTGTCTCTCTTTAAATAAACAAAATAAAAACTAATAAAAATAAAATAAAATAAAATTGTAAAAATTTTTATTTTTACTAGACAACATTTTTTTAAATTTTTCCTATATATGTTTTTTATTTTGGAGTTTTTTTTCTTTTTTTAGGTTTTTGTCGCGTTAGTCGACAAACTTTTTTTTAAAAATAAAATTAATGATTAATATCATTTTGTCCAGTTACTCAATAAAGTTTAATTTTTTTTAATGTCTATGTCGAGTTACTCGACAAAGTATTTTGGAATTTTTTTTTTTACTTTATCGAGTTACTTGACAAAGTCTTTAAATAAAAATTCAATCAAAAGATTAACTAGAAAAAATCTTGATTTTATTTTTTATTTTTTAATTGTAACTCGACAAATTGTTGTCGAGTTACCCGATAAAGATTTAAATTTTTTTTTTTTTAACTTGTAAAAATCTTAATATTTTTTTAACAAAAAAAATAAAATTAAATGGTCAAAATAAGGTAGTGTTACTAAAATTTCTTCACTTAGTCATGGATTAAAAAAAAAAATTTGACATAGAAAACGATCACCTAACAAGATAAAATTTTCAGGGAATATAGAATACTCGTGTAGCTACCACACATCAAAATTTGATAGTCCGACGGCATTTTTCGACTTACTAAAATGCTTACCGAAACATCCTACTGAAATAAGGAGAAAACAAAAAATGAAAAAAGTCGACAAAAAATAAATAAATAAAAATATTGGGCTTTGTCTGGAAATTTTTATTTTTTTTACCTTTGTTGAGTTACTCGACAAAAAAAGAAAAAAAAATAATTTTTTTCCCTTTGTCGAGTTATTCGACCAAAAAAAATAAACATTTTTTTCTACCAAAAAATTAAAATTTTTTCCCCTTTATCGGGTAACTCGACAAAAAAATTTTTTAAAAATTGTCAAATTGGACTTTGTTGAATAACTGGACAAATTGATATTAAACATTAATCTTATTTAAAAAAAAAAAAGTTTGTTGACTAACGCGACAAAAATCCAAAAAAAGAATAAAAATTTTCAAAATAAAAAACATATTTAAGAAAAATTTTAAAAAATGTTATCCAGTAAAAATAAAATATTTACAATTTTATTTTATTTTGTTATTATTAGTTTTTATTTTGTTTATTTAAAAAGGAAGACAAAACAAAATTTGAAACAAAATTCAAAGGCCGGGGATGGTCAATGCTAACAAAAATATTATGGTTAAATTTGTTATAAATTAAAAATGTTGTGGACCAAAAGTGCAAATTACAAAAAAAGAAAAAAAAAACCTAAAAAATCCACACAACTATAAAAAAAAAAAAAAGAACAACAAACTTTTTTTTTTATTCTTTCTTGTCGAGTTACTCGACAAGAAAGGAAGGAAAAAGAACTTTCTTGTCGAGGAACTCGACAAGAATAGAACCTTTTAATTAACTGTGCAATGATCCATGTCAAAAAATAGTGACATGAGAGACATTAAATTTGCATGAATGTGAATTTAATATGATCCAGAATCTGAATAACAAATTAAATTTACCAGTGGTTGGTAATCGTGGGTAATGAGGATATTACTTGGCCTCACACTTCCATATATCTGTTTTCCATGCAAATATTCCAAACCTTTAGCTGTCCCATGGGCTATATTTAGTCTTCTTTCCCATGTCAATGCCCTGCTTTTGTCTGCATAAACAAGCATTAAATAAATGTGTCCGTTCTTTAACAGCTTAACCTTTTAATTGAGGTAGTTCAACGTACACACTGAACAGAGAGAAATTTCAAATGTCTCTTCTCGTTGTTCGCCTGCACATCAAAATGGGTGAACTTTCTATTTATCAATTCTCTAAAGTGTATATGAAATGGTATGGACCTTATTCACTTACAAGTTTCTGGGTTGAAATGTGTGCCTGAGGACAATACACTAACTTCAGCAGCCTCAACTCCTCTCACGGTCTCAAGGCTACCATCAATTTTCATCCTATATATTGCACAAGATAGGTTGTCCATGAAATATTTCTTATTTTTCTTGAGGTTCCTGGGGAAATTAGGTTGAAGCAAACCAAGTTTAAGTGGAATTTGAAACAAAAAGGTATAGGCAAATAGCAAGTAAATTGATCAAATATTTTAGCTAGAATCTTATCTTAGTCTTTGATATCAATGAAATTGCTTAAAAATTTAAATTTCTTGATCATATTATTGTTGATGATTAATGTGGATTGGATTTATAGTTAGGAAAAATCTGCTTCAAGAGTATTTTTACATAATTCCAGTTGGAGACGATATTCCTATGAGTTACCTAACCATTGGCTTTGGTTTCACATAATTTCATGTTATATAACTCAAGTTATGGACAATTTTGTAAATTGCGACAGCATTAATCCGAGAAACTGCCTTGGATATTTCGGTTAGCATTTTAGTATGTCGAAACATGCCGTCGGATTATCAAATTTTTATATGTGGTAGCTACATGGGTATTCTACGTTCCGTGAAAATTTCATATTGTTCGGTGATCATTTTCTATGTCAAAGAAATATTTTTTACTCCATGACCGGGTGAATTGTTTCTCCAAACTGCACTTTCTGTTGACCAACTCAAAATTATGCTGTACCTTATATATTAAGTATTTTTACATAATTCTAGTTGGAGACGATATTTCTATGGGTTACCTAACCATTGGCTTTGGTTTCACATAATTTCATGGTATATAACTCAAGTTATGGACAATTTTGTAAACTGCGACTGCATGAATCTGAGAAACTACCTAGGGTGTTTCGGTGAGCATTTTAGTAAGCCAAAACATGCCGTCGGACTATCAAATTTTGATATGTGGTAGCTAAATGAGTATTCTATGTTCCTTGAAAATTTCATATTTTTTGGTTATCGTTTTCTATGTTGAACAAATATTTGTTACTCCATGACCGGGTGAAGAAATTTTAGTAACACTTCCCTTATTTTGAAAATGTTATTCACCTGGTCATGGAGTAACAAAAAATTCTTTGACATAGAAAACGATCACCGAACAATACGAAATTTTCAGGGGACATAGAATACTCAGGTAGCTACCACATATCAAAAATTGGTAGTCCAACGGCATGTTTAGGCATACTAAAATACTCACCGCGAAACCTCCTAGGCTGTTTTTCGGATTTATGCCGTCAGCGTGCTAGAATCGTTATTATAAATCAATCAAAAAACTTTAAGTAGTGTAAATATCTTCTTAAACTTTTGTGGACCTTGGTTTTGTGGTAGTTTTAGTGGATTCCCATGTTTTGGTTACACGTTAATGATGTGAACTTGAAAGGTTTTGCTAAACTTCATGTTTTTCTAAGATACAGTTTTTGTTGTCCAACTCAAAAATTTACTGCACCTTATATATTAAGTATTTTTACATAATTCCAGTTGGAGACGATAGCTCTATGGGTTATCTAACCATTGGCTTAGGTTTTACATAATTTCATGTTATATAACTCAATTTATGGACGATTTTGTAAACTGTGACAACATGAATCCGAAAAACTAACTAGGATGTTTCGGTCAGCATTTTAGTAAGCCCAAACTTGCCGTCGGACCATCAAATTTTGATATGTGGTAGCTACATGAGTATTCTATGTTTCCTGAAAAATTCATATTTTTCGGTGATTGTTTTCTATGTCAAATGAATTTTTTTTAATCTATGACTAAGTGAAGTTTTGAAATTTTTTTTTTCCTTTTTCCCCACTTTTCCTCATAAACTCGGCAAAGTTAGTATTAAAAAAAAAATAAATAAATAAATAAAATTTCCCAAATCAGTTTCTCGAGTTACTCGAGAAACAAAAAAAAAAAAAGAATTCTTTTTTTTTTCAAACAAACTTTCTCGAGTTACTCGAGAAAAATAAAATTTGTGAAATTTTTTTTTTCTTTTTCCCACTTTGCCGAGGCAAAATGTTTGAATATGTAATTTTTTTTTTTAGTAATTTGCACTTTTAGTCCACAACCTTTTCATTTATAACAAATTTACCCTTAACCTTTTTTTTAATATTGGCCATACCCGACCTTCGAATTTTGTTACAAATTTTATTTTGTCCTCCTTTTTAAATAAACAAAACAAAAACTAATAACAACAAAATAAAATAAAAATGTAAATGAATTCCTACAACTTTTAAAAAGTAGCCCATTTTAATTTTGACATTTTTTCATTTTTTTAATTTGCACTTTTGGTCCAAACCTTTCAAATTTGTAACTAATCTACCCCAACTTTTTTTTTTGGCATTGGCCATCCAATTATCACCCTTTTGTCCTACATATTTACATTAAATTTTTATAAAATCAGTTTTTGTTGACTTTGCTATTTTTTTTTTTTTAAGATTTGGTTTTGGTTTTGTCGAGTAACTCTAAAAAAAATACAATAAAGAAAAAAATACAAAAATTTGTCAGATAACTCGATTTTTTTTTTTTTTTTCGATTTTAATTCAGTTTACCTTTTGAATTGTAAGGTAAATTTTTTATATTTTTCAAAATTTTTTTTTACATATTATTCTAAATAAATGCAGCATATATTTAAGAATCAATTTTTTTTTATTTTTCGAGTAGCTCGACAATCTATCATGACAAAAAAATTTTAAAAAAAAATAATTTTTGACGAGTAAAGTTTGTCGAGTAACAGTAGTCGAGTAACTCGACAAATATTTTTTTTTGAATAGCTTGCCGATTTGTCATAACCAAAAAAATTTATTACCAAAATAATTTTGTCGAGTTGCTCGACATCAATTTTTGAGACTTTTATTTTTTTTTTATATTAGATTAATCCATTAAGCCTCAATGTTTGACTTCTTTATATATATATATATATACTATAATATAAGTGTCTATGGCATGTTTACTATTCACCCTTCAACCAACGCGACGTCGTTTCATGTAGTATTAGTCTTAATTTTGTCCAAATCTCACCATTTTGTCCTAATCTTTTGACACTTTTTGTATATTAAATTAATATATATGGCCGCATTTTTTGACTTCTTCATCTTTTCTTTTCTTTTATTTGTTTTAATATACATATATTAGTGTCTTTTAGCCGCAATTATTGACTTCTTATATATTATAGTCAATATATATTCATTTTTTCCTTAATAAGTCATCAAATTTGGTGCTTTTTTTTATCCCCAGTTGCTATGGAGAACAAATGACGAAATACAATCGATTCTTAAAGGTTTTGCTAAATTTCATTTTCTCTAAACTGCAGTTTTTTTTTTGTCCAACATAAATATTTGCTGCACTTTATACATTAAGTATTTTTACATAATTCCAGTTGGAGACGATATCCCTATGGGTTACCTAACCATTGGATTTGGTTTCACATGATTTTATGTTGTATAACTCAAGGTGTGGATATTTTTGTAAACTGCGACAGTATGAATCCGAGAAACTGACTTAGATATTTTGGTGATCATTTT
>CM059039.1:1330944-1649192 GCA_030279155.1 Forsythia viridissima
ACTTAATATAATATGTTATAATAAAATAGCTATTATAAAATAAAATAAAATCTAAATCATAAAACAAAACAATCTTTTACAATTTATTACTTAAGCAACTCGACAAATTGAAAATAAATTTTGTCGAATTACTCTATAACCTACATGCTAAATACATATATTTTATATTATAGAAATTTTCTGTTTACAATAAAGAGAAACAAAAAATATAATATACACAAGTCCACAAAATATCAAATATATAGAAAAACTATTTTACATAAATTCACACATTTATTTATAATATCTGCAAATCAATTATACTAAGTGAAATCTATAATTACTTATTCAATTTATTTCACGAAAATATTCCTATTTTATGATTTTTGCTTTTGTATCACATTTTTCATCGAGTAACTCGACAAACATGATTTTTAGTTTGGCGAGTTACTCGAGTAACTTCAACAATGCATATTTTTTATTTTTTTTGTTTTCTTTTTCTATTTAAATTATGTAATATACTTATAATTTCTGTAATAAATATTATTATAAATTATGTTAAAATACTTATTACAATTATTAATTAAAAAAAACACATTTATTTTCGTAATATAATTTGACATAATTATTCTAACAAAAAAATTCATTATTATAACAAATTTTTACTACAATTTTTTTTCATAATTTATGATGAAATCTATTTTGTATGCATTTGTCATAACAAATTTATTATAATCACTAGATTATTATAATAATGTAATAATTGATTAATAATATATTACTACAGAATTGCTTTTATTATGCTATAAATTTATTATAACAATTTTTAGTTATAATATGTTATACTAATTGCTAAAATAAAATAAAATAAAATATATTGTATTAATTGATTATGATATATATTAAATTTATATGATATATATTCTATTTTACTATGTTCTAATAAATGATACATTAAATAAAATTTTGTATATGCTTTATTTATCAACTTACTCGACAAATCAAACTTTGAGACTCACGAGTTTCTTGAAAAATAACACCACTAAATAAGAATAAAGAATTATTTAATTGTATGACATACTTTAAATAAAAAAGGGAAACAAAATAATGGAAAATTTAAATTTCATTCATTCGTCGAGTAACTCGGGCAACTCGATTGTCAGTTTGTCGAGCTACTTGAGCTATTGAATAGATTAATTTCGTATCACAATTTTAATCGAGTAACTCTACAAACGTGATTTTGGGTTTGTCGAGTTACTCGAGTAACTTCAACAATGCATATTTCTCATTTTATAGTTTACTTTTTGTATTTAAATTATGTAATACACTTAAATTTTTTTATTTTTTAGTTTTTTCATGTTATTTTTTAACCAACTCGTGGAACTCAAATTTAGATTTGTCGAGTTACTAGATAAATTAATCATAATAAAACAATATATGATATATTGTATTGATTGATTAAGATATATATTAAATTTATATAATATATTTTTTTTTTTGCTATGGAGAACAAATGACGAAATACAATCGATTCTTAAAGGTTTTGCTAAATTTCATTTTCTCTAAACTGCAGTTTTTTTTTTGTCCAACATAAATATTTGCTGCACTTTATACATTAAGTATTTTTACATAATTCCAGTTGGAGACGATATCCCAATGGGTTACCTAACCATTGGATTTGGTTTCACATAATTTCATGTTGTATAACTCAAGGTGTGGATATTTTTGTAAACTGCGACAGTATGAATCCGAGAAACTGACTTAGATATTTTGGTGATCATTTTAGTATGCCGAAATATGCCGTCGGACTATAAAATTTTTATATGTGGTAGCTACATCGGTATTCTACGTTCCTTGAAAATTTCATATTGTTCGGTGATCGTTTTCTATGTCAAATAAATTTTTTTTACTCTATGACCGGGTGAATTGTTTCTCTAAATTGTCTTTCTATTCACCAACTCAAAAATATGTTGTACCTTATATATTAAGTATTTTTACATAATTCCAGTTGGAGACGATAGCTCTATGGGTTACCTAACCATTGGCTTTGGTTTCACATGATTTCATGTTATATAACTCAAGTTATGGACAATTTTTTAAATTGCGATAGCATAAATCCGAGAAACTGTCTGTGATGTTTCGGTGAGCATTTTAGTGTGTCAAAACATGCCGTCGGATTATCAAATTTTTATATGTGTTAGCTACATGGGTATTCTACGTTCCGTGAAAATTTTATATTGTTCGGTAATCGTTTTCTATGTCAAATAAATATTTTTTGCTCCATGACTGGGTGAATTGTTTCTCGAAACTGCACTTTCTGTTGACCAACTCAAAAATATACTGCACCTTATATATTAAGTATTTTTACATAATTCCAGTGGGAGACGATAGCTCTATGGGTTACCTAACCATTGGCTTTGATTTCACATAATTTCATGGTATATAACTCAAGTTATGGACAATTTTGTAAACTACGTCCGTATAAATCCGAGAAACTGCCTAGGGTGTTTCGGTGAGCATTTTAGTAAGCCGAAACATGCCGTCAGACTATCAAATTTTGATATGTGGTAGCTAAATGAGTATTCTATGTTCCCTGAAAAATTCATATTTTTCGGTTATCGTTTTCTATGTCAAACAAATTTTTGTTACTCCATGACCGGGTGAAGAAATTTTTGTAACAGTGCCCTTATTTTGAAATTTTTATTCACCTGATCATGGAGTAACAAAAACTTTTTTGACATAGAAAACGATCACCGAACAATACGAAATTTTCAAGGGACATAGAATACTCAGGTAGCTACCACATACCAAAAATTAGTAGTCCGACGGCATGTTTAGGCATACTAAAATACTTACCGCGAAACCTCCTAGGCTGTTTTTCGGATTTATGCCGTCGGCGTGCCGGATTCGCTATTATAAACCAATAAAAAAACTTTTAGTAGTGTAAATATCTTCTTAAAATTTTTTGGACCTTGGTTTTGTGGTAGTTTTAGTGGATTCCTATGTTTTGGTTACACGTTAATGATGTGAACTTGAAAGGTTTTGCTAAACTTCATGTTTTTCTAAGATACAGTTTCTGTTGTCCAACTCAAACATTTGCTGTATCTTATATATTAAATATTTTTACATAATTCCAGTTGGAGACGATGGCCCTATGGGTTACCTAACCATTGGCATTGGTTTTACATAATTTCGTGTTATATAACTCAATTTATAGACAATTTTGTAAACTGTGACAGCATAAATCTGAAAAACTAACTAGGATGTTTCAATTAGCATTTTAGTAAGTCGAAATATGCCGTCAGACTGTCAAATTTTGATATGTGGTAGCAACATGAGTATTCTATGTTCCCTGAAAATTTCATATTTTTCGGTGATCGTTTTCTATGTGAAATGAATTTTTGTTAATCCATGACTAAATGAAGTTTTGAAGTTTTTTTTCCCACGTACGTGCAATGGAAAAGTGACTGTTTAAGATTTTTTTTTTTTTTTTTTTTTTTTGTAGGTGGACTTTTTCATGACAAATATAAAAAAAAAAAATTCCCCCACTTTGCCGAGTAGGCAAAGTGGGGGAAATTTTTTTTTTAATTTATCCCACTTTGTCGAGTTACTCGGCAAAGTGGGAAAATTAAAGTGTTTTTAATTTTCCCACTTTGCCGAGTAACTCGACAAAGTGGGAAACATTAATTTTTTTTTTTTTTTTTTTTTTTTGTAATTTGCACTTTTAGTTCACATTCTTTTCATTTTATAACAAATTTATCCATAACCTTTTTTTTTGGCTTTGGCCATCCCCGACTTTTAAATTTCGTTACAAATTTTATTTTGTCCACCTCTTTAAATAATAAAAAAAAACAAATAACAACAAAATAAAATAAAAATGTATATGAAGTTCTACAACTTTTAAAAAGTAGCCCAATTTTATTTTGACATTTTTTAAAAAATTTTTTTTTTTTTAAATTTCTCGAGTTATTCGACATTTTTTTTTTGACATTTTGTCGAGTTCCTCGAATTTAAAATATATATATATATATATATACTAGTTTTAAGGCCGTGCGTTGCACGTCAGTGAAATCTATAGGAAAAATTGTATGTCGAGAATAGTTTATTGATACGATATAATATCAAATTTGATATTAATAAAATTTGACTTGATAGACAGCAAAAAATAATAATTTCCAAGCTTGAAAGGAAAGAGAAAAAACAACTAAAACGAAATAAGATAGAAAGTGAAGCAAAGTTATGCATGTGTAGAGAAACAATAGGAAATGATTTAAAATAAAGAAAAATATTAACTAATATATAAATATTAGTTAATAAAGTTAGAGACGATATATTATATTAATTTAAAATAAAATATAAATGTTTATTATAATAGCTATTTTAGTATAAGATATTATATTAAGATTGAGATTGATGAGTTTGTTAAAGAATAAGATGAGGAATCAAAAAAAGAATAAAACTTACATGTATTAGATAATGTAAATAAAAAAATTAAACTGAAAAATGAAATATATGCGTTGGTGAAGTTGTTTGAGTATCTTGAAAAATACAAAATCATGTTTGTTGCCATTGTTGGGTAACGTGATCAAAAGTGTGATAGAAAATATATTTAGTAAACAATTTAGGTAACTCGATAAACTGAAAATTGGATTTTTTGAGTTACTGGACGAATGAAGGAAATTTAAAACTTTGATTATGTTCTTTTTTTTTTTTTTTAGATTATGTAATACATCTAAAAACTTTTTTATTCTTATGTGGGCGTGTTATGAAAATAAATTGTAGTAAAAATTTATTACAATAATGAAGTTTTTTGTTACAATAAAAACGTCAAATTAGATAATGAAAATAAATGTGTTTTTTTTAATGAGTAATTATAATAAATCTTTTAATGTAATTTATAATAATATTTATTATAGAAATTATAAATACAGTACATAATTTAAATAAAAAAGGAAAGCCCAAAAAATGAAAAATATGTACTGTTGAAGTTAGTGGAGTAATTTGAGAAACAAAAAATTACATCTGTCGATTTGTTTGATGGAAAATGTGAAAAATTTATTTAGTGCATGATTTATTATAAAATAGTCAAATAGAATATATATTATATAAATCTAGTATATATTAGAATCAGTTCATAGAATATATTTTATTGTATTTTATTTTAGAAGTTAGTATAATATGTTATAAATAAAAATTGTTATAATAAATTTATAGCATAGTAAAAGCAATTTTTTAGTAATATATTATTAATCAATTATTACATTATTATGAAAATGTAGTGATTAAAATAAATTTTTTATGACACATTTCTATAAATTAATAATTGTAGTATGTATTTTGACGTAATTTATAATAATATATATTACAGAAATTATAATTATAGTACATAATTTAAATAGAAAAAGAAAACAAAAAAAATTTTAAATATGCATTGTTAAGGTTATTCGAGTAACTCGACAAACTAAAAACCATGTTTGTCGAGTTACTCGATGAAAAATGTGATATAAGACCAAAAATCATAAAACAGGAATATTTTTGTGAAATAAATTGTTAACTTATTTGATAAATGAAATACATACATTTTTTTATTTAATTGATTATTTATTAGAGTATAGCAAAATAAAATATATATTATAAAAATTTAATATATATGATAGTTAATCAATAGAATATATTATATATTGTTTTATTATGATTAATTTATGTAGTAATTTGAGAAATATAAATTTGAGTTGTAAATACATAAAATAAAGTATAAAATGGGAAATATGCACTGTTAAAGTTAATCGAGTAACTCGACAAACAGAAAATCATGTTTGTCGAGTTACCCGATTATAATTGTCATATCAAATTAATGTATTCAATACGTCAAGTAGCTTGATGAACTCATAATCGATTTGCCCGAGTTACTGGACGAAGGAATAAAATTTATAATTTTTATTATTTTGTTTGTCTTTTTGATTTAAATTTGTCATATATTTAAATAATTTTTTATTGTTATTCAGTGGTATTATTTTTGAAGAAACTCGTGAGGCTAACAGTTGGATTTGTCGAGCAAATTGATAAATATTGCACATATAAAATTTTATTTAATGCATGATTTATTAGAACATAGTAAAATAGAATATATATCATATAAATTTAGTATATATGAGAATGAGTTAATAGAATATATTTTATTGTATTTTATTTTAGTAATTAGTGTAATATGTTATAAATAAAAATTGTTATAATAAATTTATAGCATAGTAAAAGCAATTTTTTTGTAATATATCATTAATCAATTATCACATTATTATGAAAATTTAGTGATTAAAATAAATTTTTTATGACACATTTTTACTAAATAGATATCATCATGAATTATGAAAATAAATTGTAGTAAAAATTTGTTATGACAAGAACTTTTTTTTGTTACAATAATTATTTGAACTATACTACGAAAATAAATGTGTATTTTTTAAATTAATAATTGTAGTATGTATTTTGACCTAATTTATAATAATATTTATTACAGAAATTATAAGTATAATAGATAATTTAAATAGAAAAAGAAAACAAAAAAAATGAAAAATATGCATTGTTAAGGTTACTCGAGTAACTCGACAAACTAAAAATCATGTTTGTCGAGTTACTCGATGAAACATGTGATATGAAAGCAAAAATCATAAAACAGGAATATTTTTGTGAAATAAATTGTTAACTTATTTGATAAATGAAGTACTTACATTTTTTTATTTAATTGATTATTTATTAGAATATAGCAAAATAAAATTTATATTATAAAAATGTTAAATTTCTTTCATTCATGGATGAACTCAATCAACTCGATTTTCAGTTTATCGAGCTGCTTTACCTATTGAATAGATTCATTTCGTGTGATATTTTAAATCAAGTAACTCGACAAACAAGATTTTGGCTTTGTCGAGTTACTCGAGTTATTTGAATAATGCATAATTTTGATTTTGTTTTTTTTTTTTTTATTTAAAATATGTAGGCCACTTAAATTTCTTTATTTTTTAGTTTTTTAATGTTATTTTTTAACGAAGTTGTGAACCTCAAAATAGGATTGATGAAGTTCCTACATAAATTCATTATAATTAAATTCATTATTTTAATAAATTTTACTAAAATTTATTTTCATAATTCAGAATGAAATCTAGTTAATATGAAATTCTTATACTAAATTTATGTTAAATACTACATTATTATAATAATATAATAATTAATTAATAATATTTTACAACAGATTTCTTTTGTTTTCCTATAAATTTGTTGTAACAGTTTTTTAGTTATAATATGTTATACTAATGGGTAAGGACATGAAAATAAAAAAAAAAAAAATATTTTCTTAGTTTATTTTAATAAAAAACAAAACAAAACAAATTAATAAACATTTTGACTTACTTTTGTTTGTCAAGTAACTTGGTTAAATCGATTTTGAGTTTGTCGAGTTGCTTAAGGTATTTAATAGATTTATTTCGTGTCCTATTTTTAATCGAGTAATTCGACAAACTTGCTCTAAGGTTTATCGAGTTACTCGAGCAACTTGAAGAAGGCAATACAATGAATGAGTACGTTGTATGAATAATATTTGATATCGTATAACTTCATATAATATATTATAATAAAATAGCGATTATATAAAATAATTATATATTATTTTAAAGTGAAATAATATATTATATTTAGTTTTTTCAAAAATAAAAAAACATTGTAGTAAAAATGTGTTATATTATTATTTTTTATTTATTAGACTTATTCTAATATTTTTTATAACAAAATTTATAAATAAATGTTTTATAAATTATTAAAAAATGTACTTTATATTTATTTATAATTTTTTAATATATACGAATACAAATTTTGTTATAAAGAATATTATAATAAGTCAAATAAATAAACATAATTTTATTTCATTGATCAAATATTAGAATATAGTAAAATAAAATATACATTGTAATCAAGGAATGTTATGTATTATATATTCTTCTATTTTAGCAATTAATATTGTAGTAATAATTATAATACGAAATTAAGTGAATAATAATGAATTCTGATAAAAATGAAAATAAATTTTGTTATAAATTAGGCAATCATATGCTATAACTTTATATAATATATTATAATAAAATAGCTATTATATAAAATAATTATATATTATTTTAAATTAAGATATTAAATTATATTTGATTTTTTAAAAAATAAAAACATATTGTAGTAACAATATGTTATAATATAGATTTTTATTTATTACACTTATTCTAATATTCTCTATAACAAAATTTATATTCATATTTAGAAAAAGACTTATAAATACATACATAATACATTTTATAATAAATTATTAAAAAAATTATTTAATATAAATTTATTATAAAAAATTGATTATAATTACTAAATTATTATAATAATGTAGTAATTAATTAATAATATATGAATACAGAATTCATTTTATTGTGTGTTACATTATATAAATTTAAAAAGAAAAGAAAATAATGAAAATTTTAAGTTTGATTGGTTTATCCAGTAAGTCAAGGAACTTGATTTTCATTCTGCCAAGTTACTTTAGCTATAAAAAATATTTATTTTGTATCACATTTTTGCATCGAGTAACTCGACAAACGTGCTTTTAGGTTGTTCGAGTTACTCGAGTAATTGCAACAATACATCTTTTGTATTTGTTGCTTTAATTTTTTTTATTTATATTATGTAATATACTTAATATTTTCTTCTTTTTTAATTTTGTCATGTTATTTTGTAACCAAATCGTGAATCTTAAAAGCTATCATATAAAATAATTTTATATTATTTTAAATTGAGATAATATGTTATATTTCATTTTCTGAAAAGTAAAAACATGGTGTATCAAAAATGTGCTATAATATTTTTTTTATTTATTAGACTTATTGTAATATTCTTTATAGCAAAATTTGAATTCATATTTCTGAAAATACTTGTAAATAAATATGCAGTACATTTGAAAAAAATTTATAAAACATTTCTTTCATATAAAATTGTTATAATAAATTGATTATAATTAGTAAATTATTATAATAATGCAGTAATTAATTAATAATATATTGATACAAAAAACTTTTTATTATACTATAAATTTATTATAGTTATTTTTTTATAATATCTTATAGTACTTGCTAAAATTAAAAAATTATTAATATATTGTATTAATGAATTATGATATACATTAAATTTATATTATATATATTCTTTTTGACTATATTCTAATAAATAATAGGTTAAATAAAATTTTATATATACTTTATTTATGAAGTTACTCAGCATATCTAAATTTCAGCCTCACGAAGTGCTTGAAAAATAATACCACAAAATAACAATGAAGAATTATTTAAATGTATTAAATAATTTAAATAATAAAGAAACACAATATAATGAAAATGTCAAATTTCTTTCATTTATGGATTAACTCAAGCAACTCGATTTTCAGTTTATCGAGTTGCTTTAGCTATTGAATAGATTCATTTTGTGTGATATTTTAAATCGAGTAACTCGGTAAAGAAGATTTGGGCTTTGTCGAGGTACTCGAGTCACTTTAATTATGCATATTTTTGATTTTCTTTTTTACTTTTTTTATTTAAAATATATAGTCCACTTAAATTTCTTCATTTTTTTGTTTTTTCATGTTATTTTTTAACGAAGTCGCGAACCTCAAAATCGGATTTGTGAAGTTCTTATATAAATTGATCATAATTAAAATCATTATTATAACAAATTTTACTAAAATTTATTTTGATAAATCAGAATGAAATCTAGTTAATATGAAATTCTTATACTAAATTTATGTTGAACACTACACTATTATAATAATATAATAATTTATTAATAATATTTTACTACAGATTTATTTTTTGTTCCTATAAATTTGTTATAACAGTTTTTTAGTTATAATATGTTATACTAATGGGTAAAAAAATAAAAATAAAAAGAAAATATATTTTCTTACTTCATTCAAAACAAATTAATAAACATTTTTACTTAATTTTGTTCGTCAAGTAACTCGGGTAACTCGATTTTGAGTTTGTCGAGTTGATTAAGGTATTTAATAGAGTCATTTTGTGTCTCATTTTTAATCGAGTAACTCGACAAACATGCTCTTAGGTTTATCGAGTTACTCGAGTAAGTTGAAGAATGCAATACAATGAATCAGTACGTTGCATGAATAATATTTGATATCCTATAACTTCATATAATATATTATAATAAAATATTGACAATATAAAATAATTATATATTATTTTAAAGTGAAATAATATATTATATTTACTTTGTTCCAAAAAAAAAAACACATTGTAGTAAAAATGTGTTTTGCTATTTTTTTTAATTTATTAGACTTATTCTAATATTTTTTATAACAAAATTTATAAATAAATATTTTATAAATTATTAATAAATGGATTGCATATTTATTTATAAGTTTTTTCATAAATATGAATATAAATTTTGTTATAAACAATATTAGAATAAGTCAAATAAATACACATAGTTTTATTTCATTGATGAATTATTAGAATATAGTAAAATAAAATATATATTGTAATCAAGTAATGCTGTGTATTATATATTGTTTTATTTTAGCAATTAATATTATAATAATAATTAGAATAGAAAATTAACTAAATAAGAATTAATTTTGATAAAAATGAATATAAATTTTGTTATAAATTAGGCAATCATATGCTATAACTTCATATAATGTATTATAATAAAATAGCTATTATATAAAATAATTATATATTATTTTAAATGAAGATATTATATTATATTTCATTTTTTAAAAAATAAAAACATATTGTAGTAACAATGTGTTATAATACTGATTTTTATTTATTACACTTATTCTAATATTCTGTATAACAAAATTTATATTCATATTTAGAACAAGACTTATAAATACACACATAATACATTTTATAATAAATTATTAAAAAAATTATTTAATATAAATTTATTATAAAAAATTGATTATAATTACTAAATTATTATAATAATGTAGTAATTAATTAATAATATATGAATACAGAATTCATTTTATTGTGTGTTACATTATATAAATTTAAAAAGAAAAGAAAATAATGAAAATTTTAAGTTTGATTGGTTTATCCAGTAAGTCAAGGAACTTGATTTTCATTTTGCCAACTTACTTTAGCTATAAAAAATATTTATTTTGTATTACATTTTTGCATCGAGTAACTCGACAAACGTGCTTTTAGGTTTGTCGAGTTACTCGAGTAATTTCAACAATCTATCTATTGTATTTGTTACTTTATTTTTATTTATTTACATTATGTAATACACTTAATATTTTTGTATTTGTTAATTTTGTCATGTTATTTTTTAACTAACCCGTGGATCTTAAAAGCTATCATATAACATAATTTTATATTATTTTAAATTCAGATAATATGTTATATTTGATATTTTCAAAAACAAAAACATAGTGTACGAAAAATGTGTTATAATAGTTATTTTTATTTATTACACTTATTGTAATATTTTTTATAGCAAAATTTGTATTTATATTTATGAAAAAATTTATAAATAAATATGCAGTACATTTGAAAATAATTTATAGATGATTTCTTTCATATAAAATTGTTATAATAAATTGATTATAATTACTAAATTATTATAATAATGCAGTAATTAATTAATAATATATTGATACAAAAATGTTTTTATTACACTATAAATTTATTATAGTTATTTTTTTATAATTTCTTATAGTATTTGCTAAAATAAAAAAATTATTAATATATTGTATTAATGAATTATGATATATATTATATTTATATTATATATATTATTTTTGACTATATTCTAATAAATGATAGGTTAAATAATATTTTTTATATACTTTATTTATGAAGTTACTTAGCATATTCAAATTTGAGCCTCACGAAGTGCTTGAGAAATAATACCACAAAATAACAATGAAGAATTATTTAAATGTATTAAATAATTTAAATAATAAAGAAACACAATATAATGAAAATGTTAAATTTCTTTCATTTATCGATTAACTCAACCAACTCGATTTTCAGTTTATCGAGTTGCTTTAGCTATTGAATAGATTCATTTGATGTGATATTTTAAATTGAGTAACTCGGCAAACAAGATTTGAGCTTTGTCGAGTTACTCGAGTCACTTTAATAGTACACACTTTTGATTTTGTTTTTTACTTTTTTTATTTAAGATATTTAGTCTACTTAAATTTCTTTATTTTTTTTGTTTTTTCACGTTATTTTTTAACGAAGTTGTAAACCTGAAAATTGGATTTGTGAAGTTCTTACATAAATTGATCATAATTAAATTCGTTATTATAACAAATTTTACTAAAATGTATTTTCATAATTCAGAATAAAATCTAGTTAATATGAAATTCTTATACTAAATTTATGTTAAATACTACATTATTATAATAATGTAATAATGAATTAATAATATTTTACAACAGATTTCTTATGTTTTCCTATAAATTTGTTATAACAGTTTTTTAGTTATAATATGTTATACTAATGGGTAAAGAAATAAAAATAAAAAAAAAATATATTCTCTTAGTTTATTTTAATAAAAAACAAAACAAAACAAATTAATAAAAAACAAAATAAATTAATAAACATTTTTACTTACTTTTGTTTGTCAAGTAACTCGGGTAAATCGATTTTGAGTTTGTCGAGTTGCTGAAGGTATTTAACAGATTTATTTCGTGTCCTATTTTTAATCGAGTAACTCGACAAACTTGCTGTAAGGTTTATCGAGTTACTCGAGTAACTTGAAGATTGCAATACAATGAATCAGTACGTTGCATGAATAATATTTGATATTCTATAACTTCATATAATATATTATAATAAAATAGCGATTATATGAGATAATTATATATTATTTTAAAGTGAAATAATATATTATATTTAGTGTTTTCAAAAATAAAAACACATTGTAGTAAAAATATGTGATATTATTATTTTTTATTTATTAGACTTATTCTAATATTTTTTGTAACAAAATTTATAAATAAATGTTTTATAAATTATTAAAAAATGTACTGCATATTTATTTATAAGTTTTTTAATAAATACGAATACAAATTTTGTTATAAATAATATTACAATAAGTCAAATAAATAGACATAATTTTATTTTATTGATCAAATATTAGAATATAGTAAAATAAAATATACATTATAATGAAGTAATGCTATGTATTATATATTCTTCTATTTTAGCAATTAATATTATAGTACTAATTATAATATGAAATTAAGTGAATAATAATTAATTTTGATAAAAATGAATATAAATTTTGTTATAAATTAGGCAATCATATGCTATAACTTTATATAATATATTATAATAAAATAGCTATTATATAAAATAATTATATATTATTTGAAATTAAGATATTATATTATATTTGATTTTTTCAAAAATAAAAAATATTGTAGTAAGAATGTGTTATAAGATTGATTTTTATTTATTACACTATTCTAATGTTCTTTTTAACAAAATTTATATTCATATTCACAAAAAGACTTATAAATATATACATAATACATTTTATAATAAATTAGTGAAAAAATTATTTAATATAAATTTATTATAAAAAATTTAGTATAATTACTAAATTATTATAATAATGTAGTAATTAATTAATAATATATTAATACAGAATTAATTTTATTGTGTATTACATTATATAAATTAAAAAAGAAAAGCAAATAATGAAAAATTTAAGTTTCATTGGTTTGTCCAGTAAGTCAAGGAACTTGATTTTCATTTTACCAAGTTACTTTAGCTATAAGAAAGATTTATTTTGTATCACATTTTTGCATCGAGTAACTCGACAAACGTGCTTTTAGGTTTGTCGAGTTACTCGAGTAATTGCAACAATACATCTTTTGTATTTGTTGCTTTACTTTTTTTTATTTATATTATGTAATATACTTAATATTTTTTTCTTTTTTAATTTTGTCATGTTATTTTTTAACCAACTCGTGAATCTTAAAAGCTATCATATAAAATAATTTTATATTATTTTAAATTGAGATAATATGTTATATTTCATGTTCTGAAAAGTAAAAACATGGTGTATCAAAAATGTGCTATAATTTTTTTTTTTATTTATTAGACTTATTGTAATATTCTTTATAGCAAAATTTGAATTCATATTTCTGAAAAAACTTGTAAATAAATATGCAGTACATTTGAAAAAAATTTATAAAACATTTATTTCATATAAAATTGTTATAATAAATTGATTATAATTAGTAAATTATTATAGTAATGCAGTAATTAATTAATAATATATTGATACAAAAAACTTTTTATTATACTATAAATTTATTATAGTTATTTTTTTATAATATCTTATAGTACTTGCTAAAATTAAAAAATTATTAATATATTGTATTAATGAATTATGATATACATTAAATTTATATTATATATATTATTTTTGACTATATTCTAATAAATAATAGGTTAAATAAAATTTTATATATACTTTATTTATGAAGTTACTCAGCGTATCTAAATTTCAGCCTCACGAAGTGCTTGAAAAATAATACCACAAAATAACAATGAAGAATTATTTAAATGTATTAAATAATTTAAATAATAAAGAAACACAATATAATGAAAATGTCAAATTTCTTTCATTTATGGATTAACTCAAGCAACTCGATTTTCAGTTTATCGAGTTGCTTTAGCTATTGAATAGATTCATTTTGTGTGATATTTTAAATCGAGTAACTCGGTAAAGAAGATTTGGGCTTTGTCGAGGTACTCGAGTCACTTTAATTATGCATATTTTTGATTTTCTTTTTTACTTTTTTTATTTAAAATATATAGTCCACTTAAATTTCTTCATTTTTTTGTTTTTTCATGTTATTTTTTAACGAAGTCGCGAACCTCAAAATCGGATTTGTGAAGTTCTTATATAAATTGATCATAATTAAAATTATTATTATAACAAATTTTACTAAAATTTATTACTTAGCATATCTAAATTTCAGCCTCACGAAGTGCCTGAAAAATAATACCACAAAATAACAATGAAGAATTATTTAAATGTATTAAATAATTTAAATAATAAAGAAACAAAATATAATGAAAATGTCAAATTTCTTTCATTTATGGATTAACTCAAGCAACTCGATTTTCAGTTTATCGAGTTGCTTTAGCTATTGAATAGATTCATTTTGTGTGATATTTTAAATCGAGTAACTCGGTGAAGAAGATTTGGGCTTTGTCGAGGTACTCGTGTCACTTTAATAATGTATATTTTTGATTTTCTTTTTTACTTTTTTTATTTAAAATATATAGTCCAATTAAATTTCTTCATTTTTTTGTTTTTTCATGTTATTTTTTAACGAAGTCGCGAACCTCAAAATCGGATTTGTGAAGTTCTTATATAAATTGATCATAATTAAAATCATTATTACAACAAATTTTACTAAAATTTATTTTGATAATTCAGAATGAAATCTAGTTAATATGAAATTCTTATACTAAATTTATGTTGAACACTACACTATTATAATAATATAATAATTTATTAATAATATTTTACTACAGATTTATTTTTTGTTCCTATAAATTTTTTATAACAGTTTTTTAGTTATAATATGTTATACTAATGGGTAAAGAAACAAAAATAAAAAGAAAATATAGTTTCTTACTTCATTTTAATAACAAATAAAATAAAACAAATTAATAAACATTTTTACTTACTTTTGTTCGTCAAGTAACTCGGGTAACTCGATTTTGAGTTTGTCGAGTTGATTAAGGTATTTAATAGAGTCATTTTATGTCCCATTTTTAATCGAGTAACTCGACAAACTTGCTCTTAGGTTTATCGAGTTACTCGAGTAACTTGAAGAATGCAATACAATGAATCAGTACGTTGCATGAATAATATTTGATATCCTATAACTTCATATAATATATTATAATAAAATATTGACAACATAAAATAATTATATATTATTTTAAAGTGAAATAATATATTATATTTACTTTGTTCCAAAAAAAAAAACACATTCTAGTAAAAATGTGTTATGCTATTTTTTTTAATTTATTAGATTTATTCTAATATTTTTTATAACAAAATTTATAAATAAATATTTTATAAATTATTAATAAATGGATTGCATATTTATTTATAAGTTTTTTCATAAATATGAATATAAATTTTGTTATAAACAATATTAGAATAAGTCAAATAAATACACATAGTTTTATTTCATTGATGAATTATTAGAATATAGTAAAATAAAATATATATTGTAATCAAGTAATGCTGTGTATTATATATTGTTTTATTTTAGCAATTAATATTATAATAATAGTTAGAATAGAAAATTAACTAAATAAGAATTAATTTTGATAAAAATGAATATAAATTTTGTTATAAATTAGGCAATCATATGCTATAACTTCATATAATGTATTATAATAAAATAGCTATTATATAAAATAATTATATATTATTTTAAATGAAGATATTATATTATATTTCATTTTTTAAAAAATAAAAACATATTGTAGTAACAATGTGTTATAATACTGATTTTTATTTATTACACTTATTCTAATATTCTGTATAACAAAATTTATATTCATATTTAGAAAAAGACTTATAAATACACACATAATACATTTTATAATAAATTATTAAAAAAATTATTTAATATAAATTTACTATAAAAAAATTGATTATAATTACTAAATTATTATAATAATGTAGTAATTAATTAATAATATATGAATACAGAATTCATTTTATTGTGTGTTACATTATATAAATTTAAAAAGAAAAGAAAATAATGAAAATTTTAAGTTTGATTGGTTTATCCAGTAAGTCAAGGAACTTGATTTTCATTCTGCCAAGTTACTTTAGCTATAAAAAATATTTATTTTGTATTACATTTTTGCATCGAGTAACTCGACAAACGTGCTTTTAGGTTTGTCGAGTTACTCGAGTAATTTCAACAATCCATCTATTGTATTTGTTACTTTATTTTTATTTATTTACATTATGTAATACACTTAATATTTTTGTATTTGTTAATTTTGTCATGTTATTTTTTAACTAACTCGTGGATCTTAAAAGCTATCATATAACATAATTTTATATTATTTTAAATTCAGATAATATGTTATATTTGATATTTTCAAAAATAAAAACATAGTGTACGAAAAATGTGTTATAATAGTTATTTTTATTTATTACAGTTATTGTAATATTCTTTATAGCAAAATTTGTATTCATATTTATGAAAAAATTTATAAATAAATATGCAGTACATTTGAAAATAATTTATAGATGATTTCTTTCATATAAAATTGTTATAATAAATTGATTATAATTACTAAATTATTATAATAATGCAGTAATTAACTAATAATATATTGATACAAAAATGTTTTTATTATACTATAAATTTATTATATTTTTTTTTTATAATTTCTTATAGCATTTGCTAAAATAAAAAAATTATTAATATATTGTATTAATGAATGATGATATATATTATATTTATATTATATATATTATTTTTGACTATATTCTAATAAATGATAGGTTAAATAACATTTTTTATATACTTTATTTATGAAGTTACTTAGCATATTCAAATTTGAGCCTCACGAAGTGCTTGAGAAATAATACGACAAAATAACAATGAAGAATTATTTAAATGTATTAAATAATTTAAATAATAAAGAAACACAATATAATGAAAATGTTAAATTTCTTTCATTTATCGATTAACTCAACCAACTCGATTTTCAGTTTATCGAGTTGCTTTAGCTATTGAATAGATTCATTTGATGTGATATTTTAAATTGAGTAACTCGGCAAACAAGATTTGAGCTTTGTCGAGTTACTCGAGTCACTTTAATAGTACACACTTTTGATTTTGTTTTTTACTTTTTTTATTTAAGATATTTAGTCTACTTAAATTTCTTTATTTTTTTTGTTTTTTCACGTTATTTTTTAACGAAATCGTAAACCTGAAAATTGGATTTGTGAAGTTCTTACATAAATTGATCATAATTAAATTCGTTATTATAACAAATTTTACTAAAATGTATTTTCATAATTCAGAATAAAATCTAGTTAATATGAAATTCTTATACTAAATTTATGTTAAATACTACATTATTATAATAATGTAATAATGAATTAATAATATTTTATAACAGATTTCTTATGTTTTCCTATAAATTTGTTATAACAGTTTTTTAGTTATAATATGTTATACTAATGGGTAAAGAAATAAAAATAAAAAAAAAATATATTCTCTTAGTTTATTTTAATAAAAAACAAAACAAAACAAATTAATAAAAAACAAAATAAATTAATAAACATTTTTACTTACTTTTGTTTGTCAAGTAACTCGGTTAAATCGATTTTGAGTTTGTCGAGTTGCTGAAGGTATTTAACACATTTATTTCGTGTCCTATTTTTAATCGAGTAACTCGACAAACTTGCTGTAAGGTTTATCGAGTTACTCGAGTAACTTGAAGATTGCAATACAATGAATCAGTACATTGCATGAATAATATTTGATATTCTATAACTTCATATAATATATTATAATAAAATAGCGATTATATGAGATAATTATATATTATTTTAAAGTGAAATAATATATTATATTTAGTGTTTTCAAAAATAAAAACACATTGTAGTAAAAATGTGTGATATTATTATTTTTTATTTATTAGACTTATTCGAATATTTTTTATAACAAAATTTATAAATAAATGTTTTATAAATTATTAAAAAATGTACTGCATATTTATTTATAAGTTTTTTAATAAATACGAATACAAATTTTGTTATAAATAATATTACAATAAGTCAAATAAATAGACATAATTTTATTTCATTGATCAAATATTAGAATATAGTAAAATAAAATATACATTATAATGAAGTAATACTATGTATTATATATTCTTCTATTTTAGCAATTAATATTATAGTAATAATTATAATATGAAATTAAGTGAATAATAATTAATTTTGATAAAAATGAATATAAATTTTGTTATAAATTAGGCAATCATATGCTATAACTTTATATAATATATTATAATAAAATAGCTATTACATAAAATAATTATATATTATTTTAAATTAAGATATTATATTATATTTGATTTTTTGAAAAATAAAAAATATTGTAGTAAGAATGTGTTATAAGATTGATTTTTATTTATTACACTTATTCTAATGTTCTTTTTAACAAAATTTATATTCATATTCACAAAAAGACTTATAAATATATACATAATACATTTTATAATAAATTAGTGAAAAAATTATTTAATATAAATTTATTATAAAAAATTTAGTATACCGGACAATAAATATGTTCGAATCACTCGATAACTAAACTAAAGAAATATTTTCCAGTCTCGACAACGAAGGAAATAAACTACTAAAACAAAGCAAGATACAAAGTCAACAAAAGTTACGCATGTCTACAGAAAACAAATCAAATGATTTAAACAAATAATAAATAAAAAGGTAAAAAGCTTTGGAAAAATGACAGCTCCCATAAAATGAAGAAAAGTCAACAAAGGCAGCCTTGTTAACAAGTTAAACAAACTTATAGTACTAATAATGAGATTTGGACAAAATGAAGACTAAAACTACATCAAAACGACGTCGCGTTGGTTGAAGGGTGAATAGTAAACATACCATAGACACTTATATTATAGTCATGATATATATATATATATTTTTAAATTTGTTGAGTTACTCGACAAAAAAATAAAAATAAAAATTTTTTTTTTAAAATTTGTCGAGTTACTAGCCAAAAAAAAATAAAAACATTTTTTTTTAAAAATTTTGTAGAGTTACTCGAATTTTTCAAAAAAATATATATATATATTTTTAAATCTTGTCAAGTTATTCGAATTTAAAAAAACAAAAAAAAATTTTTTTTTTAAAATTATGTCGAGTTACTCGAATTTAAAAAAAAAATTTTTAAAAATTTTTATCGAGTTATTCGAATTTAAAAAAAAAAAAAATTTTTAAAAATGTTGTCGAGTTACTCGAATTTAAAAAAAAAATTATATTTTTTTTTTAACTTTTGTCGAGTTACTCGAATTTTTTAAAAAATAAAAAAATATATATTTTTTTTTAACTTTTGTCGAGTTACTCGAATTTAAAAAAAAAAAAAAAAATTTTTTTTTCTTAACTTGTGCCGAGTTAATCGAATTTAAAAAAAAAACAAAAAAAAAAGAAAATTTTAACTTTTGTCGAATTACTTAAATTTAAAAAATATATATATATATATATATATATATATATATTTTTACTTTTGTCGAGTAACTCGAATTTAAAAAAAACAATTTTTTTTTTTTTTTTTTTACTTTTGTCGAGTTACTCGAATTTAAAAAAAAAAAAAAAAATTTTAACTTTTGTCGAATTACTCAAATTTAAAAAAAAAAAATTTTTTTTTTTTACTTTTGTCGAGTAACTCGAATTTAAAAAAAAAATATATATATATATATATATATATTTTTTACTTTTGTCGAGTAACTCGAATTTTTAAAAAAAAAAAAAAATTTTACTTTTGTCGAGTACCTCGAATTTAAAAAAAAAAAAAAAAAAAAGAATTTTTTTTTTGTCGAGTAACTCGACAAAAATTTTAAATATTTTTTTTTTTTTTTTTTAAATTTGAAAAAGTTTGTCAAGTTACTATTCAACTCGACAAACTTTTTCGAGATGAATAGTAACTCGAAAAAGTTACTGTTCATGAAATTTTTTTTTTTTTTAAAATTCGAAAAAGTTTGTCGAGTTACTATTCAACTCGACAAACTTTTTCGGGGTGAATAGTAACTCGAAAAGTTACTGTTCATGAAAAAAAAATTTTTTTTTTTTTTTAAAATTCGAAAAAGGTTGTCGAGTTACTATTCAACTCGACAAACTTTTTCGAGGTGAATAGTAACTCGAAAAAGTTACTGTTCATGAAATTTTTTTTTTTTTTTTTTTTTTTTTTTTTTTTTTTTTTTTATGGTGAGCTTTTACATTTCTAATTTTTTTTTTCAATGAAAAAAATCAACAACATATTTTATTTTTTATAACTATTAATTATAACATTCTTACCAATAATGTTACTAATATTTTTTTTATACTAATTGCTAAAATAAAATAAAATAAAATATATTGTATTAATTGAATATGATATATATTAAATTTATATGATATATATTCTATTTTACTATATTCTAATAAATGAAACATTAAATAAAATTTTGTATATGCTTTATTTATCAAGTTACTCGACAAATCCAAATTTAAGACTCACGAGTTTCTTCAAAAATAACACTACTAAATAAGAATAAAAAATTATTTAAATGTTTGACATCATTTAAATAAAAAAGGGAAACAAAATAATGAAACTTTTAAATTTCGTTCGTTCGTCGAGTAACTCCGACAACTCGATTTTCAGTTTGTCGAGCTACTTAAGCTATTGAATAGATTGATTTCGTATCACATTTTTAATCGAGTAAATCGACAAACTTGATTTTGGGTTTATCGAGTTACTCGAGTAACTTCAACAATGCATATTGTTCATTTTTTAGTTTAGTTTTTTTATTTAAATTATGTACTACACTTACATTTTTTTATTTTTAAGTTTTTTCATGTTATTTTTAAACCAACTCATGAATCTCAAATTTGGATTTGTCAAGTTACTAGATAAATTAGTTATAATAAAAGAATATATAATATATTGTATTAATTGATTATGATATATATTAAATTTATATGATATATATTTTATTTTGATATCTCCTAATAAATAATTAATTAAATACAAATATGTATGTCCTTCATTTATCAAATAAGTTAAAAAAAAATTCAAAATTTCACTTAGTCATGGATTAAAAAAAATTCATTTGACATAGAAAACGATCACCGAAAAATATGAAATTTTCAAGGAACATAGAATACTCATGTAGGTACCACATATCAAAATTTGATACTCCGACGGCATGTTTCAGCATACTAAAATGCTTACCGAAATATCCTACTGGAATAAGGAGGAAAAAAATGGAAAAAAAATCAACAATTAATGATAATACTTAAACTTTTTGTTTTATGTTATAAACAAATTGTACACATGCAATTTGAAAAATAAATTTTTTAAGTCGATAACATTTGATTTTTATTTTTTTTTCTAAATAATTTGATAACATTTTATGTTAAATTTGTTCTATAGATTTGTTGTGTAAACGTTTTATTCCAGTGTATAATAAATTGATTATTGTAATAAATTGGCATAATTATTATAATAAATTTGCTTTCCACTGTGTTATCATAATTGTTAAAATAAAATAAAATAAAATATATTATAATAATTTAATATATCGATCAGTTATAAACCACCAACTGCAACTTTAAAAAACAAATGTTTTATTTACAATAAATTCATATTAAGTTTTATTATAATTATTAATTATACTAAAAATTGATTATTTTAATAAAATTTATATAATTAGTATAATAAATTGACATAATTATTATAATAAATTTGCATTCCACTGTGTTATTATAATTGTTAAAATAAAGTATATTATAATAATTTTTTATCATATATAATTTATTATACAAGTTTACATTGGCAGCTTGGCCAACTGAATTTGTCATAAGATGCTTTGTTCCAAGGACTTGTAAGCATCAAGATTCAATTCATTGACCAATATATATATTTTTTTATTTGTGTGTGTGTGTGTGTTTGTCGAGTTGCTCGACAAACACACACACATGAAGCCACTTTTTTTTTTAAATTATAATTTGGGTGTGTGTTTGTCGAGTTGCTCGACAAACTTGACAAACACACACCCACACACATGAATAGCCCATTTTGACTTTACTTTTTTTTTTTTTTTTTATTTCGATTTTAATTCAGTTTATCTTTGAATTGTAAGGTAAATTTTTTATATTTTTCAAATTTTGTTTTTTACAAATTATTCTAAATAAATACCAAATATGTTTAAGAATCAATTTTTTTTTTTTAACAACAAAAATAAGAGTGAATTAGGAAATAACTGTTTACGCCATCGACAACATTACTTTTGAAATTATTATTTTTATATAGTTTTATTGAGTGGTTAGACGTGGGCTTTTGTCTTTTTTTTTTCGAGTATATATAATATTATAATCTTAAATTTTTTCACTTTAGTTTTTTCGTCCAATACGTGGATGATAAGATGACTATGTACTTATATGTGGATGATGTAGAAAATTATTTGAACATCTCATTAATTTATTATTTGTATGGAAAATGTATATATCCCTACAATATTATAATAATATAAGAGCCTTAAATTTGTTAATGTTCAATTTTTCATCAAATACGCCGTCGTTTTACAACTATCGTTTATTTTTATTACCTACTTCAGTCACCCACTTTCTACCTTTTTACTTTCTTCCTTTTCTGAAGCCACTGTTTCTATTCCATTGGAGTTTAGAATTTAGCCGTCTTCGTCGTGTTTCCATACTTTCCATTGGAGCTTATAATTCAGACTGTTTTTGTCAAGTTCCTGTCAATGGTAGAATGATTTTTCAGTAATGTTTAATTGAGTTGTGTAAGTTGTTATTTGTCTGAAGCTTAAATTTCCTGAGCAATGTTTGAGGACAATCAATTACCCGAGTAATTGAATTTTAATTAGGATCAGTAATGGAGATTACATGCGTGGACTCGACAACCATATTAGTTGTCGAGTTACTAGACAACCAACATGGTTGTCGAGCTAACTCGACAACCTGGATGTCGAGTAACTCGACAACCATGTTGGTTGTCAAGTTACTTTTGAGAACCAATGTCCATCCCTTTTACAATGATCATTAAGGCATGCTATTTTCTCCTATATGAACACTTCTTCGAAGTTTAGATGTTCGAAAATATTTCACTAATAATGCTATGAATCATTACAATAATAAAGAACAACTAAATACATCAAGAAGTAAATGGTTTTAGTTCTTAGCTATAGCTTTCATAACAGCAACCCCATCCAGGATCACTGCAGACCTGTAAGTATTCGAATGATCAGGTATCGTATACATACAAGTGCCAAATGGGGAAGAGGACTAAAAGCATGTTGCCAAATTTACTTACTGCAATGCAGGGTGAAAAAGCATATTGGATTCCGGTGGCTCTAACTTCAAGTGCAGTGGCAGCTCCAATCCTCTTCACAAGTGCCGGATCTCTGATCCAAATTCAAATTATTATACATGTAAATATGAGAACATACACAACTAATTTAAGTAAGCGGCCAAAAACTTGAGAAATGAGAGGACTCTCAAGTTTCAACACTCATATTAATCTCATTAATTAAACAAGAGGTTAGCATAATCTTCAGAGAAAACGAGACAAAGACAGAGTTTCAGATTCCATAAAGTATCTGGGGGATTTGGAAGTAGGACATAATTTGCATTCACTGTGTACTTCTATGTTCAATTTCAGCTAAGTTGTGACTTTATCATTTCTCCCCACCATAATTCTAGGAATATGGTGCAACTATTGAGCTAGAAGGAACACTAGATCTTAAATAAGTTGTGAGTTTTCATAAACATAATATAGGCAATTTTACACCCTAAAAACAGCACTATACCTATAAAAACCTTTGCATATTCTCATTTAAGTTAGTGTTAAACTTGCCTGGTGACCCCAAGTCCAACATTGTGAGGAAAAATAGTAGCCCTGTAGACATTGTTGTTGCCATGAACTGCATCAATCCCATAAATCATAGGAATTCCAAGTCGGGTCGAAAGAGCACACTTTTGAAGTTCATTCACCATATTCACCCAAGTCTCAGCAGTGGCCTTAGGTGCTGGTACACTCCCCCCTCCACTCAATACACTCCCTGCCCATAATCAATACTTCTTTATAAACAAACAATATTCAAATTTCATATATAATTATATAGCATAAACATTTTATGAAAGTTATGTACCAATAAAATATTTCTTCATAACGTCAGGGAAGGCATCTTTTCTCTCAATCTGAGTCATCTGTCCAATCTTTTCTTCAAGAGTCATTCTCCCCAGCAAATCCCTAATTCTAGCACTCAGTGACTTTATGGGGTCCTTGTATTTCAGGTACTCTCCTCTGTAACAGAAACTCGACAACCTGGATGGTTGCCGAGTAACTCGACAACCTGGATGTCAAGTAGTTGTCGAATTAGCTCGACAACCATGTCTGCAGAAAGATCATCTGCGCCTCTGATATTGGTCTGTCCTGCTCATTCAGTTGGTTCTCTACAATCTATTCTCAACGCACAACAACTTTTCTTTTGATTCTGAGAAGGTTAGATACATACTTCATCGGATCATTGGTTCTCTAAATATTTTTGAAGCTTCCAGCGTTTTTATTTTCGCCTTGGCCTTTGCCTTTGCCTTTGTTAGGTTATTCTCTTCTTACGTGGCTTTTTTATTTTTTATTTTTTATTTTAGTTTATGGTATTTGGTTGTACCGAGAAAAGCGGACGTGAAAATGGTATTAATCTCTGATAAGAATTTACGGCGTGGCTGTGTTTTGTCCGTTTTACCCTTGGATAATAAAAAGGTAAAAGGGCAAAAGTAGTTGCGTGTAATATGGCTTCTAGGCTGGTTTTGTTCCTTATTTAATCCACCCACCCCACCCCACCCCACCCACCCCACTCCACCCCACCCTCTTCTTTTTTTTTTTTTTTTTTTGTTTTCTTCCTTCCCCTTTCTTCACATCTATTCACAATTTCTTGTAAATTTTAGTAAAAATTGTATATTTGATCTACAACCTTTCAAAACGTTCAGAATATACTCTTAATTTTTTAAAATAGTACCAAATATCCTTAACGTTTGAATAAATAGACATGATAGGTCATTTATGGCGAAACTATCCACTTTTGAAATAAACAAGAAAAAATAAAAAATTACGTTGATAGAATGAGAGGAGCGACGGTGGTGTTCTTAAAAGTTACGATCTTTTTTTAAAAAAAAAAGATGAATGAATCTTTATCCAAATAAATATTTTTACTAATAATGTTATAAATTAAAATTTGATTAGAGTAGATGTAAACAAAAATTAATTATATTATGAATCTTTTTTCCTGTATATTTTTTCACTTTTTATTTAATATTCGATAATTTCGGAAGAATGTCAATTTATAGAAAATTTGAGATTTACTTTAAAATGGCAAAAACAATTCAAGATAAACTTTATTCTTGGATTGACTCCTCTTACAAAATGTGTAGCATTGTCAGATTGTGTGCCTTTTTATACGATGTTCAATGAATATGTTTATTCCAATATATGTATCTATCAATTACTACATTCATTTATAAATAATTCATGTAGCGAGTTTATTACATCACTTAATTTTATGTGAACGTTACATGGCTTATTATAGAATTTTCAATGAACACATTTATCTCGATACATGTATCTTAGTATCTATCAATTACAACATTTATCTCTTTAAATAATTCATGTATGTAGCGATTACACGAAATTTTAATTTCATGTGTCTAATTATTAAAATATATAAATGGTCACTAATTATTCAAAATGAAAAAGTCCACATACCAAAAAAAAAAAAAAAAAATAATAATAATAATAATTTGAACAGTAACTTTTTCGAGTTCCTATTTAACTTGAAAAAGTTCGTCGAGTTACTATTCAACTCGACAAACTTTTTCGAGGTGAATAGTAACTCGAAAAAGTTACTGTTCATGCAAGTTTTTTTTTTTTTTTTTTTTTTTTTTTTTTTTTATGGTGAGCTTTTACATTTCTAATTTTTTTTTCAATGAAAAAAATCAACAACATATTTTATTTTTTATAACTTTTAATTATAACATTCTTACTAATAATGTTATAAATTAAAATTTGATTAGAGTAGGTGTAAACAAAAATTAATTATATTATGACCCTCTTTTCTGTATATTTTTTCACTTTTTATTTAATATTCGATAATTTCAGAAGAATGTCAATTTATAGAAAATTTGAGATTTACTTTAAAATGGTAAAAACAATTCAAGATAAACTTTATTCTTGGATTGACTCCTCTTACAAAATGTGTAGCATTGTCAGATTGTGTGCCTTTTTATACGATGTTCAATGAATATGTTTATTCTAATATATGCATCTATCAATTACTACATTCATCTACTTAAATAATTCATGTAGCGAGTTTATTAAATCACTTAATTTTATGTGAACGTTACATGGCTTATTATAGAATTTTCAATGAACACATTTATCACAATACATGTATCTTAGTATCTATCAATTACAACATTTATCTCTTGAAATAATTCATGTATGTAGCGAGTACACGAAATTTTAATTTCATGTGTCTAATTATTAAAATATATAAATGGTCATTAATTATTCAAAATGAAAAAGTCCACATACCAAATATATATATATATATATATATATATATTAATTATTCAAAATGAAAAAGTCCACATACCAAATATATATATATATATATATATATATATATATATATATATATATATATATATATATATATATATATATATATATATATAATTTGAACAGTAACTTTTTCGAGTTACTATTCAACTTGACAAACTTTTTCGAGGTGAATACTAACTCGAAAAAGTTACTGTTCATGCAAAATATATATTTTTTTAATGGTGAGCTTTTACATTCCTAATTTTTTTTTTCAATGAAAAAAATCAACAACATATTTTTTTTTTATAACTTTTAATTATAACATTCTTACTAATAATGTTATAAATTAAAATTTGATTAGAGTAGGTGTAAACAAAAATTAATTATATTATGACCCTCTTTCCCTGTATATTTTTTCACTTTTTATTTAATATTCGATAATTTCGGAAGAATGTCAATTTATAGGAAATTTGAGATTTACTTTAAAATGGCAAAAACAATTCAAGGCAAACTTTTTTCTCGGATTGACTCCTGAAAGTTTTTTTTTTGTTTTGTTTTGTTTTTTTTTTTTTTTTTACTTTCCCGAGTTAGTCGAGAAAGTCAAAAAAAATTATTATTATTATTTTTTTTTTTGGGTTTCTCGAGTAACTCGAGAAATTCATTTGGGGAATTTTTTTTTTTTTTTTTTAATACTAACTTTGTCGAGTTATGAGACAAAGTGGGAAAAAAAGGAAAAAACAAAAATTTCAAAATTTCACTTAGTCATGGATTAACAAAAATTCATTTGACATAGAAAACGATCACCGAAAAATATGAAATTTTTAGAGAACATAGAATACTCATGTCATCCACTTTTGTCGCCGCCGCCATTTATGTGTTAATTTTTCTTCCACCAAAACAAAGACCATACTCTTCTCCTTACAATTTACAAATCATACGAGTAAACCAAAATTGTTGATTTGCTGCGAAATAAACAGTGCCCTGGTTAATGACCCAAAAGACATTTTATGGGACTATGAAGACCCATAAAATGAAGTTTGTCATGTTCAAATCTCTTACACACACGTGCTTTGTTTGTTATCAGTCCATTAGAAATTGTAAATTGTAATTTTGTTTATAGTTGTTTGTTTGATCGTGAAATTTTCGGTAAATCCGTTCCAATTTTTTAATTTATTGAACGTTCCGTTCGATGAGGATACTTCTGGAGTTTTGAGCTTTAGTACACTCAAATTTGAATTGGTTTGTCTTTTTCACTGTTGGGGTCCTCCCTCATTTTACAGATATTTTCCTTGCATTTGACCCAGGTTTTGTTGTTAATGGTGTAATTAATTTTTCTTTTAGTGATTTACGTGTGGGGTATGTGATTAATGTGTAAGTCTTCGAGTAAACCCAAGGTAACAATTTAAAGAATTATTAATATTTTCATAATCCTCTATTTCATATATGAAAAGGAATCAAAGAATCAAGAAATATGCCATTATTCTACAAATTTTATATCAAGTGTACTCAAGAAAAAAATATCAATATATTTTAAATAAATGGCCAAAAATTAGACAAAACATTTGAAGAAATTTTGACCTTTCTTTATTATTTGTTAATTATTTATTTTTTTGGTGTGTATGAGCAAATTGTACACAATTCGCTCTAAATTTGTTACCCTTTTCAAATTTGTTTAAAAATTTTAATTTCATATTTTTTTTTGGTCATTTCAATTACATTTAAAACCTAAAATTTTTTCCTATATTTGTCACTTACGTGCAACGCACGGCCCTAAAAACTAGTATATATATATATATATATATATATATATATATATATATATATATATATATATATATATATATCATGACTATAATATAAGTGTCTATGGTATGTTTACTATTCACCCTTCAACCAACGCGACGTCGTTTTGATGTAGTTTTAGTCTTCATTTTGTCCAAATCTCATTATTAGTACTATAAGTTTGTTTAACTTGTTAACAAGGCTGCCTTTGTTGACTTTTCTTCATTTTATGGGAGCTGTCATTTTTCCAAAGCTTTTTACCTTTTTATTTATTATTTGTTTAAATCATTTGATTTGTTTTCTGTAGACATGCGCAACTTTTGTTGACTTTGTATCTTGCTTTGTTTTAGTAGTTTATTTCCTTCGTTGTCGAGACTGGAAAATATTTCTTTAGTTTAGTTATCGAGTGATTCGAACATATTTATTGTCCGGTATTTTATCATGTGATTATTGTTCGATCACTTGACTTAGGAGATTTTTTTATTATTAGATGTGGTTTCTGTTGTTCTTCATTTCATAAACATATTCCATTTTGTATTTATATTAATTGTTAAATTTTATGTTTTGGTTATTGTTTTTTGTATGTATATATTTTTTTTACTCTAGCATTTATGATTAGATTGTCTATTAAATTATATATGATGTATAATTATTTTATGTTATATGAAATTATGATTATTGGTTATAAAAATTATTACTTTTTTCCTGTTGGACATTTTCATGATTTAATATAAAAATAAAATAAACATTTTTTTTCCCGACTTTGCTCATGCAAAATTATTATTGTTATTTTTTTTTATAGACAATTTGATGACAAAATATAAAAATAAATAAAAAAATAAATTGATTGTTTTAAATTTTTCCCACTTTGTCATTGTAATTTTGTATTTATATTAATTGTTAAATTTTATGTTTTTGTTATTGTTTTTTGCATGTAGGTAATTTGATAATTTAGTATTTTCAATTTTGAATATTTTTATTTTATTGATAATTTAGGCGTCTATATATTTTTTTGACTCTAGCATTTATCATAAGATTTTATATTATATTATATGTGATATAAAATTACTTTGTATTGTATGATATTGTGATTATTGATTGTAAAAATTATATTATTATTTTATAGGTGGACATTTTCATGACAGAATATAAAAAAATTATTTTAAATAATTTTTTCTCCATTTTGCTAATGCAAAATTATTATTATTAATTATTTTTTTTTGACAATTTCATGACAAAATATAAAATTCAAAAATAAAAAATTCTTTTTTTTTTTTAATTTTCTCCACTTTGCCGAGTAACTCGGCAAGGTAGGAAAAATAAAAACATTTTCTTTATCCTACTTTATCGAGTAACTCGGAATAGTTGGAGACCTTGGAAATAATTCTTTTTTTAACATTTTTTATTTTTTTGGACTTTTAGGAATTTATTTATTATTATTTTTTTTTTTGCAGTTTTAGTCCACATCCTTTTCCTTTTATAACAAATTTCTTATTATTAATTTTTTTCCCTCATCTCTGACGTTTAAACTTTTATTTATATTTAATTTGGCTAGGTTTTTTAATTAAAAACAAAAAAACTAATAATAAGAAAATAAAATTAAAATGTACATTAAATCTTGCAACTTTTAAAAAGTAGTCTAATTTTTTTTTCATAAATTTTCCTTTTTTAAATTATTATTATTTTTTTTTTCATTTTTTTCACTTTGTCGAGTCAATCGGCAAAGTGGAAATATTAAAAAAATTTTAGTTATTCTAGATTGGCGATTGTTAAATTTTATGTTTTGGTTATTGTTTTTTGCATGTAAGTAATTTGATAATTTAGTATTTTCAACTTTGAATTTTTTTGTTTTATTAATAATTTAGGCGTTTATATATTTTAAATAAAAAAACTAAAAAAGAAAATCAAAAATATACATTATTAAAGTGACACGAGTACCTCGACAAAGCCCAAATCTTCTTTACCGAGTTACTCGATTTAAAATATCACACAAAATGAATCTATTCAATAGCTAAAGCAACTCGATAAATTGAAAATCGAGTTGCTTGAGTTAATCCATAAATGAAAGAAATTTGACATTTTCATTATATTGTGTTTCTTTATTATTTAAATTATTTAATACATTTAAATAATTCTTCATTGTTATTTTGTGGTATTATTTTTCAGGCACTTCGTGAGGCTGAAATTTAAATATGCTAACTAACTTCATAAATAAAGTATATATAAAATTTTATTTAACCTATCATTTATTAGAATATAGTCAAAAAGAATATATATAATATAAATTTAATGTATATCATAATTCATTAATACAATATATTAATAATTTTTTAATTTTAGCAAGTACTATAAGATATTATAAAAAAATAACCATAATAAATTTATAGTATAATAAAAAGTTTTTTGTATCAATATATTATTAATTAATTACTGCATTACTATAATAATTTACTAATTAGAATCAATTTATTATAACAATTTTATATGAAATAAATGTTTTATAAATTTTTTTCAAATGTACTGCATATTTATTTACAAGTTTTTTCAGAAATATGAATTCAAATTTTGCTATAAAGAATATTAAAATAAGTCTAATAAATAAAAAAATAAAATTATAGCACATTTTTGATACACCATGTTTTTACTTTTCAGAACATGAAATATAACATATTATCTCAATTTAAAATAATATAAAATTATTTTATATGATAGGTTTTAAGATTCACGAGTTGGTTAAAAAATAACATGACAAAATTAAAAAATAAAAAAATATTAAGTATATTACATAATATAAATAAAAAAAAGTAAAGCAACAAATACAAAAGATGTATTGTTGCAATTACTCGAGTAACTCGACAAACCTAAAAGCACGTTTGTCGAGTTACTCGATGCAAAATTGTGATACAAAATAAATCTTTCTTATAGCTAAAGTAACTTGGCAAAATGAAAATGAAGTTCCTTGACTTACTGGACAAACCAATGAAAGTTAAATTTTTCATTATTTGCTTTTCTTTTTTAATTTATATAATGTAATACACAATAAAATTAATTCTGTATTAATATATTATTAATTAATTACTACATTATTATAATAATTTAGTTATTATACTAAATTTTTTATAATAAATTTATATTAAATAATTTTTTCACTAATTTATTATAAAATGTATTATGTATATATTTATAAGTCTTTTTGTGAATATGAATATAAATTTTGTTAAAAAGAACATTAGAATAAGTGTAATAAATACAAATCAATCTTATAACACATTCTTACTACAATATTTTTTATTTTTCAAAAAATCAAATATAATATAATATCTTAATTTAAAATAATATATAATTATTTTATATAATAGCTATTTTATTATAATATATTATATAAAGTTATAGCATATGATTGCCTAATTTATAACAAAATTTATATTCATTTTTATCAAAATTAACTATTATTCACTTAATTTCATATTATAATTATTACTATAATATTAATTGCTAAAATAGAAGAATATATAATACATAGCATTACTTCATTATAATGTATATTTTATTTTACTATATTCTAATATTTGATCAATGAAATAAAATTATGTCTATTTATTTGACTTATTGTAATATTATTTATAACAAAATTTGTATTCGTATTTATTAAAAAACTTATAAATAAATATGCAGTACATTTTTTAATAATTTATAAAACATTTATTTATAAATTTTGTTATAAAAAATATTAGAATAAGTCTAATAAATAAAAAATAATAATATCACACATTTTTACTACAATGTGTTTTTATTTTTGAAAACACTAAATATAATATATTATTTCACTTTAAAATAATATATAATTATCTCATATAATCGCTATTTTATTATAATATATTATATGAAGTTATAGAATATCAAATATTATTCATGCAATATACTGATTCATTGTATTGCAATTTTCAAGTTACTCGAGTAACTCGATAAACCTTACAGCAAGTTTGTCGAGTTACTCGATTAAAAATAGGACACGAAATAAATGTGTTAAATACGTTCAGCAACTCGACAAACTCAAAATCGATTTACCCGAGTTACTTGACAAACAAAAGTAAGTGAAAATGTTTATTAATTTATTTTGTTTTTTATTAATTTGTTTTGTTTTGTTTTTTATTAAAATAAACTAAGAGAATATATATTTTTTGTTTTTTATTTCTTTACCCATTAGTATAACATATTATAACTAAAAAACTGTTATAACAAATTTATAGGAAAACATAAGAAATCTGTTGTAAAATATTATTAATTCATTATTATATTATTATAATAATGTAGTATTTAACATAAATTTAGTATAAAAATTTCATATTAACTAGATTTTATTCTGAATTATGAAAATACATTTTAGTAAAATTTGTTATAATAACGAATTTAATTATGATCAATTTATGTAAGAACTTCACAAATCCAATTTTCAGGTTTACGATTTCGTTAAAAAATAACGTGAAAAAACAAAAAAAAATAAAGAAATTTAAGTAGACTAAATATCTTAAATAAAAAAAGTAAAAAACAAAATCAAAAGTGTGTACTATTAAAGTGACTCGAGTAACTCGACAAAGCTCAAATCTTGTTTGCCGAGTTACTCAATTTAAAATATCACATCAAATGAATCTATTCAATAGCTAAAGCAACTCGATAAACTGAAAATCGAGTTGGTTGAGTTAATCGATAAATGAAAGAAATTTAACATTTTCATTATATTGTGTTTCTTTATTATTTAAATTATTTAATACATTTAAATAATTCTTCATTGTTATTTTGTGGTATTATTTCTCAAGCACTTCGTGAGGCTCAAATTTGAATATGCTAAGTAACTTCATAAATAAAGTATATAAAAAATGTTATTTAACCTATCATTTATTAGAATATAGTCAAAAATAATATATATAATATAAATATAATATATATCATAATTCATTAATACAATATACTAATAATTTTTTTATTTTAGCAAATGCTATAAGAAATTATAAAAAAATAACTATAATAAATTTATAGTATAATAAAAACATTTTTGTATCAATATATTATTAGTTAATTACTGCATTATTATAATAATTTAGTAATTATAATCAATTTATTATAACAATTTTATATGAAAGAAATCAGTATTATAACACATTGTTACTACAATATGTTTTTATTTTTTAAAAAATGAAATATAATATAATATCTTAATTTAAAATAATATATAAATATTTTATATAATAGCTATTTTATTATAATACATTATATGAAGTTATAGCATATGATTGCCTAATTTATAACAAAATTTATATTCATTTTTATCAAAATTAATTCTTATTTAGTTAATTTTCTATTCTAATTATTATTATAATATTAATTGCTAAAATAAAACAATATCGAATACACAGCATTACTTGATTACAATATATATTTTATTTTACTATATTCTAATAATTCATCAATGAAATAAAACTATGTGTATTTATTTGACTTATTCTAATATTGTTTATAACAAAATTTATATTCATATTTATGAAAAAACTTATAAATAAATATGCAATCCATTTATTAATAATTTATAAAATATTTATTTATAAATTTTGTTATAAAAAATATTAGAATAAGTTTAATAACTTAAAAAAAATAGCATAACACATTTTTACTACAATGTGTTTTTTTTTTGGAACAAAGTAAATTTAATATATTATTTCACTTTAAAATAATATATAATTATTTTATATTGTCAATATTTTATTATAATATATTATATGAAGTTATAGGATATCAAATATTATTCATGCAACGTACTGATTCATTGTATTGCATTCTTCAACTTACTCGAGTAACTCGATAAACCTAAGAGCACGTTTGTCGAGTTACTCGATTAAAAATGAGACACAAAATGACTCTATTAAATACCTTAATCAACTCGACAAACTCAAAATCGAGTTACCCGAGTTACTTGACGAACAAAATTAATTAAAAATGTTTATTAATTTGTTTTGAATGAAGTAAGAAAATATATTTTCTTTTTATCTTTATTTTTTTACCCATTAGTATAACATATTATAACTAAAAAACTGTTATAACAAATTTATAGGAACAAAAAATAAATCTGTAGTAAAATATTATTAATAAATTATTATATTATTATAATAGTGTAGTGTTCAACATAAATTTAGTATAAGAATTTCATATTAACTAGATTTCATTCTGATTTATCAAAATAAATTTTAGTAAAATTTGTTATAATAATGATTTTAATTATGATCAATTTATATAAGAACTTCACAAATCCGATTTTGAGGTTCGCGACTTCGTTAAAAAGTAACATGAAAAAACAAAAAAATGAAGAAATTTAAGTGGACTATATATTTTAAATAAAAAAAGTAAAAAAGAAAATCAAAAATATGCATAATTAAAGTGACTCGAGTACCTCGAGAAAGCCCAAATCTTCTTTACCGAGTTACTCGATTTAAAATATCACACAAAATGAATCTATTCAATAGCTAAAGCAACTCGATAAACTGAAGATCGAGTTGCTTGAGTTAATCCATAAATGAAAGAAATTTGACATTTTCATTATATTGTGTTTCTTTATTATTTAAATTATTTAATACATTTAAATAATTCTTCATTGTTATTTTGTGGTATTACTTTTCAAGCACTTCGTGAGGCTGAAATTTAGATATGCTGAGTAACTTCATAAATAAAGTATATATAAAATTTTATTTAACCTATTATTTATTAGAATATAGTCAAAAAGAATATATATAATATAAATTTAATGTATATCATAATTCATTAATACAATATATTAATAATTTTTTAATTTTAGGAAGTACTATAAGATATTATAAAAAAATAACTATAATAAATTTATAGTATAATAAAAAGTTTTTTGTATCAATATATTATTAATTAATTGCTGCATTATTATAATAATTTACTAATTATAATCAATTTATTATAACAATTTTATATGAAAGAAATGTTTTATAAATTTTTTTCAAATGTACTGCATATTTATTTACAAGTTTTTTCAGACATATGAATTCAAATTTTGCTATAAAGAATATTACAATAAGTCTAATAAATAAAAAAAATATTATAGCACATTTTTGATACACCATGTTTTTACTTTTCAGAAAATGAAATATAACATATTATCTCAATTTAAAATAATATAAAATTATTTTATATGATAGCTTTTAAGATTCACGAGTTGGTTAAAAAATAACATGACAAAATTAAAAAAGAAAAAAATATTAAGTATATTACATAATATAAATACAAAAAAGTAAAGCAACAAATACAAAAGATGTATTGTTGCAATTACTCGAGTAACTCGACAAACCTAAAAGCACGTTTGTCGAGTTACTCGATGCAAAATTGTGATACAAAATAAGTCTTTCTTATAGCTAAAGTAACTTGGCAAAATGAAAATCAAGTTCCTTGACTTACTAGACAAACCAATGAAACTTAAATTTTTCATTATTTGCTTTTCTTTTTTAATTTATATAATGTAATACACAATAAAATTAATTCTGTATTAATATATTATTAATTAATTACTACATTATTATAATAATTTAGTAATTATACTAAATTTTTTATAATAAATTTATATTAAATAATTTTTTCACTAATTTATTATGAAATGTATTATGTATATATTTATAAGTCTTTTTGTGAATATGAATATAAATTTTGTTAAAAAGAACATTAGAATAAGTGTAATAAATAAAAATCAATCTTATAACACATTCTTACTACAATATTTTTTATTTTTCAAAAAATCAAATATAATATAATATTTTAATTTAAAATAATACATAATTATTTTATATAATAGCTATTTTATTATAATATATTATATAAAGTTATAGCATATGATTGCCTAATTTATAACAAAATTTATATTCATTTTTATCAAAATTAATTATTATTCACTTCATTTCATATTATAATTATTACTATAATATTAATTGCTAAAATAGAAGAATATATAATACATAGCATTACTTCATTATAATGTATATTTTATTTTACTATATTCTAATATTTGATCAATGAAATAAAATTATGTCTATTTATTTGACTTATTGTAATATTATTTATAACAAAATTTGTATTCGTATTTATCAAAAAACTTATAAATAAATATGCAGTACATTTTTTAATAATTTATAAAACATTTATTTATAAATTTTGTTATAAAAAATATTAGAATAAGTCTAATAAATAAAAATTAATAATATCACACAGTTTTACTACAATGTGTTTTTATTTTTGAAAACACTAAATATAATATATTATTTCACTTTAAAATAATATATAATTATCTCATATAATCGCTATTTTATTATAATATATTATATGAAGTTATAGAATATCAAATATTATTCATGCAATGTACTGATTCATTGTATTCCAATCTTCAAGTTAATCGAGTAACTCGATAAACCTTACAGCAAGTTTGTCGAGTTACTCGATTAAAAATAGGACACGAAATAAATGTGTTAAATACCTTCAGCAACTCGACAAACTCAAAATCGATTTACCCGAGTTACTTGACAAACAAAAGTAAGTAAAAATGTTTATTAATTTATTTTGTTTTTTATTAATTTGTTTTGTTTTGTTTTTTATTAAAATAAACTAAGAGAATATATTTTATTTTTATTTTTATTTCTTTACCCATTAGTATAACATATTATAACTAAAAAACTGTTATAACAAATTTATAGGAAAACATAAGAAATCTGTTGTAAAATATTATTAATTCATTATTACATTATTATAATAATGTAGTATTTAACATAAATTTAGTATAAGAATTTCATATTAACTAGATTTTATTCTGAATTATGAAAATACATTTTAGTAAAATTTGTTATAATAACGAATTTAATTATGATCAATTTATGTAAGAACTTCACAAATCCAATTTTCAGGTTTACGATTTCGTCAAAAAATAACGTGAAAAAACAAAAAAAATAAAGAAATATAAGTAGACTAAATATCTTAAATAAAAAAAGTAAAAAACAAAATCAAAAGTGTGTACTATTAAAGTGACTCGAGTAACTCGACAAAGCTCAAATCTTGTTTGCCGAGTTACTCAATTTAAAATATCACATCAAATGAATCTATTCAATAGCTAAAGCAACTCGATAAACTGAAAATCGAGTTGGTTGAGTTAATCGATAAATGAAAGAAATTTAACTTTTTCATTATATTGTGTTTCTTTATTATTTAAATTATTTAATACATTTAAATAATTCTTCATTGTTATTTTGTGGTATTATTTCTCAAGCACTTCGTGAGGCTCAAATTTGAATATGCTAAGTAACTTCATAAATAAAGTATATAAAAAATGTTATTTAACCTATCATTTATTAGAATATAGTCAAAAATAATATATATAATATAAATATAATATATATCATAATTCATTAATACAATATATTAATAATTTTTTTATTTTAGCAAATACTATAAGAAATTATAAAAAAATAACTATAATAAATTTATAGTATAATAAAAACATTTTTGTATCAATATATTATTAATTAATTACTACATTATTATAATAATTTAGTAATTATAATCAATTTATTATAACAATTTTATATGAAAGAAATCATCTATAAATTATTTTCAAATGTACTGCATATTTATTTATAAATTTTTTCATAAATATGAATACAAATTTTGCTATAAAGAATATTACAATAAGTGTAATAAATAAAAATAACTATTATAACACATTTTTCGTACACTATGTTTTTATTTTTGAAAATATCAAATATAACATATTATCTGAATTTAAAATAATATAAAATTATGTTATATGATAGCTTTTAAGATCCACGAGTTAGTTAAAAAATAACATGACAAAATTAACAAATACAAAAATATTAAGTGTATTACATAATGTAAATAAATAAAAATAAAGTAACAAATACAATAGATGGATTGTTGAAATTACTCGAGTAACTCGACAAACCTAAAAGCACGTTTGTCGAGTTACTCGATGCAAAAATGTAATACAAAATAAATATTTTTTATAGCTAAAGTAACTTGGCAGAATGAAAATCAAGTTCCTTGACTTACTGGATAAACCAATCAAACTTAAAATTTTCATTATTTTCTTTTCTTTTTAAATTTATATAATGTAACACACAATAAAATGAATTCTGTATTCATATATTATTAATTAATTACTACATTATTATAATAATTTAGTAATTATAATCAATTGTTTATAATAAATTTATATTAAATAATTTTTTTAATAATTTATTATAAAATGTATTATGTGTGTATTTATAAGTCTTTTTCTAAATATGAATATAAATTTTGTTATACAGAATATTAGAGTAAGTGTAATAAATAAAAATCAGTATTATAACACATTGTTACTACAATATGTTTTCATTTTTTAAAAAATGAAATATAATATAATATCTTCATTTAAAATAATATATAATTATTTTATATAATAGCTATTTTATTATAATACATTATATGAAGTTATAGCATATGATTGCCTAATTTATAACAAAATTTATATTCATTTTTATCAAAATTATTTCTTGTTTAGTTAATTTTCTATTCTAATTATTATTATAATATTAATTGCTAAAATAAAACAATATATAATACACAGCATTACTTGATTACAATATATATTTTATTTTACTATATTCTAATAATTCATCAATGAAATAAAACTATGTGTATTTATTTGACTTATTCTAATATTGTTTATAACAAAATTTATATTCATATTTATGAAAAAACTTATAAATAAATATGCAATCCATTTATTAATAATTTATAAAATATTTATTTATAAATTTTGTTATAAAAAATATTAGAATAAGTCTAATAAATTAAAAAAAATAGCATAACACATTTTTACTACAATGTGTTTTTTTTTTGGAACAAAGTAAATATAATATATTATTTCACTTTAAAATAATATATAATTATTTTATATTGTCAATATTTTATTATAATATATTATATGAAGTTATAGGATATCAAATATTATTCATGCAACGTACTGATTCATTGTATTGCATTCTTCAACTTACTCGAGTAACTCGATAAACCTAAGAGCACGTTTGTCGAGTTACTCGATTAAAAATGAGACACAAAATGACTCTATTAAATACCTTAATCAACTCGACAAACTCAAAATCGAGTTACCCGCGTTACTTGACGAACAAAATTAAGTAAAAATATTTATTAATTTGTTTTGAATAAAGTAAGAAAATATATTTTCTTTTTATTTTTATTTTTTTACCCATTAGTATAACATATTATAACTTAAAAATTGTTATAACAAATTTATAGGAACAAAAAATAAATCTATAGTAAAATATTATTACTAAATTATTATATTATTATAATAGTGTAGTGTTTAACATAAATTTAGTATAAGAATTTCATATTAACTAGATTTCATTCTGATTTATCAAAATAAATTTTAGTAAAATTTGTTATAATAATGATTTTAATTATGATCAATTTATATAAGAACTTCACAAATCCGATTTTGAGGTTCGCGACTTTGTTAAAAAATAACATGAAAAAACAAAAAAATGAAGAAATTTAAGTGGATTATATATTTTAAATAAAAAAAGTAAAAAAGAAAATAAAAAATATGCATAATTAAAGTGACTCGAGTACCTCGAGAAAGCCCAAATCTTCTTTACCGAGTTACTCGATTTAAAATATCACACAAAATGAATCTATTCAATAGCTAAAGCAACTCGATAAACTGAAAATCGAGTTGCTTGAGTTAATCCATAAATGAAAGAAATTTGACATTTTCATTATATTGTGTTTCTTTATTATTTAAATTATTTAATACATTTAAATAATTCTTCATTGTTATTTTGTGGTATTATTTTTCAAGCACTTCGTGAGGCTGAAATTTAGATATGCTGAGTAACTTCATAAATAAAGTATATATAAAATTTTATTTAACCTATTATTTATTAGAATATAGTCAAAAAGAATATATATAATATAAATTTAATGTATATCATAATTCATTAATACAATATATTAATAATTTTTTAATTTTAGGAAGTACTATAAGATATTATAAAAAAATAACTATAATAAATTTATAGTATAATAAAAAGTTTTTTGTATCAATATATTATTAATTAATTACTGCATTATTATAATAATTTACTAATTATAATCAATTTATTATAACAATTTTATATGAAAGAAATGTTGTATAAATTTTTTTCAAATGTACTGCATATTTATTTACAAGTTTTTTCAGAAATATGAATTCAAATTTTGCTATAAAGAATATTACAATAAGTCTAATAAATAAAAAAAATATTATAGCACATTTTTGATACACCATGTTTTTACTTTTCAGAAAATAAAATATAACATATTATCTCAATTTAAAATAATATAAAATTATTTTATATGATAGCTTTTAAGATTCATGAGTTGGTTAAAAAATAACATGACAAAATTAAAAAAGAAAAAAATCTTAAGTATATTACATAATATAAATAAAAAAAATTAAAGCAACAAATACAAAAGATGTATTGTTGCAATTACTCGAGTAACTCGACCAACCTAAAAGCACGTTTGTCGAGTTACTCGATGCAAAAATGTGATACAAAATAAATCTTTCTTATAGCTAAAGTAACTTGGCAAAATGAAAATCAAGTTCCTTGACTTACTGGACAAACCAATAAAACTTAAATTTTTGATTATTTGCTTTTCTTTTTTAATTTATATAATGTAATACACAATAAAATTAATTCTGTATTAATATATTATTAATTAATTACTACATTATTATAATAATTTAGTAATTATACTAAATTTTTTATAATAAATTTATATTAAATAATTTTTTCACTAATTTATTATAAAATGTATTATGTATATATTTATAAGTCTTTTTGTGAATATGAATATAAATTTTGTTAAAAAGAACATTAGAATAAGTGTAATAAATAAAAATCAATCTTGTAACACATTCTTACTACAATATGTTTTTATTTTTGAAAAAATCAAATATAATATAATATCTTAATTTAAAATAATATATAATTATTTTATATAATAGCTATTTTATTATAATATATTATATAAAGTTATAGCATATGATTGCCTAATTTATAACAAAATTTATATTCATTTTTATCAAAATAAATTATTATTCACTTAATTTCGTATTAGAATTATTACTATAATATTAATAGCTAAAATAGAAAAATATATAATACATAGCATTACTTCATTATAATATATATTTTATTTTATTATATTCTAATATTTGATCAATGAAATAAAATTATGTCTATTTATTTGACTTATTGTAATATTGTTTATAACAAAATTTGTATTCGTATTTTTATGGGGTTTTAGCAATTTATTTATTTATTTAATTGTTTGTAATTTTTACTTTTACTTTATATCATTTTCATTTCATAACAACTTTAAGCATGACCTTTTATTTTTTTTGCCCATCCCCGACCTTTATATTTTGTTACAGATTTTAGTTTGATTTTGTTGAATAACTCTAACAAAAATAAAAAAAATTAATATTCCATCAAAATTTATCAACTAACTCGATTTTATTTTTACTGGATTTTCATGAAAACATAAACAAAAATTAGAACATCAACAAATGAGAAATTATATATATGTATTTTTTTATAAATATCAGGCATTTCATTTTGTAGTCATTATATCATTTCTAATGTAATGATCAGCTTTCATTATTGTTAATAATGATTGTCAAATTTAGTATGAATTTCTGCTGTTCGTGTAAGTTGTTTTCTCGATGAACTCGACAAAATGAAATGTCGTTTCTCGATTTCCTCGAGTAATTAGCTGTCAATATTTCTACATAAATTTTTGTGTTTGTTGCATTTTGCAATTATTATATTGTATAATCTTGTTTCTCACAGTAGCCGCAATGTTTGACTTCAAAATCTGTGTATAATATCTGGTCTTCATTTTCTATTGGATGCATATTTTTGTATTTTAGTAAATCTTTCCAACTTACGAGATAATTAAGAAAAATTATTAAACTTAATTTATTCAAAATGTTACCATATTATTAACACGTGTACGCATTTAGAAATTATAACTTACTTAGTTTTCAGTTTTTTTCATTTCTTTGTCCTTATCTTTGTACTTATTATTAATAACATATATAATTTTATGTACATCTAAACCATGCACTTATTATAAATTTACGATATTATTTTGGCAGTATTATTTTATATATTTCCTTTGTTTTATTTGTATCAGACATATATAGACAGTTTTTGCTTCTTTTCTATTTTCTTTGTTCTTAGCCTTGTTCTCTTATTTCTACTCTCATCAAACCTTAGAATTTTGTTGATTTACTCTTTTTCTTACTCGAAATCATTGTAGTTTCTTACTTATATTTGAAATCATAATTCTCATCTCCTTTCTTCACCTATTGAGTTTGAGTATAGATTGTAGAAGATCTTATATTCATTTTTTTGATTTGATCAGTTCTTCATCAGTGAGTTTATACCAAGTTCCTAACTTCAATTTATAGGTATGTAATTATTCATTGATAGAAATTTGAAATTAATTATTTTTTGTGTTCTTTGGTTTATTTTTTCATCATATCTTTATTAATAAGTATTTTTTTTTTATATCATGTATTTACATGTTATAGTTGAATATTACAATTTTAAGCAATACAATTTTTTTCCTTGTTGGTTATTACATGTATGTACTAATCTTATTCATATTTGTCTTAATAATGTTTATAGTATATATTTTTTTTTTTCTACATTGAATAAGACTAATTTTTATATTTATTATATGATAAAATATATTAGATGACAGGTGAAAAAATTGTTGACTCAAATAAAGAACAACAAAAGAAGAAAAGAAGACAGATGTATGCTGAGCATACACAATATAAATCTAACAAGAAGATTCAAAAAACAAGGATTCAGTTACTTGAAGATGTTGAGTTGAACGATGTCAATTCAATAGGTAGTTTGCAATTATCTGGTGAGCTAAAGTTTTTTTTGTTTTTATGTTTTTTCCCGTTATGCACAATTTTTTCCCATTTATTTATTTATGTTGTTTTCATTTGTCATATTTTTTATAGCTCAAGAATTGAATGAAGATGGACATGAAATTTCTTTCATTGACTCTAACAATTTAGAAGATGGTGGTATAGAAAGCAATATTTATTATGAAGAACATGAAAATCAAAATCAAGAATTCCAATTAACTCCCTGTATTTCAAATATTACTATGAGACATGTACCCACAGAAACTTATGTATTACGTACTCCAACAAATTGTATTCACTGTTTTGCAAAAAAATTTGAAAAAGAAAGTAAAGGTTTTTGTTGTGCTGATGGAAAAATTAAATTGCATATCAATTGTTCTCCCTCTATTTTATATGATTTATATACTTCAAGTACAGATGAAGCATTGGATTTTAAAAATAATGTGCGAAATTATAATAACCATTTTGCTTTTACCTCTTTTGGAGTGAAGTTTGATAAAGATTTATCTAAATCTACTAACTACAAAGGTATTTACACTTTTAGAGTTCAAGGACAAGTATACCATTATATAAATCCAATTCTAAACATTGATAGTAATCCATCATATTTACAGTTATATTTTTATGATACAAACAACGAAATACAAAATAGATTAAATACATGTATCAATTTCTCATCATCTTTACTACATATATTAGTAAATATATTAGAGATTAATCCATATTCTAGATTTTTTCGTTCCTTAGGTGATATTGAAAATCTTCAAACTTGCAAAATACAAATTAGATGTGATGCTGGTCTTGATCAAAGAGTATATAATGCACCTTCTACATCTGAAGTGGCTGCAGTTTGGGTTGATGAGGACCCATCTGCAGACATAAGATATCGTGATATATCAATTTATTGTCACTCTAATAATTCACATAGAATACATTATTATTATGGATGTTATGATCCCCTACAGTACCCATTATTATTTCCCTTCGGTGAGACTGGTTGGCATGAAGGTATTGAAAAGGCAAAAAATAATACAGTTGATATTTATAGTACAAATGAGAATTCCGTTTCTACTGAAAACATGAGTTGTGCAGCTGATATAATAGAGAAAGAAAAAAAAGGTAAAGATTACTAATGTGTTTCTTCATTTAAACTCATTCAATTTAGAATTTCTTTTCATTAAATTTGTTTGCATTTTTCTATTCTGCAGTTCACAAGAAGAATAAGAAAGGTTTACAAGTATCTTGCCGTGAATACTATTGCTTCAAATTACAGGTACGTGATACACAAAACAATGTTTTACTTCATGCTGGTAGATTTCTACAACAATATGTAGTAGATATGTATGTTAAACTTGAAACAAGTCGATTAGATTATTTTTGTCAAAATCAAAGCGAAATTCGTGCTGAATTATATCAAGGAGTTGTAGATAGTGTAGAAAATGGTCAAAATAGAGGTGCACAAATTGGTCGTCGGATTATTTTACCTTCTTCTTTTGTTGGAGGTCCTAGAGATATGAAAAAAAGATATATGGATGCAATGGCATTAGTACAAAAATTTGGTAAACCTGATTTATTTTTAACATTGACATGTAACCCAAATTGGGTAGAAATAAAACAAGAGTTAAGGCATAATGATATAGGACAGAATAGACCATATTTGACTGCTAGAATATTCAAAGCTAAATTAGAAGAACTTAAAGTTGATCTATTTAAGCACCAAATCTTTGGGCCTGTTGCTGCATATATTTATGTTGTAGAATTCCAAAAACGAGGACTTCCACATGCTCATTTCTTGCTTATCTTACAAAACAATGCGAAAATTAATAATATTGATAGAGTTGATTCTATTGTATCATGTGAAATTCCAGACAAAGTAAAATATCCTCACCTTCATTCTATTGTTGTTAAACATATGATGCATGGTCCATGTGGTCATTTGAATCCCCATAATGTTTGTATGGATAGAAATGGTCATTGTAAGAATAAATATCCAAAGGAATATATTTCAAATACTTCTATTGGCCATAATTCTTATCCAACTTATAGACGATTGAATGATAAACGATCATTTATGATTCGAGGACATTTATTAGACAATAGATGGGTTGTACCTTACAATCCATATTTGTGTGCAACGTTTGATTGCCATATTAATGTGGAAATATGTTCAACAGTTAAAGCTGTTAAATACCTCTATAAATATGTGTATAAAGGCTATGATCGTGTAAGTATTTCAATTAGTAATACTAATAATGAAAATCCTATTGATGAAATTGAGATATATCAAAATGGTCGTTGGATTTCTCCACCTGAAGCAATGTGGAGAATATATGGATTTGTTTTGTATGAAATGTCTCCCTCAGTTATCTCATTACAATTACATCTTGAAAATAACCACTTGATAACATATAGAGATTATGAAAATTTAGAAACAGTAATCAATAATAAATCTAGACAACGCACAATGTTAACTGAATTTTTTCATATGAATGTTTCAAATGAACTTGCAAAAACATTATTATATAAAGATTTTCCAAAATTTTTTGTATGGGATGGCCAAGGGAAAATATGGTGTCGAAGGAAGAAAGGAAATGTTATTGGTAGAATAGTTACATCTACTATAACTGAAGGAGAAAGATATTATTTACGTATTTTATTAAATCATATTAAAGGAGCAACTTCATTTCAAAATTTAAAATTAGTTAATGGTGTTTATTTGTCTTCTTTTCGTGAAACGGCTATGGCACTTGGTTTATTACAAGACAATAATTATTGTCAGTTTTGTTTAGATGAAGCTATTAATTATCAAATGCCTTCTTCTCTTCGTAGATTATTTGCTACCATACTCATTCTATGTTCTCCTAATAATCCAGATGTATTATGAAAAAAATTTCGCCTATTTTTATGTGAAGATTATTTATCTAATAGTATGTCCATTGCAAATGCAGAAATAAAAGCACTACATGAAATCAATTCTATATTAGAAGCAAATAATAAAAATATAAATGATTATCATCTTGTACCTTTTCAAATATATATGGAACAAGAAGACATATTAGCTAAGATTATTAATGAAGAATTAAACAATGTTATTCATGCTGACAATACTATGTATGCAACTAACTTGAATGAATATCAAAAAATTTCCTATGACAAAATTCTTTCAGATGTATATAGTAATACAAGTCGTTTGTATTTTATAGATGGACCTGGTGGAACTGGTAAAACTTATTTATATAAAGCTTTGCTCTCTACAATTAGATCTAAAAATCTTATAGGTTTAGCAACTGCTTCCTCAGGTGTTGCAGCTGCTTTATTACCTGGTGGACGAACAGCACATTCACGGTTTAAGATACCACTTGAAATAAATCACAATATGACATGTTCTGTTAGTAAGCAATCTGCTTTAGCAAGTTTCTTTAGATTGACAAATTTGATTATTTGGGATGAAGCACCAATGGTTCACCGTTATGCAATAGAGGCTGTAGATAGAATGCTAAGAGATGTTAATGATTCTATATTACCATTTGGAGGGAAGGTTGTTGTTTTAGGAGGTGATTTTCGACAAGTATTACCAGTAGTTCAAAAGGGAAATAAAGAAGTTATCATTGGATCAAGTTTAGTGTATTCATACTTATGGCCAAATTTCATACAATTACAATTGGTGCAAAATATGAGAGCTCAATTAGACCCATACTTTTCTAAATTACTGCTCGATATAGGCAATGGAATTCAACCTAGGCATACCTGTAATATGATTACATTACCAGATGAAATAGCTATACCCTTTGATAACAAGATAGTTTCTCTAAAAGAATTGATCGAAAGTGTTTATCCAAACTTACAAAATTATACCAATGAATTAGATAAGATGATTAATCGAGTTATTTTAACTCCTACAAATAATGCTGTTGATGAAATAAATAATATTGTACTTAATCAAATTGCTGGTGAAAATGTTATATATTATAGCTTTGATGAAACATTAGAAAAAAATGAACAAAGTATTCATGAAGATTTTCTTAATACACTAACTCCAAATGGTATACCACCTCATGAACTTGTATTGAAACAAAATTGTCCTGTTATGTTATTAAGAAATATTAATCCATCTGAAGGATTATGTAATGGCACTAGATTAATTTGTCGTGCATTTGAGCGTAATGTTATTCATGCTGAAATATCTGTTGGAGAGTGGCGTGGGAAGAAAGTTTTTTTACCTAGAATTCCATTTATTCCACTTGAAAGTGATAAGAGTACATTTCCTTTTAAAAGAACGCAATTTCCAATTCGTGCTTGTTTTGCAATGACAATAAATAAAGCTCAAGGTCAAACACTAGATTATGTGGGACTATATCTTCCTGAACCTGTATTTTCTCATGGTCAACTTTATGTTGCATTATCTAGAGCAAAAACAAGTAAATCTATAAAAGCATTAATTATACCAAATGATAAATTTAAAAATCATTTTTGTTGTACAAAGAATGTAGTTTATACAGAAATATTAGCAATTGTGCATTCATAGTGTTTTAATTATTATTATGCATATTTTTTTTTAATTAGGGGATTTTTACTTTTTAAACAATAGTTTAAATTGTATTCTTGAAGTGTATTCTATGTGTTCTTTGAAGAACACTTGTATAAATTTGTGACATGAATGATATTGCAGTGAATATTGATGAAGTATATTCTATGTGTTCTTTGAATATTACTTCTAAAAAGCTTTCACATGAATTATATTCCAGTCAATAAAGAGCCAGTGTATTCTTACATTCCAATTGGTGAAGGATATTGTATAAAACTTTGAAGAAAATATATACATAGCATTTAAATTATTTATACTGTAGTGAATGAATGGCCAGTCTGTTCAGATGTATAATGCTATAGTTATGTATGGTTTGTAGCAGCATCGATTTATAATCCAAAATAATAAAATTCATCATTTGATTTAGATAGTTTTTGAATTTTATTTTACTATTATCTGTTTTTTTTTTTTTTTTGTCTTCAAATATTATACTACAAATAGTGTAGATTTATCAATGATTATTTTTTTTTAATTTTACATTATGAATAATTTAATAAAAATTTAATAATATATTTATGCTAAATTTAGACCAACTTTTGACCGTTTATTTTTAACAAAGTAAAACATCTTTTATTATTGTATTTTTATTTTGCTAATATTTAATATGTTTATATTCGTATTATAGATATACTAAATATTATATAACACGTTCATTCAAATAATGAATTTATGAAATATGATTTGTATAAAATTTTTTTTTTCATTGCTATTAATACAATTTGTAATGATGCTTATATATTAAACTCTAAAAAGCTATATTAGTCTCTATTAAATTTATTTGTATAATAGATATAGTTATAAAGTGTATTTAATAACCAACATAATTATATGAAAAAAAATTCATATAAAATACATTACGTTTATCGAATTTGAATTTTTAAAGTTTAAAACTAAATTTATCTTATTCATGATTTTATGAAACGTAATCGATTTTCTAAGAATGTAGTATTGATTTAGGTAAATGAATAAATGGAATACAAAATTTAACAAACAAAAATTTAAAGTACAAATATTTAAATATTTAATGTTATCAATTTATATTTCTTTTGCCATTGAACGCGTTTTTATACATATGTTATAAAGTCATTAGCTATTAACAATATAAAATTTTTTTTATATTCTATATGACTTTTTTTCCTCTATATTTAAATGAACACAAATCAATAGTTGTAACTAAAAAATATCTAAGTATAATTTATTGCTTACTTTCATTGAATTCAGACAAATTAATACAATAGACTATAGATTACTACTTAGTCTACTCTTATATATAATCATACCTAATACAAGTAATAATTCAGATCATAAATGTACAAATATCTTTTTATTGTACACATGTCAACATCATCTTTAATCTATTCATTTTCACCATACACGTATGAAAATTGTATATACATTAACGTATATTAATATCTTCAAGTTGTGCTTCACCTTGTTATTCCCAATTCGAGTTTCATATCCTCATCTCCAATTCTTGCTTTGCTTTCCACGCATCATTTAATGCTAGACGGCTGGTCTGTATCTCCTTGAAGACACGCAATACGTAATAAATGCTGGACCCTATCTTATCTTCTATTAATTGAAAGAAGGACTGCCTCTTCTTTCATGTTTGTAACAATTTGATCCCAATTCGCTCTTCTATTTTAAATATGATTCCTATTTTCCTATTTATAGTCACAAATGGTCCTAACATCACTATTTCTCACGCATCTAAGAATTCTTGACTAATTTTAACTTTAACTTAACTTCATTAAAATAATAGAAACATTTACAGTATAAACATTGTGATTGAACACTTTAATTTTTTTGCATTCTACATAAATCCTAAATAATTTTTTTTTTTCACTTATCGAAAAGATTTTTGTGTTTTCTGGTTTATCTATAAATTACTAATTTAAAGCTTACTTTATTATACATTTCCTTACCTATTGTTTTATTATAGTTTCATCCATTCATCTCATAATCTCTAACAGTGTAATCTTTCAGCTTAGAAAATAATAACTTCGAATCTACTCAAGTCTCATATATGTTTGAACTCTAATGAATAATATTTTTCTTCTGTTGTAGTAGTTACTTATTTTCATTGTATATTACTAAGTAAAGCAAATTTCATATTCACAATTTAACCATCAATTATTTATTTTTTTATTTTTTCTTAATTTTATAGGTTATATTTTCTTGCTCGATACACAAAAATACTTAAATGTATAATAACTAATTATACTTATTAAAATCTTAATAAACTTTTTTAACTCAATAATAAATTTTTGCTATTACATAATTTTAAATAATATACATTATAATAATAAAATTTTCTTTATTTCAATTTGATCAATTTGCCTTTACTATAATTTAACATAATAGTAGAAATACTGACATAAAATTTTTGAGTGCTTATATTAATATTTTGGAATCTTCAAATCTATTATAAGTATAATCAGCACTTTATTTAAACTAATTGGGGCTGAGTAGGATGAAGTGAGGACAACTATGAATGAGTTTTTATCGCATCATTATTGGGGCCCACATCATTTATTAATTACGGCGTCATAAGGCAAGCATCAATCAGGACAGAAGATTTAGACCCCTATTGAGTAAACATATCCTTACTATTGGCATAATAGATACTATATACCTCTCTATATATACATTAGTTCTGATTACAAACCAAACACAACAAACATTCTATATTAGCATTTATCAACAAGTCTTTAATTCTCAATATTTGTATCCTCGTACTCCTCTTTCAGATTTGAAGTACAACTTCATACTATATTTCATTATATACTCTTACAATTCATTATTAGTATAAATATTATTTCACTTTGATAACTTATTTATAGTCTTTAATTTATATTTTACATTTTCTACAGGATCAAACAATGGATAAACAGTACAAATTAATACCAAATATTGCTCCCAACGATACAAACTGGACGGCAAAAATCATTGTTGTGGAAAAATTGTTTCCACGAGTAGCTCAACGAAGCCCAACAAAATATCAAAATATGGTATTTATGGATCCTGAGGTATATTACTTTAATCTATTATTTATGTGCCTTGATTTATTTCATTTTAGCCACATAAAATTTTTAAAAAAATTTTTTCGCCTTTAATATGTTATAGCTTTAAATTGTCTTATTTGATATTCAAAAATAATATCTAGCCAAAATTATATATATGTTTATACAAAATATCTAATTTAAATGTATGGTATTATACAGAAAAATAGAGTCCATGCAACTATTTATGATGCGAACATCTCGGCATATGAAGACAAGCTATTACTTGGCAAAACATATCTTGTCTCAAATGCAAATGTTAAATTTACAAAGCCTGAGTATCAAGCTTCGATGGGCAACATACAATGGACAATATCTGGTCGAACAAGAGTCGAAGAAGTGAATGAAGACCACAGTGTTTTAATATCTTCTACATATAATTTTGTTCCTTTCGACAAATTGGAACCTTATATGGACTCAAATTCTGATATAAGTACTTGTTCCTATTTCACAAGAAAACGAACATGTTTCTTTTTATACATTCCATTGTATTCATAACAAATTTCATTTGTCCTAATTTTTTATTTTTATCCTTTAGGTATTATTGGAGTTGCAATTGATGTCAAACCTAAAAGGCTGGTGCAAACTAGGTTTGAAACACAAACATCTATTCAAGATGTAGTTCTCATCGACACAAGGTTTATATATATATAGCTATATTATTTTCATCTATAAATATATATTCCAATAATTATAATATTATTCAAGAAATTCATATACCACTTTCTTATATATTTTCTGTGTTTCTATACTAGCTTCAACACTGTGTTGCTAACAATGTGGGATAATTTTGTGGAGAAGGAGTGTCGTTTCATTGCTGACAACTTGAGCACAAAACAAATCATCATTGGAAACCATTTAAAAGTGACATCTTTCAGTGGTAATATATTGTCAATAATTTTATAAATCATCAATCGAATATTACAAAATTTGTAGGCAATCTTAGATCTTCCAATAAATATATCTATATCTTTATTTCATGCACAGGCCTTTCAATTTCAACCAAGGCCAACAGCATTTTCTCCTTCAATGCCCACTTAGAACAAGTGATTGAGCTTACTTCTTGGTAAAAATATATTTTTTTATTATATTTTTTTCAAATATATATATATATACATGTGTATACATTGCTAATATTTTTAAACATTGTGCAAGGGTTGAAACAAATTCGGACAAGTTAGATGAGATGATCTCGACAAAGATATATCCATCCTCGGCAACAAAGAATCTTTCCAGTCCAGACATAAAGAATATCACAAAGATTGAACATATTCCAAATTTGTTATCTGGAGTAAGCCTAATCTTATTTAAAATATTATATAGAAATTTTTTTTTCATTATTGCATAATATTTATACAATTTATCTTCAACAATAGCTAACAGGATATGCATATTTCTGGGTTCACGCACGTGCATACGTGAGAGTTTTCAAACAATCCTTTTGGTACATGTCATGCAATACTTGCAAGAAAATATCAAGTGCTGATTTGAATGAAACATACGAATGCGTTTTCTGCAAATTTTCTCATGCAATTGCAGTACCAAGGTATAATATTGTTTACAAATCATTTATCGTTTATAATTATTTACACATGCAACATTTTTAACATTTTTTATATTTTAGGGCACGTGTATATCTGGAACTTGAAGACTCCACAGGCTCATTATCTGGGACTATGATTGGAGATACAGCAGAAAAATTCTTACAATACACAGCCCAACAACTAATGGACAGTGGATCACAAATCTTGGAAAAAATTAGAATCACATTGGAGGAAGCACAATTTTTTTATGTTAAAGGAATGAAGAAAAATGTCCTCGACAATGAATACAAGTATGACATTATCTTCCTTAATGAATCAGTTCCTTCGATGTCGATCAGTTCTACAAGTACAAGATCAAGGAATAACAAAGGGAAAGATGTAGCATATACCGCTGACACACCAATGCCTCTTCAAGGGCAAACATTTCCAAGTGCAGTGAAACAACTTAATTTTCCTTCTTCACCTGGGCCTAAATCCAAGAAGAGAAAAATTGAAGAACATCCAATCTCATCTGAGACTGAAGTCATCCCAGAGAAATTGCCTACGCCAAGAGCAGAGAGAAATACACGACTTTCGAAAGAGAAAGACAACATTTAAAAACAAATAATATCATTGTATGCATTGTCAACTTTTTCCAATACTGAATGAATATTAGATTTTTTTATGTAATATTTCTAAAGTTTTGTCCTTTCTAGATACAAGCTTTTTCTAATGTACTATATTGATGTAAATTATATTTAACAAATCTATATATTTTGTATTTTTATGTCTTTTTATTTTGACTATTAACTTTTTATTATTAGATATGTATACTTATTAATAATAATAAACAAAATACAAAAAAAATAAAAATAAAACAATTTAAGTGGAATACATATTTTAAATACAAAAAGTAGACAAAAATATTACAAATATGCATTGTTGAAGTTACTCAAGTAACTCAACAAACCAAAAATCATGTTTATCGAGTTACTCAATTAAAATTGACACGTAAAATCAATCTATTCAATAATTGAAGCAACTCGATAAACTGAAAATCGAGTTTATTAAGTTACTCCATGAACGAATGAAATTTAACATTCTCATTATCTTGTGGCACTTTATTATTTAAATTATTTACTAACTTTAGGTAATTCTTCATTCTTATTTGTGGTATTATTTTTGAAGAACCTCGTGAGGCACAAATTAGGATATGTTGAGTAACTTTATAAATAAAATATATAAAAAATGTTATTTAACCTATCATTTATTACAATATAATCAAAAAGAATATATATAATATAAATTTAATACATATCATAGTACATTAATACAATATATTAATAATTTTTCTATTTTAGTAAGTACTATAAGATATTATAAAAAAATCACTATAATAAATTTATAGTATAATAAAAACATTTTTTGTATCAATATATTATTAATTAATTACTACATTATTATAATAATTTAGTAATTATAATCAATTTATTATAACAATTTTATATCAAAAAAATGTTTTATAAATTATTTTAAAATGTACTGCATATTTATTTATAAGTTTTTTCATAAATATGAATACAAATTTTGCTATAAAGAATATTACAATAAGTCTAATAAATAAAAATAAATATTATAGTACATTTTTACTTCACTGTGTTTTTATTTTTCAAAAAATCAAATATAACATATTATCTCAATTTGAAATAATATAAAATTATTTTATATGGTAGCTTTTGAGATTCACGAGTTCGTTAAAAAATAACATGACAAAATTAAAAAATAAAATAATATTAAGTGTATTACGTAATATAAATAAAAAAAAGTAAAGTAACAAATACAAAAGATCTATTGTTGAAATTGCTCGAGTACCTCGACAAACGTAAAAGCACGTTTGTCGAGTTACTCGATGCAAAAATGTAATACAAAATAAATATTTTTTATACCTAAAGTAACTTGGCAAAATGAAAATCAAGTTCCTTGACTTACTGGACAAACCAATGAAACTTAAAATTTCCGTTATTTTCTTTTCTTTTTTAATTTATATAATGTAACACACAATAAAAGTAATTCTGTATGAATATATTATTAATTAATTACTACATTATTATAATAATTTAGTAATTAAAATCAACTTTTTATAGTAAATTTATATTAAATAATTTTTTAAATAATTTATTATAAAATGTATTATGTATGTATTTATAAGTCTTTTTCTAAATATAAATATAAATTTTGTTATACAGAATATTAGAATAAGTGTAATAAATAAAAATCAGTATTATAACACATTGTTACTACAATATATTTTTATTTTTTAAAAAATCAAATATAATATAATATCTTAATTTAAAATAATATATAATTATTTTATATAATAGCTATTTTATTATAATACATTATATGAAGTTATAGCATATCATTGCCTAATTTATAATAAAATTTATATTCATTTTTATCAAAATTAATTCTTATTTAGTTAATTTTCTATTCTGATTATTATTATAATATTAATTGCTAAAATAAAACAATATATAATACACAACATTACTTGATTACAATATATATTTTATTTTACTATATTCTAATAATTCATCAATGAAATAAAACTATGTATATTTATTTGACTTCTTCTAATATTCTTTATAACAAAATTTATATTCATATTTATGAAAAAACTTATAAATAAATATGCAATCCATTTATTAATAATTTATAAAATATTTATTTATAAATTTTGTTATAAAAAATATTAGAATAAGTCTAATAAATTAAAAAAAATAGCATAAAACATTTTTACTACAATGTGTTTTTTTTTTGGAACAAAGTAAATATAATATATTATTTCACTTTAAAATAATATATAATTATTTTATGTTGTCAATATTTTATTATAGTATATTATATGAAGTTATAGGATATCAAATATTATTCATGCAACGTACTGATTCATTGAATTGCATTCTTCAAGTTACTCGAGTAACTCGATAAACCTAAGAGCAAGTTTGTCGAGTTACTCGATTAAAAATGGGACATAAAATGACTCTATTAAATATCTTAATTAACTCGACAAACTCAAAATCGAGTTACCCAAGTTACTTGACGAACAAAAGTAAGTAAAAATGTTTATTAATTTGTTTTGTTTTGTTTGTTATTAAAATGAAGTAAGAAAATATATTTTCTTTTTATTTTTATTTCTTTACCCATTAGTATAACATAGTTATATGTCCTCTCTGGTATTTTATCATTGGATTACTGTTGAGTCAGTTGTCTTAGGAGATTTTTTTAGTGTTAGATTTGGTTTTTGTTGTTCTTGAGTTCATAAACATATTCAATTTTGTATTTATATTAATTGTTAAATTTTATGTTTTGGTTATTGTTTTTTGCATGTAGGTAATTTCATAATTCAGTATTTTCAACTTTTAATTTGTTTATGTTATTGATAATTTAAGCATCTATATATTTTTTGGCCTCTAGCATTTATGATAAGATTTTATATTAGATTATATATGATATAAAATTATTTTATGTTATATGAAATTATGATTATTGATTATAAAAATTATTATTTTTTATTGTTTTTGGGTGGATATTTTCATGATAGAATATAAAAATAAAATAAAAAAATTTTTTCCCCACTTTTATCACGCAAAATTATTAGTATTAATTTTTTTTATAGAAAATTTTATGACAAAATATAAAAATCAAAACATAAATTTTTTTTTTTTTAAAACATTTTTCGCACTTTGTCATTATAATTTAGAGCAAATGTATCCATGGTCTTTTTTTTTTTTTTTTAATATGTTATAATAAAATATATATTTTATGAAATTGTTGTATGTTTTATTAAATCTGTACAATATATGATACTATATTTTTCTTTATATTAATTCTTATGTTGGAAAAATAACACAACAAAATAAGAATAAAAAAATATGATACTATATTTTTCATCGAGTTGCTCGAGTCGCTTAAAAAATGCAGATTTTTCATTTTTTTGTTTCATTTTCTTATTTAAATTATATAATACACATAATTTCTTTAATTTGTTTCTTTTGTCATCTTATTAAATAACCAACTCAATTAAATACAATTATGTATATGCTTCATTAATCAAAAAAGTTAAAAAATCAAAATTTTATTTTCACATGTTCCTACAACAATAATATTACAACATACAAATTAAACAAAATAATTAATGTATTAAATAAGTTAAATAAAATAATTTAAATACATAAAAATTATGCATCTAATTACTTCGTTCAATAACTCAGACTACTCAATTTTCATTTTGTCGAGTTATGCAATACAATGAATAATAAGTTATTTTATAACAATAATATTTTATATTCTATAACTTAGTATAATATGTCATAATAAAGTAGCTATTATGAAAAATTTTTATGTATTATTTTAAATTAATCTAATATATCATAAATAATTTTATGAAATATAAAAACATAATACAGTGAAAAAATTTTCTAAAAATTAAATTTTTTTTTTACAATAATTATATCAAATTGCATTAATTCATTATAATATATATTCAATTTATATGATATATATTCTATTTAACTATGTTCTAATAAATGATTCACTAAATACAATTTTGTATATGTTTTATTTATCAAGTTACTCAAACAATTCCAAATACCAAATTCATGAATTTGGCAAAACATAATACAACAAATAAAAAATAAAAATTTATTTAAATATATTACATATTTTAAATAAAAATTAAAAATAAATTAATCAAAATTTAAAATTTCATTCTTTTGCCGAGTCACTCGGAAAACTGGTGTTCCATTTTGTCGAGTTACTCCAGCTATTGAAAAGATTGATTTTGTATACCATTTCTCATCGAGTAACTCGACAAACATGATTTAAGGTTTGTCGAGTCACTCGAGTAGCTCAAAAAATACACATTTTGCATTATTTTGTTTTATTTTCTTATTTAAATTATATAATACACTTCATTTTTTTAATTTTTTTCTTTTGTCATGTTATTTTATAACCAACCCAATTAAACACAAATATGTATGTGCTTCATTAATCAAAGAACTTAAAAAATCAAAACTTCATATTGACAAGTTCCTACAACAATAATATTACCACATATAAATTAAACAAAATAATGAATGTATTAAATAATTTCAATAAAAAATACTAAAGAAATGAAAATTATTCATCTAATTACTTTGTTCAATAACATGGAAAACTCAATTTTCAGTTTGTCGAGTTATGCAATAAAATGAATAATAAGTTCTTTTATATAAATAATATTTGATATTCTATAAATTAGTATAATATGTTATAATAACATAGCTATTATAAAAAATATTTATGTATTATTTTAAATTAATATAATATAATATATCATAACTAATTTTATGAAATATAAAAACATAGAAGAGTGAAAATTTGTTCTAATAATTAAATTTTTTTTTAGAATAATTATATAAAAATTGCATTAATTCATTATAATATATATTAAATTCACTAAATAAAATTTTGTAAATGTTTTATTTATCAAATTACTCAAACAATTCAAAATTTCAAATTAACGAGTTTGTCAGAAAATAAGACAACAAATAAAGAAAAAAAAATTATTTAAATATATTACAAATTTTAAATAAAAAAGAAAAACAAATTAATCAAAATTTCAAAATTTCATTGCTTTATCGAGTAACTCGAGAAACTCGCGTTTCAATTTGTCGAGTTACTTCAGCTATTGAAAAGATTGATTATTTTTCCATGTTTTCATCGATTAACTCGACAAACATGATTTTACGTTTGTCGAGTTACTCGAGTCGCTTAAAAAATGCAGATTTTTCATTTTTTTGTTTAATTTTCTTATTTAAATTATATAGTACACTTAATTTTGTTAATTTTTTTCTTTTGTCATCTTATTTTATGACCAACTACATTAAATACAATTGTGTATGTGCTTCATTAATCAATAAAGTTAAAAATTCGAAATTTCATTTTCACAGGTTCCTACAACAACAATATTACAACATACAAATTAAACAAAATAATTAATGTATTAAATAAGTTAAATAAAAAAATTTAAATAGATGAAAGTTATGCATTTAATTACTTCGTTGAATTCTTCTTATTTATCAATAAACAAAATAATTAATGTATTAAATAAGTTAAATACAAATATTTATATAAATGAAAATTATGCATCTAATTACTTCTTTCAATAACTTGAAAGAATAAAAAATTATTTAAATATATATCAAATTTTAAATAAAAAACAAAAAACAAATTAATCAAAATTTGAAACTTCTTTGCTTTATCGAGTAACTCGACAAACTAGCATCTCAATTACCGAGTTACTTCAGCTATTTAAAATATTGATTTTGTATCCCATTTTTCATCGAGTTGCTCGAGTCGCTTAAAAAATTCAGATTTTTCATTTTTTTGTTTCATTTTCTTATTTAAATTATATAACACACATAATTTTTTTAATTTGTTTCTTTTGTCATCTTATTAAATAACCAACTCAATTAAATACAATTATGTATATGCTTCATTAATCAAAAAAGTTAAAAAATCAAAATTTTATTTTCACAGGTTCCTACAACAATAATATTACAACATACAAATTAAACAAAATAATTAATGTATTAAATAAGTTAAATAAAATAATTTAAATACATAAAAATTATGCATCTAATTACTTCGTTGAATAACTCGGACTACTCAATTTTCATTTTGTCGAGTTATGCAATACAATGAATAATAAGTTATTTTATAACAATAATATTTTATATTCTATAACTTAGTATAATATGTCATAATAAAGTAGCTATTATGAAAAATTTTTATGTATTATTTTAAATTAATCTAATATATCATAAATAATTTTATGAAATATAAAAACATAATACAGTGAAAATTTTTTCTAAGAATTAAATTTTTTTTTTACAATAATTATATCAAATTGCATTAATTCATTATAATATATATTCAATTTATATGATATATATTCAATTTAACTATGTTCTAATAAATGATTCACTATATACAATTTTGTATATGTTTTATTTATCAAGTTACTCAAACAATTCCAAATACCAAATTCATGAATTTGGCAAAACATAATACAACAAATAAACAATAAAAATTTATTTAAATATATTACATATTTTAAATAAAAATTAAAAATAAATTAATCAAAATTTAAAATTTCATTCTTTTGTCGAGTCACTCGGAAAACTGGTGTTCCATTTTGTCGAGTTACTCCAGCTATTGAAAAGATTGATTTTGTATACCATTTCTCATCGAGTAACTCGACAAACATGATTTAAGGTTTGTCGAGTCACTCAAGTAGCTCAAAAAATACACATTTTGCATTATTTTGTTTTATTTTCTTATTTAAATTATATAATACACTTCATTTTTTTAATTTTTTTCTTTTGTCATGTTATTTTATAACCAACCCAATTAAACACAAATATGTATGTGCTTCATTAATCAAAGAACTTAAAAAATCAAAACTTCATATTGACAAGTTCCTACAACAATAATATTACCACATATAAATTAAACAAAATAATGAATGTATTAAATAATTTCAATAAAAAATACTAAAGAAATGAAAATTATTCATCTAATTACTTTGTTCAATAACATGGAAAACTCAATTTTCAGTTTGTCGAGTTATGCAATAAAATGAATAATAAGTTCTTTTATATAAATAATATTTGATATTCTATAAATTAGTATAATATGTTATAATAACATAGCTATTATAAAAAATATTTATGTATTATTTTAAATTAATATAATATAATATATCATAACTAATTTTATGAAATATAAAAACATAGAAGAGTGAAAATTTGTTCTAATAATTAAATTTTTTTTTAGAATAATTATATAAAAATTGCATTAATTCATTATAATATATATTAAATTTATATTATATATATATTCTATTTAACTATGTTCTAATAAATGATTCACTAAATACAATTTTGTAAATGTTTTATTTATCAAGTTACTCAAACAATTCAAAATTTCAAATTAACGAGTTTGTCAGAAAATAAGACAACAAATAAAGAAAAAAAAATTATTTAAATATATTAAAAATTTTAAATAAAAAAGAAATACAAATTAATCAAAATTTCAAATTTTCATTGCTTTATCGAGTAACTCGAGAAACTCGCGTTTCAATTTGCTTTATTTATCAGATTACTCAACAATTCGAATTTCCAATTCATGAGTTCGTCGACAAATAACCAACATAAGAATAAAAAATTATTTAAATATATTATGTCTTTCAAATAAAAAAGAAAAACAAAATAACCAAAAATTTAATTTTCCATGATTTTGTCAACTAACTTGTCCAACTCGTATTCGATTTTGTCGAGTTGGTTAATCTATTCAAGAGATTGATTTTGTATATCATTTAAAATCGAGTAACTCGACAAACACGATTTTCGGTTTGTCGAGTTTCTCGAGTAGGTTCAAAGATGCACATTTTTCAATTTTGTTTTCTTTCTTTTTTATTTAAATTATGTAATACACTGAATTTTTTTCATTTTTTTATTTTGTCATGTTTTTTTTACCCAACTTGTGAATCTCAAATTTACCTTTGTCGAGTTACTGGATTAATTCATCATAATAAAAGAAAATATAATATATTATATTAATTCATTATCATATACATTAAATTTATAAAATGTATATTTAATTATACTATGTTTTAATAAATAATGAATTAAATACAATTATGTATGTATTTGATTTATTAAATAAGTTAACAAATTCAAATTTCATACTAACAAGTTCCTTAAATAATAATATTACAACATACAAATTAAATAAAATATTTAATGTATTAAATAATTTAAATACAAAAAGTTTAAAAAAAATTAATTTATGTATATAATTAGTTTGTTGAGTAACTGATCAAACTCAATTTTGATTTTCTCGAGTTACGTCATATAATGAATAATGATTTTTTTTATATGATTAATATTTCATATTCTATAACTTCATATAATATGTTATAATATATCAGCTATTATTAAAAAATATTATATATTATTTTACATTAATATGATATTTGATACTTAATTTTATGAAATATAAAAACAAAGTGAAGTAAAAATTTGTTTTAATAATTATTTATACTAATTACAAAAATTATATAAAATTCTATTAATTCATTATGATATATATTAAATTTATATCATATATATTCTATTTTACAATGTTTTAATAAATGATAGACTACGTAAATTTTGTATATATTTAATTTATCAATTTACTCAAACAATTCTAAATAAAAAGATTCATGAGTTCATCAAAACATAACACAACAAAATAACAATAAAAAATTATTTAAATATATTACATATTTTAAAAAAAAAACAAAAACAAAATAATCAAACTTTTTACTTTCACTAATTTGTCAAATAACTCGAGAAATTCAAGTTCATTTTTGTCGAGTTACTTGAGTTATTCAATATATTCATTTTTTTATACTATTTGTGATCGAGTAACTCGACAAACACGATTTTCAGTTTGTCGAGTTTCTCGAGTAGCTTCAACCGTGTATATTTTTTATTTTCTTGTTTCATTTTCTTATTTAAATTATGTAGATCACTTAAATTTTTTATGTTTTTTATTTTGTCAAGTTATTTTGTAACCATCTCGTAAATCTTAAAATTTCTATTTGTCAAGTTACGAGATAAATTAATCATAATAAAAAAAAATATAATATATTGTATTAATTAATTATCATATATATTAAATTTATACAATGTATATTTAATGTTATTATGTTCTAACAAATAATCGATTAACTACAATTATATATCTGCTTAATTTATGAAATACGTTAACAAATCAAAATTTCATATTCACAACTTCCTTCAATAATAATATTGCAACATATAAATTAAACAAAATAATTAATATTTTAAATAATTTAAATACAAAAACTTTTACAAATTTAAATTCATGCACAATTCCAAATTTCATATTCACAAGTTTATCAACAAATAATACAACAAAATAAGAAGAACAAAAATTTTAATGTATTACATATTTTAAATAAAAAACAAAAACAAATTAATCAAGATTTAAAATTTCATTAGTTTCTCGAGTCACTCGAAAAACTCATGTTTCATTTTGTCGTGTTCCTTCAACTATTAAACAGAATGATTTTGTCTCCGATTTGTCATCGAGTAACTCGACAACCGTGATTTTGAATTTCTCGACTTTCTCGATTACCTTGAAAAATACACATTTTTCAATTTTTGTTTTATTTTTTTTATTTAAATTATATAATACACTTAATCCTTTTGTTTTGTTTCTTTTGTCATGTATTTTTTTAACCAACAAAATAATTAATATTTTACATACTTTAAATACAAAAAGTTTTAAAAATTTCAATCTATGCATATAATTAGTTTCTTATATAACTCGAGAAACTCAATTTAGAATTAGTCAAGTTATATAATACAATGAATAATGAGTTTGTTTATATGAATAGTATTTCATATTCTATAACTTAATATAATATCTAATAATAAAATAGTTATTACAAAAAAAATTTATATATTATTTTACATTAATATAATATATAATATTTACTTTTATAAAATAAAAAAACAAATTAAAATAAAAATTCCACAATTCATATTCACAACTTCGTCAAAAAATAACAAAACAACATAAGATTAAAATTATTTTCAATATATTACATATTTTAAATAAAATAGAAAAACAAAATAAGCAATATTTTTAATTCCACTGGTTTGTCGAGTAACTTAAGAAAGTAAAGTTTCATTTTGTCAAGTTACTTTAGCTACTGGATAGATTGCTTTTGTATCTCATTTGTAATCGAGTTACTCGACAAACATGATTTTGAGTTTGTCGAGTTTCTCGAGTAACTTCAAACATGCACATATTTCATTTTTTTGTTTTATTTTGTTATTTATATTATTTAATATACTTAAATTTTTTACTTTTTTATTTTTATCATGTTTTTTTGTAACCAACTTATGAATCTCAAAATTTATATTTGTCCAAATACTTGATAAATTAATAATAACAAATCAAAATATAATATATTGATTCTTAATATTTGCTTACACTATATATTTTATTCTACTGTAAGTTTATTTTATATTTTTGAATTTAATATAATATATATTACATATTTTTAATATATATTTTATTATACTACGCTATAATAAATCATATACAAACAAAAAATATATAATATGTTCAATTTATGAGATAGCTCGCCACACACATATTCCGAATTCACATAAATTACTACTTATTTAATCGTCAATCTAGATATATGCTTCATTTTCTGTTTACCAATTACCAATTCCAACCGTCCACTCTTTTCCGCATCGAGCCTCGTGCTCTGACACCATCTCCATGTTAGAAGTATCTTTGTCCAACATAAGTCATTTCGTATTAAATTGCATTTAATAAAACATCTTCTAAACATTAAATTTCTAGATTTGCCATTATATGCTTATATTCAAAATTAAATAAAGATAATTATTATATATACTCTTACAAAACAACTACTTATTGAGTTACTTTATTAATTCTACTCATATAGAATACTTTTTTACCTATTACTTATTATAGTAAAATACAATAATTTATGATATGTCTTTATTATTGATAAAATTAAATATCACAACATTAATTATTATAGACTCTAATAATTTATAACGTCTCTTCATTTTTTAACCTACAATGTATCTTCGTTATCGATAAAATCAAATATATTAGAGTACAATAATTTACATTAATATATAATTTACCTATATAATACATCTTTTGTTATAATATATTATATCAAATAATGATACGATCAAACTTATATATAAGTTTATAAAGTTTCTCGATGGAAAATCTTATATATAGGTTTATCATGTTTCTCGATGAAAAATCTTACACAAAATAACATATCATCAAATCAAGATATTTTTGTGAATTAAATTCAATAAATAATTTTAGAGTTAATAATTAATTTCAGTTTTATATTTACTACTATTAATTAATAAATATTATAAATCTATGTGTTCATTTCCGTAAAAATTTAGCTTTCATATATTTTACATTCTATAGATTTATATATATTATATTATAGGTTTCTCTTCATTTTAAATAAAAATATTTTATAGATAACTTTACAAATTTTATTACAAATTTTTCAGTTATCTTAGTAATTAAATATACAATATTGTTTTTGCTTTTAATTTTTTTTTAAATAAAACAAAAATTATATGTGTTACAATCTATACATAAAATAAAAAATAAATAAAAACTAAAGAATATACCCTTAATCAGTTATTCAACATCCGTGAAAAAATGTTACACGAAAACAAAGATCACAAATTGGGAATATTTATGTGAACTAAATAAAATAAATTTTTACATCAATTTTATGTTGTACAATTGAGTTACAAATATTATACATACACATGTAAATATAGGTAAAAATAATTTGTTTATATATTTATTACAAATGTATTCCAAAATATGTATTATTTAAGTTATTCAAATAACTCGACAAACATATATATCAGTTTATCAAGGTATTTCATGGAAATTACAAAAACAAATTAAAAATTATAAAATGAGAATATTTCTATCAAAGAAATTCAATAACAAATTTTACATAACATATAATACAATGAATTTAAAAGAATTGTAAATACATGTATTCATTTGTATATGAATAATGATTGTATATATCTATTTTAAGATTTCATATATAATTAAAATATCCAAAGGAAACTAAAAATTCGAAAATATACATTTCATTAGTTATTGAACTTTATTATAATATTTTACTATCTATTTTATTTTTTCCCTTTAGAGATAGAATTAATCATTTCACAATTAATAAACTAGATTGACTATAATATATTATATTAAATAATAAAATAAAAATATTTTACTTTCGTTCGATTTATCACATAACTTAACAAACTAAAACTTGACATTACCAAGTTGTTTTATGAGGTAAATCGAAACAACCAACTAGAAAGTATATTTAATCATTTTATAATAATAACGATACAACATGATAACTAATAACTTACAAAATTAAATATTTCAAACTAAATATATTAAGAAATCATAAATTTCTTACCAAATCAAACAAAAATGATAAACTAAAACAATGTTTTACATTCATTACTCAAATAACTCCACAAAATCTTTAGCATTCATTTGTGAACTGATTACACATACTTAGAAATTCAAAATTCCAAGCTACTAAAAAACAAACAAACGTACACCCACAATAATAATCAACAATAGAACAAAATATATAAGATTTAAATAGAGAAAATTTCATAACACACAAATATATAAACGTGTTATAAAATCAATAACATAAGTTATGAATTCATCTGCTCATATTAAACCACAACACACAATAACTAATTTTGCTCTTGTTCATATAAAAAAAACAAATCAGCACTAATCTAAACTCAAAATATCATACTATAACTCAAATTTGTTAGATACACTAATAAACTTGCACAAACAATTATATATAACCAACGTATTTTACACTACATAAAATGTCAATCCATAACTACAATAAATAAAATTAAAATCAAAAACAGTTTTCACTTCAATATACAAACATCATAGCTATTCATTTTGTTCATTTGGAACAAAAAAAAAATTCATTGTAAAAAAAATCAATTACAAGCTTTCCTCTATACAAATCTACTTTCTCCAATTGAACAGCATCAATAGGTATTCCAGCAAGGAGACACTCAACATATTTAATAACAAATATGCCACTGTCACTGCAAGAATGATTGAAAACCTTGTAAGTATATATAAATATGATTACAAATACGAACATTTATTTTCATTTCTTACCTATGTCGAATAGACTGTGGTATCTCAACATAGGGTTTCCTGTAATATTCAAGCGGTTGAATGATCTTTTTGCCAAGGTCTGCCCGATCAGCAACGACATATTTTTGAATAATATCTGGAACAATATGTATGGCAGGAACAACATGTCGATATAACATTGCTTCATCATAAAAGTAGTAATTGTTATCATATACTGTCAGCCTCCAACTTAGTAGATCAACATCAAAAAGGACCCAATACTTATCATCAATAATATCTGGCCACAATATATGATTACAATCTTTCCAACTTTTACCAAAACTTCTGGGAATAGAACCATTCGCATATCTTTCCATAGAACCATGGTAAACAACAGGAACTTTACGAATCAGTTGTCCTGTAGAATCCAATATTTTCAAACCAATACCCCGAAGAAATATTCCAAACCCGCTATCTAGAATTCCATATCTTGATGAAAAAATATCTGTAAAATTTGCTCTTCTTTTTTTAAGCAAAAACATGGCATTATCCATATCCTATAAAAAAATTTTTTTTATAAGAATGTATTCCTAATAGTTTACAATAAACATGAGAGATGAAAAAATACAAATAGGACATACCTCAGCCGCCAATATATATTCACGTTGGCCAATAGATTCTAGCTTTTGCTTTGTCAATCTAATGCCACCACCCCCACCACACAATCGGACAACATCTCTATAACAAGAAACTTATTATAAATTAAATAAAAATAAAACATATACATAACAAATAACCAAATAAAAAATTCAAACTTACTGATCCTTCGATTTGTGCATCCAACGAATAAATTCAACTTGTCTTTCCTCGTCAATATCACAAAGTATAGGAATATGAATAGAACTAGATACCAGAGATGCACTTTCCTTGCTATCCTTTTTTTTTTCATCCACTCTCTCCTTCGTAGAAGCAGCCTGCTGTTCTATTCTACTACTCTCCGCAACCGTATGCTTTTCTACTAATGCTCCCTTCAACATGTCTTGAATCTTGAAAATAGAACTATCAATCTTTGTACAAAGTTCTTCACGTAAACTACCAATCATATTACTATGTTCAACTTCTAAACCAACTAACTTTCTATCAATATGTTCCTGTATCTCTTTTTTTTTTCATCAAAAAATAGTTCACTGCTCCTAGATACAGATGATTCAATCTCATTGAAACAACGCATCAAATCATCTCTTGTACCTACTAATTGTTGATCAAAGTACAAACGTTGAGCATCAATCATGTCACGAAATTGATTATCAATATAATCTCGTTGCTCATCTCTAAAATTCCCTAACTGATAATCAAAATATGCTCTTTGTTCATCCCCTGTACTACCAAACTGCTGATTAATGTACACTCTTTGTTCATCAAATAATGATTGTACAAATTGATTTGTAGCATAATCATCATGATAATTATGCTCATAATCATCTTGATAATTATGCTCATAATCATCATGATAATCCTGCTGATCACTTTCGTGGCCTTCATCCACAATTCGTGCAGGCCAATTATTTACAGGTTCTTCCACAACTATATATGGAGACCAGCCCTCATTTTCACCATCATCTTCGTTCCCAAGTTGTCCAATCTGTTGATCACCTTCATAAAACTCTCCAGCCTCATGAACAATATTCTCACATGGTACTACAACAACTGGATGAACTACATTTACAGGCTCAAATTGTTCTATTTCTTGCCCTACCTCATCAATTTCTTGCGCCTCATACAAAAAATTTTGAACAACTGCATCAACTCGTATATCTCCTACATCCTCTATTAAGACCATCGTATACAAGTATGGTTGTTCAATCTCTTCTGCAGTTGGTTGAAGTATTGGTAGAACATGTATCTATAAATCATAGCAAAAAATAAACATCACTTTCATAACTATTAAACATTTCTCATAAATAATTAAAATTACTTTAACATACCTCAGTTGATTCCAAAAATAAGTCCAAATCTTTCTTCCCAACACGATGTTGTGCATACCAATTTATAATACGTGGAAACATATCATACACTTTTTTACCAAATCTTTCGCCAACCTCACGGCATGCCTCATATATCCAAATCTATAAACAAAATAACCAACACTTAGTCATGACACACATAATATTTTTATCGAGCATTCATTAAATATTAAAAATAATTATACATATTTACCTGGAACACAAGAGGACAACCATATATGGTGTACTTTGCAACTGCAGCACTATTATCAATGCACTTTAACGCACGTCTCTCCCAAGAAGTTAACAACGAACGCAGCAGTATGAAGTAAGAATGTCTTCCCCATGGATATTCATAACAAACATCCAAATCATCTACCAAAGACAGTGTCTCTATATTTATTTTTTTCCTCTCCCTAGGCCTAATCACTCCTTCAATCAATAATGCCAACCCTAACTTGTACTTATCTTCCTCATTGTCACAATGAATAAAAACATTCTCAAGCTCATTTAACGATATATGAGCAAAATTTTTGAACCACCTCCTACGAATTCTATGTCTCGCCAAAACTCTCATGGTACTAAGATTATCATCATTATCATGGCACAATAAGCCTGTTATCAAACAATACTCCTGCATTCCAAACCTACACAATTCACCTTGTATTTTAAACCAAACCTCATTTCCTTTATTCGAATGCACAGTATTGAGCAAAAATTCATGTACCAACTTTCCGCTAAACTGATATTTCCTACCATGAAAATATTCAAAATGAGCAAAACAGCTATTCCTAAATTTTTGAATCTGTTCCTCATTAAAATTTTCCATTATAACATCAATATATGTAAAATTACAAATCTGTGTAATGACTCCATCAAATCTGCGATTCTCACTTACCACGTATTCAACATCCATATCTGAAAAATATTTACGATCATTCTCATCAGCCAACTTCTACCACAAATATAAGTACAAATTATATATTCTAAATACATAGTTTATATATAATAGAATACATAAACTAATATAACAAGGATTTATATATGTATAACTTTATGTATACATTAATTAAAATGAAACTATTTTTACATTACATAGTGCCATACAAAATAAAAATACATACCTTAAGAAGATAATGTTATAATATGCCAAACGAAATAACGCCCAAAATCCAATTTTTTTGTAAACAAAAATCTTGCCTCCTTCCAACCTCTATAAACTGAAATGAAGAATAGTGTTTTTTCAAAATACACGGTAACAAATGAATAACCAGTTTAGACAGATTGAATGGCCCATTAAATGACAATGAATACTTTTTAACTTACACGTGTCCACCATCAACACTAGGGTTTGACACGTTTTTGACTTTTACCTCATTTTTCTTTTACTTTATATCTTCCTACACAAACTTATTTAATGTATATCTTAATATAAAATACGTTAAAACATTTTTGTTAATATATTAATAAAATTACTTCATCTATTAGTAAATATAACATAGTAAATAATATCACATATCAAATGTCCCATTTATTTTATACCAAAAATAAAAAATACACAAATACAAAAATTATTAATTATAAATTTTATTAATAAATTTACTCAACTAATTCCAAATTTAAGATTGACGAGTTTGTCAAAAAATAACACAACAAAATAAGAATAAAAACTATTTATATGTATTATATATCTTAAATTTCATTGTTTTGTCGAGTAACTCGAGACACTCGAGTTCCATTTCACTAACTTACTTCAGCTATTGAAAATATTGATGTTATCTCCCATTTGTCATCGAGTAACTCGACAAACATGAATGTTCGTTTGTATAAAAAATATTTAAATCAATTACATATTTTAAATAAAAAAGATAAACAAAATAATCAAAATTTTAAATTTCCCTCCTTTGTCGAATAACTCGACCAAGTCAAGTTTCATTTTGTCAAGTTGGTTCACCTATTGAATAGATTGATTTTGTACTACATTTGTAATCAAGTTACTCGACAAACATGATTTTTGTTTTATCGAGTTTCTCGAGTAGGTTAAAACATGCACATTTTTCAATTTTGTTGTTTTCCTTTTTTATTTAAATTATGTAATACACAAAATTTTTATCATTTTTTTATTTCGTAATATAATGAATAATGCCTTTTTTTATATGAATAATATTTCATATTCTATAACTTAATATAATATCTTATAATATAAGAGCAATTATAAAAAAAAATTATATATTATTTTACATTAATATAATATATGATATTTAATTTTATGAAATATAAAAACAAAGTGAAGTAAAAATTTTTTACAATAATTATTTTTTTTAATTACAAAAATTATATAAAATTGTATTCATTCATAATAATATATTTTATTTAATATATATTCTATTTTACTATATTCTAATAAATGATATACTACATAAAATTTTGTATATATTTTATTTATCAATTTACTCAAACAATTCTAAATTTAAGATTCACGAGTTCGTCAAAAAATAACACAACAAAATAAGAATAAAAATATTTAAATATATTACATATTTTACATAAAAAACAAAAACAAAATAATCAAAATTTTTACTTTCACTGATTTGTCGAGTAACTCGGGGAATTCAGGTTTATTATTCTCGAGTTACTTGAGTTATTCAATATATTCATTTTTCATACTATTTATGATCGAGTAACTCGATAAACACGATTTTCAGTTTGTCGAGTTTCTCGATTAGCTTCAACCATGTACATTTTTCAATTTCTTGTTTCATTTTCTTATTTAAATTATGTAGGACACTTAAACTTTTTGTTTTTTTTATTTTGTCAGGTTATTTTGTAACCATCTCGTGAATCTTAAATTTTATATTTGTCGAGTTACGAGATAAATTAATCATAATAAAAAAAAATATAATATATTGTATTAATTAATTATCATACATATTAAATTTATACAATGTATATTTAATGTTATTATGTTCTAACAAATAATCAATTAACTACAATTATGTATATGCTTAATTTGTCAAATAAGTTAACAAATCAAAATTTCATATTCACAACTTCCTTCAATAATAATATTACAACATATAAATTAAACAAAATAATTAATATTTGAAATAATTTAAATACAAAAACTTTTAAAAATTTCAATTCATGCATATAATTAGTTTGTTGTGTAACTCGGGAAACTTGATTTTGAATTTGTCAAGTTATATGATACAATCAATAATGAGTTTTTTTTATATAAATAATATTTCAATTTCTATAACTTCATATCATATGTTATAATAAAATAGCTATTACAAAAAAAATTGATATATTATTTTACATTAATATAATATCTCATATTTAACTTTATGAAATATAAAAACAAAGTGAAGTACAAATTTGTTTTCATAATTATTTTTACTCATTATAAATATTATATTAAATTGTATTAATTCATTATGACATATATTAAATTTATATAATATATATTCTATTTTACTATGTTCTAATAAATGATATACTACACAAAAATTTTTATATATATATTTTATCAATATACTCAAACAATTCCAAATTTCAGATTCACAAGTTTGTCAACAAATAATACAACAAAATAAGAAGAACAAAAATTTTAATGTATTACATATTTTAAATAAAAAAGAAAAACAAATTAATCAAAATTTAAAATTTCATTAGTTTGTCGAGTAACTCGAGAAACTCATGTTTCATTTTGTCGAGTTACTTCAACTATAAAACAAAAAGATTTTCTATCCGATTTTTCATCGAGTTACTCGATGAACGTCATTTCCAATTTCTCGAGTTTCTCGAGTAACTTCAAAAATACACATTTTTCATTTTTTTGTTTTATTTTTTTATTCAAATAATGTAATACACTTAATGTTTTTGATTTTTTTCTTTTCTCATGTTATTTTTTAACCAACTCTTGAATCTCAAATTTTGATTTGTCCAGTTACTAAATAAATGAATCATAATAAAATAAAATATAATACATTATATGCATTGATTATAATATATATTAAATTTATACAATGTATATTTAATTTTGCCATATCCTAATAACTAATCAATTAAATACAATTATGTATGTACTTCATTTCTCAAATAAGTTAACAAATCAAAACTTCATATTGACAAATTCCTCGAATAATAATATTACAACATATCAATTAAACGAAATAGTTAATGTATTAGTTAATTTGAAGAAATCAATTTTTAAAAATTTAAATTTATGTATATAATTAGTTTGTTGAGTGACTCAGAAAACTCGATTTTGAGTTTGTCAAGTTATATGATACAATAAATAATAAGTTTTTCTATATAAATAATCTTTTGCATTCTAGAACTTAATACATTTCCCTTTCAAATTTTTTATGTAATAATATATTATTAATCAATTTTTACATTATTATAATAATTTACTGATTATAATCAATTTATTATAAGAATTTCATATTAAAAATATTTTTTTTATAAATGATCATAAAATTTATTACATATTTATTTATAAATAATTATAAAATTAATTATATATTTTTTTATCAAGCAAGTAAATAATCTCGTTTTATTTATTAGAATATTTATATTAGATTATAGTATAAAAATCATTTTATATTTATAATTACTAATAATAATATCATTTATAATAAAATTTATATTTACATCTACAATAATAAATTATAAATAAATATGTAAAAAATTTTAGAATCATCTATAAATAAATTTATTAAATATCCATTTATTATATTAAATTGAATATAATCATTAAATTATTATAATAATATAATAATTAATTAATAATATATTAATACAGAATATCATTTTATTATGCTATAAATTTAATATAGTAATTTTTTTTATAATATGTTATAGTAATTATTATAATAAAAACCAATTTCATATATTGTATTAATTTATTATGATATATATTAAATTTATATAATATATATTCTATTTTACTATGTTCTAATAAATGATACACTAAATAGAATTTTTGATATGCTTTATTTATCAAGTTACTCGACAATTCCAATTTCCCATTCAAGAGTTCGTCGACAAATAACCAACATAAGAATAAAAAATTATTTAAATATATTACGTCTTTTAAATAAAAAAGAAAAACAAAATACTCAAAAATTTCATTTTCCATGATTTGTCGAGTAACTTGTCCAACTCGAGTTTGATTTTGTCGAGTTGGTTCATCTATTCAATAGATTGATTTTGTATATCATTTGTAATCGAGTAACTCGACAAACAGTATTTCCGTTTTCTCGAGTTTCTCGAGTAGGTTCAAAAATGGACATTTTTCAATTTTTTTTTCTTTCTTTTTTATTTAACTTATGTAATACACTGAATTTTTTTGATTTTTTTTATTTTCTCATGTTTTTTTTAACCAACTTGTGAATCTCAAATTTACCTCTGTCGAGTTATTGGATTAATGCATCATAATAAAAGAAAATATAATATATTATATTAATTGATTATCATATACATTAAATTTATAAAATCTATGTTTAATTTTACTATGTTTCAATAAATAATCAATTAAATACAATTATGTATGTATTTCATTTATTAAATAAGTTAACAAATTCAAATTTCATACTGACAAGTTCCTTAAATAATAATATTACAACATACAGATTAAATAAAATAGTTAATGTATTAAATAATTTAAATAAAAAAAATTTAAAAAAATTTAATTTATGTATATAATTAATTTGTTGAGTAACTCATCAAACTCGATTTTGATTTTCTCCAATTATGTCATATAATGAATAATGCCTTTTTTTATATGAATAATATTTCATATTCTATAACTTAATATAATATGTTATAATATAACAGCTATTATAAAAATATATTATATATTATTTTACATTAATATAATATATGATACTTAATTTTATGAAATATAAAAAAAAAAGTAAAGTTAATATTTGTTACAATAAATATTTTTATTAATTACAAAAATTATATAAAATCGTATTCATTCATTATGATATATTTTATTTAACATATATTCTATTTTACTATGTTCGAATAAATAATATAATACATAAAATTTTTTATATATTTTATTTATCAATTTACTCAAACAATTCTAAATTTCAGATTCACGATTTCGTCAAAAAATAACACAACAACATAACAATAAAAAATTATTTAAATATATTACATATTTTAAATAAAAAACAAAAAAAAATCAAAATTTTTACTTTCACTGATTTGTCGAGTAACTCAGGAAATTCAAGTTTATTGTTATCGAGTTACTTCAGCTATTCAATAGATTGATTTTTTATATGATTTATGATCGAGTAACTCGACAAACCTAATTTTCAGTTTGTCGAGTTTCTCGAGGAGCTTCAATCATGTACATTCTTCAATTTCTTGTATAATTTTCTTATCTAAATTATGTAAGACACTTAATTTTTTTATATTGTCATTTTATTTTGTAACCATCTCGTGAATCTCAAAATTTATATTTGTTGACTTACAAGATAAATTAATCATAATAAAACAATATATAATATATTGTTTTAATTCATTATCATATATATTAAATTTATACAATGTATATTTAATTTTATTATCTTCTAATAAATAATCAATTAAATACAATTATGTATGTGCTTAATTTATCAAATAAGTTAACAAATCAAAACTTCATATTCACAGCTTCCTCGAATAATAATATTACAACATATAAATTAAACAAATTAATTAATATTTTAAATAATTTAAATAAAAAAAGTTATCAGAATTTCAATTCATGCATATAATTAGTTTGTTGCATAACTCGGGAAACTCGATTTTGAATTTGTCGAGTTATGTGATAGAATGAATAATGAGTTTTTTTATATGAATAATATTTCATTTTCCCTAACTTAATATAATATATTATAATAAAATACCTATTCCAAATAAAATTTATATACTATTTTACATTAATATACTATTTCATATTGAATTTTATCAAATCTAAAAACAAAGTGAAGTAAAAATTTGTTTTAATAACTATTTATACTAATTACAAAAATTATATAAAATTGTATTAATTCATTATGATATATATTAAATTTATATCATATATATTCTATTTTAATATGTTCTAATAAATGATACACTACATAAACATTTTTATATATTTATTTTATCAATATACTCAAATAATTCCAAATATCAGATTCACCAGTTCGTCAACAAATAATACGACAAAATAAGAACACAAAAATTTAAAATCTATTACATATTTTAAATAACAAAGAAAACCAAAATAATCAAACTTTTGAATTTCATTATTTCGTCGAGTAACTCGATAAACTCATGTTTCATTTCATCGAGTTACTTCAACTATTAAACATATGTTTTTGTCTCCAATTTGTCATCGAGTTACTCGACAACCGTGATTTTCAATTTCTCGAGTTTCTCGAGTAACTTCAAAAATACACATTTCCCATTTTTTTTTAGTTTTTAATTTAAATTAAATGATACACTTAATGTTTTTATTTTTTTTCTTTTGTCATGTATTTTTTTAGCCAACAAAATAATTAATATTTTAAATAATTTAAATACAAAAATTTTAAAAATTTCAATCTATGCATATAATTAATTTCTTATATAACTCAGGAAACTCAATTTTGATTTTGTCAAGTTATGTGATATAATGAATAATGAATTTTTTTACACGAATAATATTTCATATTCTATAACTTAATATAATATGTTATAATAAAATAGCTATTATAAAAAAATATTGATGTATTATTTCAAATTAATCCAATATCTCATATCTAATTTTATGAAATATAAAAACATAATATAGTGAAATTTTTTTATAATAATTAAATATTTTTTTTTGAATAATTATATCAAATTGCATTAATTCATTATCATACATATTAAATTTATATAATATATATTCTATTTAACTATGTTCTAATAAATGCTTCACCAAATAAAATTTTGTATGTGTTTTATTTATGAAGTTACTAAAACAGTTCCAAATTTCAAATTTACGAGATTGTCAAAAATTAATACAACAGATAAACAAATAAAAATTATTTAAATATATTACATATTTTAAATATAAAAAAAATGCAAATTAATCAACATGCTAAATTTCATTGTTTTATCGAGAAACTCGAGAAACTCGAGTTTCATTTTGCCGAGTTACTCCAGCTATTGAAAAGATTGATTTTGAATTCCTTTTCTCATCGAGTAACTCGAAAAACATGATTTCAGGTTTGTCGAGTTTCTCGAGTTGCTTAAAAAATACAAATTTTGCATTTAATTTGTTTTATTTGCTTATTCAAATTATATAATACACTTAATTTTTAAATTTTTTTTCTTTCGTTATCTTCTTTTATAACCAACCCAATTACATACAATTATGAATCTGTTTTATTAATCAAAAAAGTTAAAGATTCAAAATTTCATATTAACAAGTTCCTGCAACAATAATATTACAACATACAAATTAAACAAATTAAATAATCTATTAAATAATTTAAATTAAAAAAATTGAATAATTGAAAATTATGCATCTAATTACTTTATTGAATAACTCAGAAAACTCGATTTTCAGTTTGTGAAGTTATGCAATACAATGAATAACAAGTTCTTTTATAAAAATAATATTTCATATTCTGTAATTTAGTATAATATGTTATAATATAATACCTATTATACAAAAAATTTATGTATTATTTAAAATTCATATAATATATCATAACTAATTTTATAAAATATAAAAACATAGTACATTTAAAATTTTTTCTAATAATTCTTTTTGTTTTTTAAAATATTTATATCAAATTTAATTACTTAATTATGATATATATCAAATTTATATGATATATATTCTATTTAACTATGTTCTAATAAATGATTCAGTAAATAAAATTTTGTATATGTTTTATTTACCAACTTACTCAAACAATTCCAAATTTCAAATTCACGAGTTTGTAAATTAATAATACAACACATAAAGAATAACAAATTATTAAAATATGTTACATATTATAAATAAAAAAGAAGAACAAATTATTCAAAAATTTAACTATCATTTTTTCGTCGAGTAACTCGCGAAACTCAAGTTTCATTTTACCACGTTAGTCCACCTATTGAAAAGATTGATTTTGTATCCCATTTGTCATCGAGTAACTCGATAAACATAATTTCAGGTTTGTCAAGTTACTCGAGTACCTTAAAAAATACAAATTTTTCAATTTTTTGTTTTATTTTCCTATTTAAATTATATAATACGCTTAATTTTTTTAATTTTTTTCTTTTGTCAAGTTATTTTATAACCAACCCAATTAAATACAATTATGTATGTGCTTCATTAATGAAAAAATTTAAAAAATCAAAATTTCATATTGACAAGTTCGTACAACAATCATATTACAACATACAAAATAAACTAAAAAATTAATCTATTAAATAATTTAAATAAAAATTTTAAATAAAGAAAAATTATACATCTAATTACTTTCTTGAATAACTCAACCTACTCAATTTTCATTTTGTCGAGTTATGCAATACAATGAATAATAAGTTATTTTATAACAATAATATTTTATATTCTATAACTTAGTATAATATGTCATAATAAAGTAGCTATTATGAAAAATTTTTATGTATTATTTTAAATTAATCTAATATATCATAAATAATTTTATGAAATATCAAAACATAATACAGTGGAAATTTTTTCTAAGAATTAAATTTTTTTTTTACAATAATTATATCAAATTGCATTAATTCATTATAATATATATTCAATTTATATGATATATATTCTATTTAACTATGTTCTAATAAATGATTCACTATATACAATTTTGTATATGTTTTATTTATCAAGTTGCTCAAACAATTCCAAATACCAAATTCATGAATTTGGCAAAACATAATACAACAAATAAACAATAAAAATTTATTTAAATATATTACATATTTTAAATAAAAATTAAAAATAAATTAATCAAAATTTAAAATTTCATTCTTTTGTCGAGTCACTCGGAAAACTGGTGTTCCATTTTGTCGAGTTACTCCAGCTATTGAAAAGATTGATTTTGTATACCATTTCTCATCGAGTAACTCGACAAACATGATTTAAGGTTTGTCGAGTCACTCGAGTAGCTCAAAAAATACACATTTTGCATTATTTTGTTTTATTTTCTTATTTAAATTATATAATACACTTCATTTTTTTAATTTTTTTCTTTTGTCATGTTATTTTATAACCAACCCAATTAAACACAAATATGTATGTGTTTCATTAATCAAAGAACTTAAAAAATCAAAACTTCATATTGACAAGTTCCTACAACAATAATATTACCACATATAAATTAAACAAAATAATGAATGTATTAAATAATTTCAATAAAAAATACTAAAGAAGTGAAAATTATTCATCTAATTACTTTGTTCAATAACATGGAAAACTCAATTTTCAGTTTGTCGAGTTATGCAATACAATGAATAATAAGTTCTTTTATATAAATAATATTTGATATTCTATAAATTAGTATAATATGTTATAATAACATAGCTATTATAAAAAATATTTATGTATTATTTTAAATTAATATAATATAATATATCATAACTAATTTTATGAAATATAAAAACATAGAAGAGTGAAAATTTGTTCTAATAATTAAATTTTTTTTAGAATAATTATATAAAAATTGCATTAATTCATTATAATATATTTTAAATTTATATTATATATATTCTATTTAACTATGTTCTAATAAATGATTCACTAAATAAAATTTTGTAAATGTTTTATTTATCAAGTTACTCAAAAAAATTCAAAATTTCAAATTAACGAGTTTGTCAGAAAATAAGACAACAAATAAAGAAAAAAAAATTATTTAAATATATTACAAATTTTAAATAAAAAAGAAAAACAAATGAATCAAAATTTCAAATTTTCATTGCTTTATCGAGTAACTCGAGAAACTCGCGTTTCAATTTGTCGAGTTACTTCAGCTATTGAAAAGATTGATTATTTTTCCAATTTTTCATCGAGTAACTCGACAAACATGATTTTACGTTTGTCGAGTTTCTCGAATGGCTTCAAAATTCTACATTTTCCATTTTTTTGTTTTATTTTCTTATTTAAATTATGTCATACACTCATGTTATTTTTGAACCAACTCATGAATCTCAAATTTTGATTTATCCAGTTACTACATAAATTAATCATAATAAAACAAAATATAATATATTGTATTAATTGATTAAGATATACATAAAATTTTTATACAATATATATTTAATTCTACTATATTCTAATAAATCATACACTAAATAAAATTTTGTATATGTTTTATTTATCAAGTTACTCAAACAATTCCAAAATAAGAATTAAATTATTTTTAAATATATTACGTATTTAAAAAAAAAATACTAACAATATAATCAAAAGTTTTAATTTCATTCATCTATTCAGTGACTCAGGAAACACAAGTTTCATTTTGTCGAGTTACTTAGGCTATTCAATGGATTGATTTTCTCTTCCATTTAAATTCAAGTAGCTCGACAAACATAATTTTCAATTTGCCAATTTTCTCGACTAGCTTAAAAAATGCACATTTTTCATTTTTTAGTTTTATTTTATTTTTAAATTATGTAATACACTTAATTTTTTTACATTTTTTCTTTTCTCGTATTAATTTTTAAATATATTATAATAAATATATAAAATCACTTTTTTCACATACATTTACATATGTATTTATCAAAATCATTTTTTTTTTATAATTACTATTTACAATATTCTTTATCAAAAAATTTTTATTAAAATTTATGAAAACAATTTTTAAATAAATATATAATAAATTTTATAATAATTTATACAATAAATTATTTAATATCAATTTCTTATAATATATTCATTTTAATCATTAAATTACTACAACATTAATTTTATTATCTTATAAATTAATTATAATAATTGTTTATTGAAATATGTTATAGTAATTGCTAAAACAAAAGTAAATATAATATATTGTATTAATTCATTAGGAAATATACAAAATGTATATATTATATATTTTATTATACTTTGTCCTAATAAAACATAGATAAAAACAAATAACTCGACAATTCCAAATATGAAAATATCAAATTTATCAAATCTCATATGAAAATAAACAATTACCTACAAATTTAATATACTAACTAATGTAAATAAAAAAAAATTATAAATCTAACAAAAACTTTACAATTTAACATATTCTGAAGAAACCCAATAAATTCATTTTTCAATTTGTCAAGTCACTCAATCTATTGACTTTATCCAGTTATTTCCATACTTATCCTCAACAAAATTATTATTTTTTTTATTTAAACTTACATAAGTCAAAAAAATAAATTTTTTATATACGTTCTTCACAACAGTAATCAACCACAAAATTTTAATACTCTTTCCTAATTTATAACGCTAAAATAACACTTACATTTAACTGAATTATCAACCTAAAATATTCTTTTCTAAACGTACAATTTTGTCCAACACATTTCACTGACGTGCAAAGCACGGCCTTAAAACTAGTATATATATATATATATATATATATATATATATATATATATATATATATATCAGTGTGTTTCATATGTAATTATTCACTTTTCCTTTTATATATATAATATAATATAATTTGGGTGTGTGTTTGTCGAGTTGCTCGACAAACACACACCCATATAAATCAAAATGGGCTTTTACATTTCTTAAATTTTTTTATTTAAATACTTTGGGTGTGTGTTTGTCGAGCAGCTCGACAAACACACACCCATATCAATCAAAATGGGCTTTTAGCCCATTTTGACTTTACTTTTTTTTCTTTTTTTTTTTCGCTTTTAATTCAGTTTACTTTTGAATTATAAAGTAAATTTTTTAATATTTTTTTTTACAGATTATTCTAAATAAATGCTGCATAAGTTTAAGATTCAATTTTTTTTTTTGAACAAAAAAATAAGAGTAAATTAGGAAATAACTGTTCACGTCATCGACAACATTACTTTTGAAATTATTATTTTTATATAGTTTTGTTGAGTGGTTAGACGTGGGCTTTTGTTTTTTTTTTCCCCGAGTATATATAATATAGAGTCTTAATTTTTTACTTTAGTTTTTCCGTCCAATACGACATCGTTTTGACATTGTAGCAGCAATTTTTGAATTGGCTTTTTTTTTTTTTAAATTTGGCTTTTGTTTTATCGAGCAATTCGACAAAATCAAAGCCAAGATTTTTTTTTTAATCTTAGAAAGTCAAGTGTACGCATGAGAACATAATACCACATATTTTACTCGAGAAAGTAAAAAAAAAAATTTAAAAATTTAAAAGACTTTCTCGAGTTACTCGAGAAAGTCAAAAAAAAAAAAAAATTAAAAACAAAAACTGTTGAGTTACTCGACAAACTCAAAAAAAAAAAAAAATTTCAAAAGATTCGACAAAGTCATCACAAATAAAAATTCAATCAAAAGATTAACTGGAAAAAGTCTTGATTTTATTTTTACTTTTTTTATTGTAACTCAACAAATTGTTGTCGAGTTGCCCGATAAAGATTTAAATTTTTTTTTTTGTAACTCGTAAAAATCTTAATTTTTGTTTAACAAGAAAATAAAATCAAATAAAAATCAAATGGCCAAAATCTCGACAAAGTCTTTTATTAAATTTTTTGTAATTTGCACATTTGGTCCACAATATTTTCAATTTATAACAAATTTACCCCTACATTTTTCATGTACGTGCACACACGTACTCGAAAAAATTCTTCTTTTTTTTTAATAAGATTAATGCGTAACCAAAATCAAGCAACTTTTGACTTTTTTTTTTTTTTTTTTTTTTTGTCGAGTTACTTGACATAGAATTTTTTTTTTCTTTTTTTAGGTTTTTGTCGAGTTACTCAACAAAACCAAATTTTTCCAATTTTTCATTTTTGTTTTTTTTGTCGAGTTTAGAGATTTTTTTTGTTCCTTTTTTTGGACTTTGTCGAAAAACTCGACAAAAATTCAAAAAAGCCCACGTCTAATCACTCGAGTAACTAAAACTGTAATATTATATATACTTGAAAAAAAAAAAGACAAGAGCCCACGTCTAACCACTCGACAAAATTATTAAAAAAAATATTTGAAAAGTAATGTTGTCGACGGCGTGAACGGTTAATTTCTAATTCACTCTTTTTTTTTTTAAATTTGATTCTTAAACATATGCAGCATTTATTTAGAATAATCTGTAAAAAAAATATATAAAAAATTTACCTTACAATTCAAATGTTTTCTGGATTAAAATAAAAAAAAATATAACAAAAAAAAATTTGTAAAGTCAAAATGTGTTACATATTATAGCTTTGATGAAACATTAGAAAAAAAATGAACCAAGTATTCACGAAGATTTCCTTAAGTACTCCTAAGTTCTAACTTACAATCTACCCCTCTGCTTTATCCCTGTTTTGACTCATCAATTAAAGCTATATCATCAACGTATGAGACACACCAAGAAACCTCATCTTGAATTAGGATGCTTATAACATTATTAGTAAGAATGTTATAATTAAAAGTTATAAAAAATAAAATATGTTGTTGATTTTTTTCATTGAAAAAAAAAATAGAAATGTAAAAGCTCGCCTTAAAAAAAAAAAAATAAAAAAAATTGCGTGAACAGTAACTTTTTCGAGTTACTATTTAACTCGAAAAAGTTTGTCGAGTTACAATTTTGGAGAGACATTTGATGCGTTTTTACTCCCGCCATTGTTAGATTCATCCTGTACAGCAACAATAGAACTGTGACTCTCCCAATTTTGACATTCAAGAGGCCTGGAATTTTATTATTTGTATAAATATTCGTACTAAAATTTAGATAATATCAATTTTTTATAACTTAATGGATATACTTCATTTATCAAATAACTCGACAATCCCAAATATGAAATTGTCAAATTTATCAAATCTCATATGAAAATAGACAAATACCAAAAAATTTAATATACCAACTAATGTAAATAAATAAAAAATACAAATATAACAAAAACTTTGCAACTTAACACATTCTCGAGTAACTCGATAAATTCATATTTCAGTTTGTCGAGTTACTCGATCTATTGAGTTTATCGAGTTACTTGAAAACTTATCATCGACAGAAATATTATTATTTTTAATTAAACATACATAAGTCATAAAAATGAATTTTTGATATACGTTCTTCACAACAGCAATCAACCACAAAATTTTATTATTCTTTCTTAATTTATCAGGCTAAAATAAGACTTACATTTAACTAATTTAAGTACAATCAAGAGTACCCCATTAACTACAACATAGATAAAAGGTTCTACCTTAATTCGAACAATTGTCTATCTTGCATTGTACATATATAGTCTTTTTTTCACTTTATTATTTCATATTATATCCTATCAATAAACTATTCTCAACATACAATTTTTTCCTACACATTTCACTGACGTGCAACGCACGGCCTTAAAACTAGTATATATATATATATGGATTCTTACGATTTTTCATCTGAAAATATTAATTTACATGATAGTTGTTCTCCAATAAATTTAGAAGATGATCATAATGTAGATGTTGGATCATCTAGAAATCCAAGAAAAAAATGTTAACATCAGAAGTATGGCAAATGTTCACAATAGATGAAAAAAATAGTAAAGCAATATACAATATTTGCAAAATTGCTTATGCATGGAGAAGTGGTCAAGGCACCGACACACTACGGAGACACAAAAAAAAACATCTAAATGAAACAGGACATTTAGATCCGAGACAAGCTCAAATTACTTCATTTACTAATGCTAGTGGTTCTGTCACTTTTTCTAATTTTACTTATTCGTAGGAACGGATGAGAACTGGAAAGTCAGAATTTATTTCAGCAAGCGAAATGCCCTTCACTTTTGTAGATGATGTATATTTTGAAGAGTTCATGCAAAAGTATGTTCAACCCTCTTACAGGAATGTAAGTAGAAATACTGCTCGTTCTGATTGTCTGAAATTATTCAATACAAAAGCTGAAAAATTGAAAAATGAACTCACAAAAATTGAAGGAATTATGTGTTTCACGTTTGATTGTTGGTCTGGACGCAATCACAATGGGTATGTTTGTGTTACAGCACATTTTATTGATAGTAATTGGTTACAGCATAAAAGAATAATCGCATTTTGTTTACTTGAATATCCACATAATGGAGTTAATTTGTGTGAAAATTTATTACAAGTATTGAATGATTTTGGTGTGTTAAACAAATTATTTAGTATTACATATGATAATGCAAGTCCGAATACTGCATGCATTGACCTGCTAATTAGAACAGTTAAACCCTTATTTGATTCTAAATTATTTCATATATGGTGTGGTGTGTTTGTTATATATATAATTTAGTTGTACAAGATGGTTTGAAATTAATAGCCCCACAAATTCGTATAAGTAGAGAAGCAATTAATTATATTTCTTCTTCAGATTCTAGACAACAAGAATTTGTGAAAATTTGTAAAAATTTTGGATTGAGAAGAAGAAAATTTGTTGATGATATTCCAAATATATGGAACTCAACTTTTCTTATGTTAAAATCGTGTGTTGGCTACACCAATGCTATTAATGCATTCGTTAATTCGAAACAGAATCAATTTTACATAGAGGATTCGCATTGGGAACTTGCATTTAAAGTTATGAAATTTTTGAAACTTTTTTATAAGTCAACAAAAATTAGTTCGGGTGTATATTACCCAACTAGTCATCTTGTACTTATACAATTGGTAGAAATTTCTACCCAATTTTCAAAATTTAGAAACGATCCATTTTTCTTTCAAATTATTTTGTCAATGGAAGAAAAATTTCGAAAATATTATGAAAACATGCCACTAATTTTTCCAGTGGCTGCTGTAATGGATCCTCACCTAAAATTATTTGGTGTTCACACTGCTTTAGAATCACTTTCTGAAACATTAGCTTTTAACATAAATATTACAAATCGACAGTTAGAAATTTTCATCAATGAAATGTATAACTACTATTTTATTAAATACGGTAACAATGAAAATATTTCTGCTTCTACAAACTCTAGTACAACTTCTAAAGGTAAATCTTTTTTCTCTTTGGTAGCTAAGAAAAAACAACATGTTGTTAGTACTTCATCAACTACAGACACGAATACCACACCTAACGAATTAGAAAGATATTATCAATTTGATCATTATAGTTTAATACCTGAAGATGAGGTAGAAAATTTAGATATTTTAGAATGGTGGAAATTAAATGAGAGGTCATACCCAATATTATCAAAAATGGCACGAGATCTACTAACAGTTCCAGTCTCAATAGTGGCATCCGAGTCTGCTTTTAGTGCACTAACAGGGTATTGGACGAAAGAAGATCAAGACTTAAAGAAGATATTTTGGAAGCTCTCATATGCGTAAAAGATTGGCTATTCGCAGATAGAAGGATGCAAGATAAAATGTCTGACGATATTGCTGACGATTTTAAAAATCTAGTTATTGCTGAAGATTGATTTGCAAATAATATATAATTTCAAACAATTAAATTATAGTTAGGTAGGTGCCAACCTAGTTGGGATGTACTTAAACTATAAATATGCAAATGATTGATAGTTGTGTACGTGCCAACCTAGTTGGGATGTGCTTTAACTATAGTGATGCATTTAGTTGTTATTAGTTTGTATTTTATTTAAATTTACAAAGTTATAAATAATTCAATGTAAAATAAGATATAAATTCCATGTAAACATTTTTTGTTATAAATAACAAATGTGGATTTATCATTGTTATTTTTTTTTTTTTTGTAATTTCACACATTTTTTACTATAAATGTAAATAATTTTTTGAATTACAATAAGTTCATTAAGTTGATAAATTTTTTTGTAATTTCAAAAAAATTAATTTTTTATTCATATGGGCCGAACTGGGTCGAACCACGGCCCATATGGGCTCGACCCGTATGGGCCAATGGGTGGGCCGGGCTTTTGAAAAAATTTCGTGGGCTGGGCTGACTAGGCCCGCAACTCGCAGTGGCGCGGGCTTTTTCAAACTCGGGCCTCATCGGAGGCGGGCCGGGACCCGGATTGACACCACTAGTTATTGCTCTAGCTTGTAGGGATTGTGGAAAATAAATCGTGACATCCACATTCGTCACCTATTAGTCTTTGTAATTAATATCATTTGTCACGAGTCTATTCTACTATTGTTCATAAATAAATATTTCAATTAATTAACAAATCATAGTAAATTATTAATAAGTATGCACAAACATGCAATTGTGTTTTTTTACAATATGAATTTATTTTTTATACTATTTTATTGTGTGTAAAGTGTGAATCGTAAAATTTTAAAATATTTAAATTCGATCTACAAAGATGATGGAACATCCGTCAATTTTTTTTTTACAAATAGTTCATAGTAAGATAAGCAAGCCCAACTATAGCAATACCCAATGCATTAATCGACATAAGTTGGAAAACTTGTTGTCTAGTATGGTAGTATCTCAAAATGGTACCATAAATAAGTGGCATTGAAGAATTGATAAGTTAGAAAAATAATATAAAGTTTAAATTAGTTTTAAGGATGGATGATAAAATCCCTCATCCGTGATAAATAAGTAGGCTTCGGGCTTGGGAGATTGTACTGATTCGAATAATTCAGGCAGACATCCAAGAAGAACTCCACCAAACAATCTCACTCAAGGCAAGGGCCCACCAGAGAATCTGACGCCTTCGTCCAAAAAAAATTAATAAAATAAAAACCTTTTACTTCAAAGTCCCAAGCCTACCATGAATAATAGGCTTGGACTTGAGAGACTATTGTTACCACCAGATTTCGGTAAGGCCTCTACGTCAACTAAGGTCTCATGGAAGCCCCATAAAAGCCCATTAAAGGCCTAATTTATGCCTCGCGAAGGCCTCATAAGCCCAGCGATGGCCTTTTGAACTCGTAAAGCCTTGTAAGCCCAGTAACATATCAGCACTCATGAATCGGGGTATAGCGAAGCCAACCGATTGTCCTTATCCCATAAGGAATGAGGATCCGATCAGATATCTAATTGATTGTTTTTCTAAATCAGAACTCTAATGCTATAAGTACAACATCTCCAGTTGTTCTAAGGTACGCATTATTCTCACCCTTAAACTCTGTTCAATTTTCTGTCTGCTTGTCCCCCCCCCCCCCACACCGAAAAGTATTTCTCTTTCCCACATATTATCTTATATATCGGCAGTTGACTTGATTTTTGGAGTACCAACCATCGCTAGACCCTTTTTTCTTGGTGAACTTGGTTTGCTAACGGTCGTCCTAGTGTGCAGGTAACATACAGGTTGGCAGATGATTGACCGGAGATCTGTTGACATGTGGAAAGTGTAGATTTCGACGTCAACAGATTGGCACCGTCTGTAGGGAACGAAAATACATTACACAACCAAAACACTTGTGGTAAAAACGTGTTTTTTGCCAAAAAGAGCATGGTAACATATAACTCTCATGAGGATGAGATTAAGTTTCACCACACGACCTAGTAGCAGGAAAGCATTCAGGACCTCTAGAACGTAACCCGCCCCCGAGGAGGATACAATGACAGAGACGAACAATTTAGCAAGACATCTTGGACCTGAAACTGGACAACGCCCAGATGAAGGCAGCGCTCGAATTGTTAGGTAAGCAATCTACTCAACATGTACTCAAGCATAGCCGCGCCCAGATGATAACGTGGTATTTATTTATTGTATGGTAGTCCATCTACTTTATAAAATATTCACTTTAGTCCTTATATTTCAATTAAGTCATCCAAAAATTACATCTTAGGTCCTTAATCTTTTATATCTTTACACTTTAGTCACTAAATTTTTAATTATCTTTCAGTTAAGTCCTCCAAAATTGTATCTTATGTCCTTCAACTTTTTACATCTTTGCACTTTGGTCCCAATTTTTCAATTATCTTTCAATTAAGTCCTCTAAAAATTGCATCTTAAGTCCTTCAACTTTATTCATGTTCAAAGTTTGGTCCTTCAAATCTTTGATTTTAGTGACCAAAATAAGTGCAATTTTAGTGGTCAAAATAAGTGCACTTTCAATTAAATATTTGACTTTACACTCGAATTTTCACCTAAACGAACAAAATAAATATTTGTATACTATTTTAAATATAATAATAATTATAATCATATTTTACAATTTATTTTGTTTCATAATTGTTTTAAAATATAGTATTTTCATAAAATCAATATTTTCATTTTTTTCATTTCAAGAACAATATTTTTACACGAGTAACATATGTGTTATTTCATCATTTTCATTGAAATTAATACTTTATAATTTAATCATTTTATTATTTTGTAAAAAATATATTATTTTTATTTAAAATTAATATTTTAATTTTTCATTGAAAAACAATATTTTTACATGAGTAACATATATGTTAATATATGTTACTCATGTAAAATTATTGTTTTTCAATGAAAAATTAAAATATTAATTTTAAATAAAAATAATATATTTTTTATAAAATAAAAAATATAATTTTATATATTAACATATATGTTACTCATGTAAAAATATATTTTTTATATAATAAAAAATATTAACATATATGTTACTCAATTTTTTATTTTAAAAAATATTTTTATACTACTAACTTATATGTTACTATGTGTTAATTGCTCATTTGCAATAAATCAATATTTTATAATTATTTAAAAAATACGTCGTTTTTCTTTAAAATTAATATTTCAATTTTTTTTTTTATTTTAAAACAACATTTTTACATAGGTAACATATATGTTACTTACTCATATTTCATTAAAATCAATATTTTACTATTTCTCTATTTTTATAAATTTTATAAAAATACATTATTTTCATTTAAAATCAATATTTCATTCTTCATTTAAAACAACATTTTTATACTAGTAACATATATGTTACTATGTGTTACTTGCTCATTTGCAATAAATTCAATACTTTATAATTATTTAAAAATACGTTATTTTTCTTTAAAATTAATATTTCAATTTTTTTTTAATTTTAAAACAACATTTTTATATAGGTACATATATGTTATTACATGTTACTTCCTCATTTTTCATTAAAATGAATATTTTACCATTTTTCTATTTTTATAAATTTTTTAGAAATACATTATTTTCATTTAAAATCAATATTTTAATTTTTTATTTTAAAAAACATATTTGTATGCTAGTAACATATATGTTACTATGTGTTACTTGCTTATTTGCAATAACTTGCTTATTTACAATAAAATCAATATTTTATAATTATTTAAAAAATAAGTTATTTTTTTTTAAAATTATTATTTCAATTTTTTATTTTAAAACAACATTTTTACACGGGTAACATATATATTACTATATGTTACTTCCTCATTTTTCATTAAAATCAATATTTTACCATTTCTCTATTTTTATAAATTTTTTAAAAAATAAATTTTTTAAATTTAAAATCAATATTTCATTTTTTTATTTAAAAACAATATTTTTATACTTGTAACATATATGTTACTATGTGTTATTTGCTCATTTGCAATAAAATCAATATTTTAAAATTATTTAAAAATTACGTTATTTTTCTTTAAAATTATTATTTCAATTTTTTTTATTTTAAAACAACATTTTTACACTGTTACTTCCTCATTTTTCATTAAAATCATTATTTTATCATTTTTCTATTTTTATAATTTTTTTAAAAAATTCATTGTTTTAATTTAAAATCAATATTTTATTTTTTTTATTTAAAAACAACATTTTTATACTAGTAACATATATGTTACTATGTGTTATTTGCTCATTTGCAATAAAATAAATACTTTATAATTATTTAAAAAACTACGTTATTTTTCTTTAAAATTAATTTTTTTATTTTTTTATTTTAAAAAAAATATTTTTACACGGGTAACATATATGTAACTATATATTACTTCCTCATTTTTCATTAAAATCAATATTTTACCATTTCTCTATTTGTATAAATTTTTTAAAAGTACGTTCTTTTCATTTAAAATCAATTTTTCAATTTTTCATTTAAAACTACATTTTTATACTAGTAACATATATGTTACTATATTTGACTTCCCGGGTATGCCCGGTGTATTTGTTTCCTTTTTCTTGACAATGTTTTTCTTGCTTTGCCCGGATATGCCCAGTGTATTTGTTCTTTTTTGATCTATACTAATTTACATTTTTGATTAAAAAAATACATATATGTTACTATGCGTTACTTGCTTATTTGCAATAAAATCAATACTTTATAATTATTTAAAAATACGTTATTTTTCTTTAAAATTAATAATTCAATTTCTTTTATTTTAAAACAACATTTTTACACAGGTAACATATATGTTACTATATGTTACTTCCTTATTTTTCATAAAATCAATATTTTACCACTTCTCTATTTTTATAAATTTTTTAAAAATACATCTTTTTCATTTAAAATCAATATTTAAATTTTTTATTTAAAAACAACATTTTTATATTAGTAACATATATGTTACTATGTGTTACTTGCTCATTTGTAATAAAATTAATACTTTATAATTATTTAAAAAACAACATTTTTACATGGGTGACATATATGTTACTATATGTCACTTCCTTATTTTTCATTAAAATCAATATTTTACAATTTCTTTACTTTTACAATTTTTTTGAAAAATATATTATTTTCATTTAAAATTAGTCTTTCAATTTTTTCATTTAAAAACAACATTTTTACACGGTAACATGCGAGTAACATATGTGTTACTATATGTTAATTCCTTATTTTTATTGAATTCAATATTTTAAAATTTGTCTCTTTTTATAATTTTTTGAAAAAAACATTATCTTCATTTTAAATCAGTATTTTCAAATTTTTTATTTAAAAACAACATTTTTACACGGATAACATATGTGTTACTATATGTTATTTATTTGTCTTCATTAAAATCAATAATTTATAATATATCTTCTTTTTATAGTTTTTAAGAAAATACATTATTTTCGTTTAAAATTCATATTTCAATTTTTTATTTGAAAACAACGTTTTTACACTTGTTACTTCATTATTTTCATTAAAATAAATAATTTTTACATTGGTAACATATACTATTATCAATCGCTTTCTACCACTACGATCACTCGTCTTATACCAACACCACCATCATTTACCATACTCTACTACCACAACTAATTTAAATTATGGTAACACATATATTACTTTAATTTATATTAGATTAACACGTGTTACCACCACCAATTATCATACTTGTATAATATTTCAAATATAATAATAATTATAATTATATTTTACAATTTATTTTCTTTGATAATTGTTTAAAAATACATTATTTTCATAAAATCAATATTTTAATTTTTTTTCATTTGAAAAACAATAATTTTAAACAAGTAACATATATGTTACTTCATCATTTTCATTGAAATCAATACTTTATAATTTACTCATTTTATTATTTTTTTAAAAGTAAATTATTTTCATTTAAAATTAATATCTCAATTTTTCATTGGAAAACAACATTTTTACATGGGTAACATATGTTACTTCCTCATTTTTCATTAAAATCAATATTTTACAATTTCTCTCTTTTTATAATTTTTTAAAAATAAATCATTTTCATTTAAAATCAAAATTTTCATTTTTCATTTGAAAACAGATTTCAACATGTCTAACATATGTGTTACTTCATCATTTTTATTAAAATCAATACTTTACAATTTCTATTCTTTTATAATTTTTTTAAAAATACATTAGCTTAATTTAAAATCAATATTTAAAATTTAATATTTGAATACAATATTTCTACACAGGTAACATATGTGTGTTACTACATGTTATTTCTTCGTCTTCATTAAAATTAATAATTTATAGTTTATCTTATTTTTAAAGTTTTTAAGAAAATACATTATTTTCATTTAAAATTCATAGTTCAATATTTTATTTGAAAACAACATTTTTACACAAGTAACATATATGTTACTTCATCATTTCGTTAAAATCATTAATTTTACATTTAATCTCTTTTTATAATTTTTTAAAAAATACATTATTTTTATTTAAAATCAATATTTCAATTTTTTAATTTGAAAACAATTTTTTTTACACGAGTAACATATATGTTACTTCATTATTTTCATTTAAAATAATATTTTATCATTTACTTCCTTTAAAATTTTTAAAATAATACATTATTTTTAATTTAAAATCAATATATTAATTTTTCATTTGAAAACAATATTTTTACACTAGTAACATATGTGTTACTATCATTCTATCGAGTTTTGTTCCGAATATTTGCTTGTTGAGGTTGAATAAGATCCAACGGTATTCAAATGTTTCACAGCTATGTTCCTGTATATATAATCAAAACCCTATTTTGCATTCCTTCCAAAAACATCCCATCATTTTTCCCATCATATTTACGGCCACGAATTTTTTCCATTTCTTTAATATCTTCAAAGATTATGGTTGTGTCTGAATCCGCTATTTGGCAAATTTGATAGTTTGTAATTTGAATATTTGCAATTATAATATTTATAGGTTGGGCCCACTAGTATGCAATTTTTGACTTCCACAATTTTCACTTTTTTTAAATTCCAGTTTCACCCTTGATTTTGACTGCCTAATAATGCAATGAGGGCTATAGAAGTAATTTAAAAAAAAAATTCATGAGCACAATCACTGTACATTGTCAGCTTGGTTGAAGAAGTGGGACCCATATGAAACTACCAAAAAAATCAATTCTGCCAAAGTAATGTTTTAAGACACAGCCTATAGGGCAACATAGAGCTTAGTGCTTGTTCTAAACAATTTAAGAGAGAGAATCATGGGGAGTAGTAACAAAGCCGGAAGATTTCCTTTCACAGGTCACCATCAACTCTACTGTTACTCAAAAAACAATCACCACCACCGAAAGAGTTTCTCTATCCTATTTCAAGTTCACAAATGGCGGATCATGTTGTAGTCTCCCATGGCCATACTTTCAAACGCAACTGCATCTGAGCCTGCGTTTTTCTTTCGTTTAAACCTACTTTATCCGATGGGTCGAAACCCGATTCATCTAGTTAACACGATGTAACACGATGGCAGTGACAATGACGGTGGCGGTGGCTAACACGATGGCGTGACAATGGTTGTGACAGGGGCTATGGTAACTTTCGACTATAATATATCTAGTTTTCAGATTTGAAATTAGATCTAAAATTTTTCACCACCACCAATTCCGCTGTGGGACACTCCCTTGTTCTAATAGTACTCTAAAAAAACTCAACTCTACCGAATGCGATAAAAGCTGAATTCTGCCGTCAGTTCTTCACCTCATCAGACTCCTCCACCACCGAATTACTTTGCTGCTTCCTCCAGCACCAAGCCATCAACAACCACTCCTCACCCACCACCCTTCCATCCTTCCTCACTCTTCCTGTCGGGGACAAGCTCAGAGGGACAATCAAATCACTAAACACCATGGCCTGACACTTAACTAGGTGGATGTGGAGGTGGAGGTGAGAGTGGCTAACATGATGGCAACTTCCGACTACGGTAGGATTGCGAGAGTGGTTGGGGGTGTTGAATATTTTGGTTAGTGAAGTAATTAAATTAGAATTAGGATTTGACAAATATTTATATAATATGAAAGATGTATTTTTTATTAAGTTTTTTTTTTTGTTTAAGATATATATTAATAAAATTTAAAATAGATTATATTTTGATTTTTTTTAAAAAAGTACGTATATCAGCTAATTATCCTTTATTTTAAACCATTTAAACATTTACTTTTGTTTCAGCCCATTTAAACAAAAACCCAAATCGGGAAACAAAATTTTGGCTCCAAGTTTCCAACCCTAAATCCAATTGATACAGGCAGCGTTCTCTTTCTTTCTTTGTTTGAATCTGTATAACCCTATTTCTGAAATCTGAACCTTCTTTTTGTGCGTGGTGGAGAATTTATAATTGGCTTCCAGGTTCTTTCTTTATTCACATATATCTTATCTGTTTTTCAATTTGAAATGGGGAATACTATTAAATGACCTTTGCACACAAAACATTTTGGTAAATGACCTTTGACCAGAAATAAACAAATAAAATTAATGTCAAAAATTGAATAATAGGTAAATTACATAAATCTCCTTTTCCAAATATATATACTGACCTTTGTCTCTCCACTTTGCACACGATTTTCATATCTCTTCATCCATATTCTCTCTCTCTTTTCTGCTCCGGTTGAAGCTTTTCCATCCATCAAGCTCTTCATCCACTCATCAAAATCGCCACCGGTTCCGCCACAAAAGTCTGAGAATCCGAACCCAGTCGAGTGCTGCTCCAGGTTGGGAAACTGAATCTCGCCGCCAAACAGCTGTTCAATCTCTCTTCTCTACAGATATTAAGTTCTCTCTGAAAATTTCATAAGGTGAGCTGATAACATTGTAAAAATTGCACTTTATTCATCATTTTCTCGCTGATTTTGATGGATGTTGCTGAAATTTCTGTCTAATTCCTACAGATATGAAATTTTCTCACTGCAATTTTCTCGCTGCAATTTTTACAATATGAAATTTCTGTCTAAAAATTGCACTTGATTCATCATTGTTTCGCTGCTTTTGATGGATTTTGCTGAAATTTATGTCTAATTCCTACATTTGGTGTTTCATTTGGAGGATTTTTCTGCATATGGGCTAGCGGTTTTAAGGAACAAGAGAGTTATTCTGTTTGATAAAGAAGGGCATTTGGTTTGATTTTTGGGAATCACTTGTTTTTTGAAACAAGACATTAATTTTGTGTTGGGCCTAGAATGCTTGTTGTCGGTAGCTTTTTTTCTAGGCCTGCAATGTTTAAGTTATTGGCATAACATTCTCCTATGCTTTCCTTTTAATCCCATGGAAGTGTCCTCTGTCAGAAATGGTATATTCTGTAGTGTTACAATTTTTGTCTACTCTTTCTTGATACCAAGATGGTTTCAAAATTTCAAAGGTTGAGGTTGAGTCGTAGAGAGAACTTTGGTTTGTCACCAGAATTCCTCAAAATTGCTACATGTTGTAAATTATATTTCATTGTATACTTCCATTGAATTATAATATTGTACAATTCTAATCTCAAAGACTAAATGAGGCAATTCAAACAACATTCAGTTTTTATGCATACATTCAATTTTTAATGAAGGATAAACATTATACGAGTGTGGTCAGCATTGGGTCTTGGCTGTAAAATGGACAGCCTGCGGCCTATGTTATTGAATGGTCTCTATACGAGTAATTCACCTGCAAAATGACCTGCTAGCTTGCAAAATATGTGGTGTGGGGCAATGCAAGTTTTCTTTGGTATATGAATAGTTCATTTTCATTGAAAATGATGCTTTGCATTGGATAAATTACTGCACACGTCCAAAAATAGACCCGTGTTTATTGTGTGATCTGCATGCAGATTGATTTGACTTTTGTGAGTTAAAATATTTGTTTTAGAGAGTTGCATGACTGAGAATGCATAGTTGACATTATCCAACTGACACATGTCCATGCGTTCCTGAACTTTTCATATACTTTCTGATCCTCTGGCCTGAATTTGTTAGTGTTGCTGGTGCTTGTGTGTTCCTTTCATTCACCATCTTGGACAACGGTGCTGAGATTTTTTTATTTCAGTTACTTTTTTGGAGCTTAATTTGAATTACTCGGGAACAGATTATGTCCCCGAGTTGGTTTGCAAAGAAATGGCCAGTGTGGGATTATCCGGTACTCGAGTATTAGGAATTTAACCCACCTTTATTTGCTCTTCATCCTCACAAATTTACATGCATATTCCCAAACTAGTTAATGGTAATATGTTTACATCCTTGGCAAACATTTTCCTTCTGTACAATTTATCATTTCATGGATATCAATTACACTTCTTGCCAATTATTAGTATGTTATAATCCAACTTGCCTCACTTTATTTTTGCAGATTGACTTTGAAATGGAGTATTTTATTGATGTTGAAGAAAGGGTTCGAGGAAAAATCAGTAATAGATGTAAACTTGAAATTATCAATGAGGTGTATTATGCTTTAGATTCCAATCATCAAAAAAAATTTACAGATTCTTGTTTTGGCCACCTTCTTTCTATTGCGGAGATTAAAATTTCTCTTCAAATCGTTCACCAATGCATTGTTAGAACGGTGAGGACATTGAAAGAGAATGAAGTTTGGTGCAAGTTTGGAAACAAGATTGCTAGGTTTGGGTTAGAAGAATTTGTATTAGTCATAGGCCTAAAAGCTGGAGAGTTGGAATCGGAGGATGAGAACTTAGGCCTAAAAAGTGATCTTATCCAAAAATACTTCAAGCATAGCAAAGGAAAAGTGGTAAGAAGACAATTGTTAAATGCATTCCGAAGGTGTGGTAACCAGCCAGACAAGTTCAAGATGGGCCTTCTCTTAATTTTGGCATATGTTTTGTTGAGTGCGGAAGAGAATACGAATCTGAACTTGTGGTGGTTTAATTTGGTTGATAATTTTGGACGATTCAACAACTATGCTTGGGGAAAGAGATCGTATGAGTACACAATTGGGATATTCAATCAAATAAAAGGAGAAACAGTGAAGAAATATGAAAGAAATGAACGATATCCCTACAACTTTCATGGATTTCCTCTTGCAATCATGGTAAATGTTAAGTTATTTTCATTGTTTGTATAATATTCCAATTTATGAACTGACTAGCAATGTTTTGCTTTCTACAGATTTGGGCGTTTGAAGCGATACCCGGTCTAGGGAAGTAGTTTGCGCACAGGCTGGAAGGTGAAAGAATTCCAAGAATGTTGGGGTGGGATTTTCAACAAACGAAGGTGGACGGAGAAAGTGTGAGCACATTCTTGGATACTAAAATTCAAATCATGCAGCTTACGGTGAAGCGCACATTAGTTCCTTCACAGGAAGAAGCCGATGAAGAATTCTATCAGGGAATGACACCACTTGATGATGTAGAAGACTCCAGAGTGGATAATAGCTTGGATGAAGATGGAGTAGAGGAGTCTAAGGAAGACGAACCACCTGTTTCCATTCAACAGATGCCACGCGATAGACCATCTTCCTCTCATAACAACAATGTATTAGAGGTAGTTAGACAAGAAATGAGAGAACTTGAGTGCAGGCTGGTGCGTGTGATAAATTCTCGATGTGATCACATTGAGACCAAACTTGATAGGTTGCTGAAGTTGGTTGGAAGTGGTGTATCCCAACCACGAGGAGATGAGTTTCAGCCAGACAATGGTAGGTTTCAGTCAGAAACGAGGAGATTTGACACCTGTTCACCTCATCATGAGGACAATATCCAGGAAGAGAATAAGGGGCGGGAGGAAGATTGTGTTTTCGAGGCTGCAGTTGAGAATTCTGTTAATGTAGAAGATTGCACAAATGAAGAGGAACAAGTCACGCCAATACAAGGTGAAGGGCGAAGGAGTGCTACTTGTCAAGGTTGGTTATTTTGTTGTGATTTTTTATTTTTAGTTCCATAATGAGTTGAGATTAATGAGGTTTCTATTGACCTCCATTCATAGGCATGCTATCGAACCCTTCAACTGCCATAGTCGTGTACCGAGAAATGCCTTGGATATCGATCCCAGATTCTAAGCAACGCTTGGGAGAACATGAAAATGTTGACGTTGTGATGTCAAATCAACCGGAGCAGTATGCAGAAAGCTGTCTTGAAGGTATATAATCTGTAGATTGAAAACAAAAATGTTGACATTCTGTGTAGAATGAATGTTGATTGAATACTGATTGAATCTATTTTTAGATCAAGTCAGAGAATCTTCTGCTATTTTACTTGAGGATGAGACAGATGAGGAATCACCTAAAGGTAGAGGGCAAAGGAAAATGAGGAAAGGAAAAGCATTGCGTACTCCGTGGACCAATCCCTTAAAGAGGAGGAAGTTCAAGAATGTCACTGTATATGACCCATTCCGAGAAGTGAATCCTGCAAAAGTAAGTGACTTGAATGCGTGGATGGAAAAAGCGTCACCAAGGTAATTTGTTCTCTTCCTTTACCTGTATCTAGTGTGTTATCTTCCTTCAATGTAAAGCTGATTTTTTTGGTGGTGCCACCTGAATGTATAGGGATGCAGTTGCATTGGCAATCTGTGATGCCGGGAGGACATTTTTTGAGGATCTTCGTGATCAGAGTCGGTGGCTCACTGGTGACGTAAGTAAAAATCTTATCAGCTTTCAATATTACTAGGTCATGTCAACTTATTAACTGCATGTTTACGTGCAGCATATTGACTCGGCATTATTTCATATCAGAGAGCGAGCAGTTAAATATCCAAACCTCTTTCGACAAGACTGTGTCGTTCTCGACTCTAATTTCTGGCAACTTGTTGAAAATGCCTTCGAAGATAGTGTAAAGACTGGCCACAATAACTCAGACGAATCGTTTGCAAAGATGTTGGTGGATTATGTTGAAGGGGCAGCTCCCAATCTGGGAAAACCTTGGAAGATTTGTCGCTATCTTTATCTTCCGTACTGTGTCCCGAATTTACATTGGTTTGCAGTCGAGATTGACTTGGAAGAGAGACGAATCAACATCTTCGATAGCTTGATGAGTATGGTGCGTGAAAGCAACCTTGGCAAACGCTTGAAACCTTTAAAGGTGGTCGTACCACGTCTCATGAAAAAATACGTCAATGAAAACTATAGCACATCAATGTTCACGCATCACAGGGTGAAGAAGCTTCCCGTACAAGATAATGGGTAAGTTTTTTTAGTTAAAGAATGGCTTCAATATGTTGATGATTGGACTAAAACCTCAAATTTTATATCTTTTTTCAGATCTGATTGTGGACTTTATACGGTCAAGTTCATCGAATTTTCTTTAGCCAATCTTGACCTGAATCTTGTTCAACCCAAGCATATGCTAATGTGGAGGCAGAAAATGGCAGCTGAGATTTTTGCAGGAGAATTTGATCCTTAGAATGAGTTTATGTAATTCATTTAGCATTGTTATGCCCATGTGATATTATTCTGTAGTCATTTACTGTCATTTTGGTATGGAGGTCAGGCATAGCAAAGCAGTTTATGTATTTTGTAACTCTGTGTCATTTTTTGTTTCTAGTATGAAAATTTATAGTGTAAATGTGAAGGATAATGTAGGAAAAATTGGAGGAAAGAAATGGAAATTAAGTCGTTTTAGTTGAATCCTTGTCAACGATGGCTGTTCATTTTGTCAATAATTTAATTGCTTGGTGCCAGAATGGAAGTTTTCTTCTGTTACGTCTTCTTATGTCAGCAGGTTTGGAAGGCTGTTTTGTAAAAGATATTAGAATGGGTCGAGTTAGCTATACTTTATTTTTGATTGGCTCATATTTGATACAGGTGGATCTCAGTTCATTTTTTATATATATTGTGTTTGAGAAATTTATTTTCAACCACATATTTCATGAGATTCAGAACTTTTATCAACATTCAACCACACAGTGGGGTGTTTGAGAGCCTCGGACTAGAGAAACACATTTGTGTAGTTTTCCATAACGGCAGGCATGCCGTTCTACATATACCGTAACGGCATGCATGGCGTTATGCCTATAAATGAACCCACACAGGTTCTAACCTCTTAAAGTATTCAATTTAAGTACATTTAAGTAGCACTAAGATGTTTGAGAGGCTCAGAATAGAGAAACACTTATGTAGTTTCCATAACGGCATGCATGCCGTTATAGTGATAAAGTAACGGCATGCATGGCGTTATGCCTATAAATGAACCCGCACAGGTTCTAACCTCTTAAAATATTCAATTTAAGTACATTTAAGTAGCACTAAGATGTTTGAGAGGCTCATAATAGAGAAACACTTATGTAGTTTCCATAACGGCATGCATGCCGTTATAGTGATAAAGTAACGGCATGCATGGCGTTATGCCTATAAATGAACCCGCACAGGTTCTAACCTCTTAAAGTATTCAATTTAAGTACATTTAAGTAGCACTAAGATGTTTGCGAGGCTCAGAATACAGAAACACTTATGTAGTTTCCATAACGGCATGCATGCCGTTATAGTGATACAGTAACGGCATGCATGGCGTTATGCCTATAAATGAACCCGTTATTGACTATTTCCAAAAGCTTAGTTTATCAACTTTATATACATTTCTAAATTTCCACGAGGATGAGAGTCTCAAAAAAGTAAACATATACATTATTGACTATTTCCAAAGACCATATATAATGCACAAACCGGCTACGGAGCAATCATAATTCATCTTGAGTTGGCAAAATGTAGACTTTCTTACACAAACGATGATGGAAAATTTGTTTTTCTTTATTTGTTAACATAAAGTATTCAACTTAATACAATTTGAACATCACTACCCAATTTACTTGTACTCAATTGATACCGAATTTTCACCCACCCCCAACACACAAAACGAAGAAGTCCCAATCATTGGGGAGGCGGCGGTGGGTAGAGACTGAAATAGCCAAGGAGCTGCGTCAGCTGGGTGCATAACGCATCGTGCTCCTGTCGGCGTGATTCGGCCTCTTGGACTTGGGCCTCCCGAATCTCTCGAATTTGTGCTTCGAGTTCCACCTGTGAGGTACGCCATTGATGAATCTCATGAGAAATAGATGCCAATGTTGGTTCAGTGACCGTTTCATGGAGGTCCTCGGCCATTGGATCATCATTTGCAGGCTCGGTTTGAAGCGGTACATTACCCTGGCCGCCAATGGGACCCTGTGTGATTCGCTCCAGATTGCGAGTCATGTGTAGTTCAGAACTACGTATCCCCATTCTGTCTATCTGTATTGTACGCTTCACCTGGGTGACCTCATGGGAGAGGTCAATGCCATACATTTCACAAAGTCCAGTAATTAGCGATGGGAACGCCAAACATCTCCGGTTGTTTCGAATATGCAAGACATTGAAAAATATATAGGTACCGATATTGAGGGTCTTATTCTGGAGCCAGTAAAGTAGGCGTGCTCGCTCCATAGTGACCGTAGAAGTATGTGTCGTAGGGAGAAGATTGGTGCTCACCATTTTGTCTAATGTGCGTACTTGAGGAGTAAGACATTTATAGTGTAATGTGCTGCTTCCAACAGGCCAATGATCCATTTCCTCAGCAATGGAGACGACTACTTCATTAAGATTACTAGTGGCGGCTTCATAACTGTGGTTCTCCGTGTTGTCAAGTTCGTAGTAGCGGAGAATGGCTAAGGGGGAGAATGGAATATATTGCCCTCTCATGTATACTTGATGATACTTAGGATGATCAGGGTTGTCGATGTCATCATGGATATTGGCGTAGAATTCTTTGACGATTTCTACATAGGCAACCCGCGAAGTGGCTACAAATGTTTCCCACTGATTCCTCGCAATAACTTGACCGAGCAATTCATTTTCGAAATCCGATATTAACACCCTTCGCTGCGGTATAATATTGCGTTGGCTTGTGTCCTTTGTATAGATAATCCAAGCTGCCTCAGTCTCAAATTTCATATCATCATAAGTTATCGGTTGGTTGGATGTCTTCTTTGATGGAGGCTTTCTCTTTCCCGAGCTTGAGCCCACATCTTGCGTTGGTTTCTTTGCTCTCGGCATTATATCTAACATGCAACAAATCAAAAAAACTAATGTTACAAACAATACGAATTCACAACGGAAAATATGCGTGGTAATTGGTGTTTGCATGGTTGATCGGGGTGGATGCCGTGTTTGTGTAGAGTGTGATCGTATGTAAAGAGTGCTATTGGAGTGAAAAAGTATGGTAACAAGCCTAGGATATGAGCAAATGGGCTAAAGAAACAAAAATGATGAAAATATTGGATGAGTCATTTCTTCAAACACTTGGTGGGTGTATGGTAATTCAAAGTTAATTGCCCAACATTGAAATGGCAATAAACCCAAAATTTTGATATCATCAACACCCAAACCAACCACAACACATTAATCCAAAAGAAATTCTTCATTGCCCAACCTCCAAATTCGAAAAAAACATACTAAAATTACAATTGATATCAACATTTATAACTTCAAAGCAAAGTTAGCCATGGTACCTTGATTGATTGTAGGTTGGAGAAATGTGGTATATGATGAGATGGGAACAATACTAAACCCTTTACTTGATTTTGTATAGGACAATATTGTAGTGTAGTGGTGATGTGAAGAGGAGGGAGAAACAGATTTTGAGTAGAACTTGTTTAAAATGGGGAGGATTTGTTACCCGTGGGATTTTAAATCCCACGGGTGCTGTCCGCTTGAGCGGACAGCTTGAGCCCATTTTGGGCTTTGGCTGTCCGCTCAGCCCAATTTGGGCAGTTGCTGTCCGCTCGAGCGGACAGCAAGCCCAGTTTGGGCTGTGGCTGTCCGCTCGACCCATTTTGGGCAGCTGCTGTCCGCTCAAGCAGACAGCAGCTGGCCCTTTCTGGGCGATTGCTGTCCGCTCAAACAGACATCAAGCCCATTTTGGGCTGTTGGCTGTCCGCTAGAGTGGACAGCGTGCATATGTTGGGTATTTTGCGACTGTGGTCCTTGGACTTTTGAATGTTGTCATTTTAGTCCTCTAATTTTGTCTTTTATTTCAAGTTAGTCCTATTTTATTTGCAATACAGGTCCTTCAACTTTACTATGTTTGCGTGTTGATCCCCATCTCCAATATTTCGTACACTTTCAGTCCTTTTTGCCTATTTTAGTTTGTTTTTCTCAAATTCTATCCGATCTTCGATGTTGACCTGAAAAAAATAAATCAACACATTATGAAGTAGAAAATCACTTAAGATAATTATACTTATTCTATGACATCTTATCTATCCATGCGTCTATTGTAGTAAATTACTGAAGTTGTTGCTAACAAATCAACTAAACTAAGCATCGTTGAGGTCATCTCAACAAATAAAGCACATATTAGCTTATGCATTAAAAAATAACATTGTTATGGCCGAATTATGCGAGAAGTTAGTTTTCGAGGAAGATAACGGCAAGCCTGGCGTTATAGTGTACCCATAACGGCATATCTGCCGTTAAGTTTTTATACTGTTCGAAATGAATTCAAAGTTGATACACTAAGCTTTTAGAGTAATTTTATCAAAAATAACATGTTTAATGCCGAAGTAAGTTATAGATAAGACATTTTAGGGCCATAACGGCAATCCTGCCGTTTTAGTGTACCTATAACGGTATCGATGCCGTTATGTTTTTAAACTTTTCAAAATAAATTCAAGGTTGATACACTAACTTTTTAGAGTGATTTTATAAAAAATAACATATTTAAAATCGAAGTACTTAGAACATGAGAAATTATAGTGTACCCATAACGGCAAGCCTGCCGTTATAGTGTACCCATAACGGCATTGCTGCCGCTATGTTTTTAAACTGTTCAAAATGAATTAGAAGTTGATAAACTAAGCTTTTAGAGTAACTTTATAAAAAATAACATGTTTAATACCAAAGTAAATTATAGATAAGACATATTAGGGCCATAACGGCAAACCTGCCGTTTTAGTGTACCTATAACGGCATCGATGCCGTTATGTTTTTAAACTATTCAAAATAAATTCAAGGTTGATACACTAACTTTTTAGAGTGATTTTATAAAAAATAACATGTTTAAAATTGAAGTAATTATAACTTGAGAAATTATAGTATACCCATAACGGCAAGCCTGCCGTTATAGTGTACCCATAACGGCATTGCTACCGTTATGTTTTTAAACTGTTCGAAATGAATTAGAAGTTGATAAATTAAGCTTTTAGAGTAACTTTATAAAAAATAACATGTTTAATACCAAAGTAAATTATAGATAAGACATTTTAGGGCCATAACGGCAAACCTGCCGTTTTAGTGTACCTATAACGGCATCGATGCCGTTATGTTTTTAAAATGTTCAAAATGAATTCAAGGTTGATACACTAACTTTTTAGAGTGATTTTATACAAAATAACATGTTTAAAATTGAAGTAATTATAACTTGATAAATTATAGTTTACCCATAACGGCAAGCCTGCCGTTATAGTGTACCCATAAAGGCATTGCTGCCGTTATGTTTTTATACTGTTCGAAATGAATTTGAAGTTGAAACACTAAGCATTTAGAGTAATTTTATCCAAACTAACTTGTTTAATGCCGAAGTAAATAATAGATAAGACATTTTAGGCCCATAACGGCAAACCTGCCGTTTTAGTGTACCTATAACGGCATCGCTGCCGTTATGTTTTTAAATTGTTCAAAATGAATTCAAGGTTGATACACTAAATTTTTAGAGTTATTTTATAAAAAATAACATGTTTAAAATTGAAGTAATTATAACTTGAGAAATTATAGTGTACCCATAACGGCAAGCCTGCCGTTATAGTGTACCCATAATGGCATTGCTGCCGTTATGTTTTTATACTGTTCGAAATGAATTTGAAGTTGAAACACTAAGCATTTAGAGTAATTTTATCCAAAATAACTTGTTTAATGCCGAAGTAAATAATAGATAAGACATTTTAGGCCTATAACGGCAAACCTGCCGTTTTAGTGTACCTATAACGGCATCGCTGCCGTTATGTTTTTAAACTGTTCAAAATGAATTCAAGGTTGATACACTAATTTTTTAGAGTGATTTTATAAAAAATAACATGTTTAAAATTGAAGTAATTATAACTTGAGAAATTATAGTGTACCCATAACGGCAAGCCTGCCGTTATAGTGTACCCATAACGATATTGCTGCCGTTATGTTTTTATACTGTTCGAAATGAATTTGAAGTTGAAACACTAAGCATTTAGTGTAATTTTATCCAAAATAACTTGTTTAATGCCGAAGTAAATAATAGATAAGACATTTTAGGCCTATAAATCAATTCAAAAACTTACAAGTTGAACCCCCTGGTACATATCTTTTTCACTCCCTGTCAAATATTGAATTTACTGCAACATACATTACAATAAACACCACCACAATAAATCAATTCAAAACTTCAACGATAACATACATGGAAATAACATCAATTTTGCAGTTTTGAGAATGAAAAAATATATTACAATTCTGATATGCAAATTGCATACTTATCAAAAAAGGATGTTGGATTACAAAACTATGTTCAGTTCTTTGTAGCCGGCAAAGCATTTGTACAAGTAGTCCGATTATGACCAGTCTTCAAACACCTAGCACATTTACAGAGCACGCGTGCCTTTCCAATTGATTTTTTTCGTTGTTTCGGTGGACGTCCAGCAGGTCTTTTTGTTAATGGAAGCAAGACCATTCTTGATCTAACTTCATCAGGAATTTGCCACTCATCCTCATTCGGTAATGGGTATATGAATTCTGAATACGCTTGTCGCCAAGAAAATGTGGTATAGAAAGGAGAGCAAAGGCTATAACCATCAGGACCATCCTGCCTTGCGGCGACAATTGCATGTTGGCAAGGAAATTTATCTAGATCAAATTGCTTACAAGTACACATGTATTCTTCCAAGTTAACAATGTATGATTCCATATTTTTAACTACCTGAAACTCATTTTTGGATATCCGAATTGCGTTCCAGCCATGTGACTCGTTATACTTTAAGCACATCTTCTCTTCCATAGGTGGGGTGAGTTGGGTAGTGCACTTTCCTGCTTCTATATGCCTTTCATAATACCATTTCTGCAACACCTGGCGAATATACTCAATCAAACCAACTACAGGAAAATCTCGGGCCTCCTTCAAAGCGGAATTCACAGATTCTGCGTTGTTTGTTGTCATGATATTGTATCGAACTCCTTTGAAATGTGCTCTACTCCAAAAATGGAAACCACCAACATCCTTTTCCAAGTACTCTCTGATGCCTTCTTTTTTACCGCAAAGCGTTGCCATGTATGCCTCGAAATCTGTTGTGGTATAGGCCTCTGCCGCCTTTCTGAACAATGAGGATAAATCAACTCTTGGAAATTTAACCTTCAAGTTATTATTCAAGTGCCATATACAATTCACATGATGTGCAAACTGGTAGACATTTTTAAATGCATGAGGAATGCTTTTGCCACGGTCTGAAATAATCACTAAATCCTCTGAGTCACCAGTTATTTTCCACAAGTTACGAAAGAACCAAGTCTAGGACACCTCATTCTCTGAGTCAACTATACCCCATGCAAGCGGATAAATTTGAATATTTGCATCTTGGCAGGTGGCCACAAGTAGAGTTCCTCGATATCTGCATGTCATGAATGTTCCATCTACACAAATTACTCGTCGCATTGAAGTTTGATATCCACGTATACTCTGTCCTAGAGCCATGAAAAAGTACTTGAAACGCATGTTATCATCAGTTTCAATGACCGTCAATGTGCCAGGATTTTTTTCCTTCAAAACATGGCAATACGAAGGTAATTTGGCATAACTTTCATCAGGTGTCCCTCGGACCAGTCCATAAGCAAAAGACTTTGCCGTATATGCTTTATTATAGGTTATAGTTATGCCAAACTCTTCGCGAACATCATTGATGATGTTTCTCGGTCTGTAAATCCTTCTGGCATCTTCAAACTTGGAGGCAATGTAAGTTCCAATAAGTGAATAGCTAGCATGTCGATGATCTCGACGACGAACACTCATGGAGCATGTGTGATGGCTATAGTAGGTTCGAACTTGAAACATAACAGATTCTTTCATCTTTATTGCCCGAATACGCCACTTACAATTTTTCTCCAAACAAACAACTACATAAACAGATTTATTTGACTTCTTCACTTTAAACTCGAAGTGATACCTCAGTGCAAGCAAGTACAACTTCGATAACAAAGCTTTTTTCGTAGGGAACAATTGTTTCACTTGCAAATCCACATTTTCAGGAATCCTCGATGATGGCCCACAGGGGATTGAACTTATATCTACCGTTAAATTCTCAATGTTGTTGTAGCTAACACCTTCACGTGGACAATGCGCAATAGGAGATTTTTCGTGTAAATTTTCTCTTCTAGGGCTATTTGGAATTATATTCAAACCATCCCAATCCACAAAGTTTCCATCATCAATTTCATCTCCTATATTTCCCTCATCTTGCACATAATTTAATTCTCGATTCATGTATCCACATGTACCATCTTCTGTTTGCATTTCACTCAATGAGTCACCATGTGATACAATAGTAGCATGTTCTTGGTTCTCTCTTAAACCATCATTTTCTTCATACTGCTCAACACCTTTCGTCAAAAGGGTAACACAAAGAGGAACTTCTCTATAAACAGAGAGATACGACTTCACACTATTGTCACAATCAATCTTCATTGGAGGAACTGGAACGTTAGACATTCCAGGGACAACGGTTGCCATCTCTATATCATTTAACATACAATCAACCCCCAAAACCCTTCGAACTTTATCGTACAACTCCGCATAGGTAGTGGTATTTGAAACAAGAACGGGAGTCACATTTGCTTGACAATTGCCTATATACTTCCATGTCCATCCACCGCCTTCTTTTTCCACAAACTCAAAGAAATAACAAACTGATATCCACACTTTGTCCAACGCATCCATGACTGCAATTCATCATAAAACAAATAGATTTCAGTTGATCATATCACAAAATGCTACATTATACAAGTCAAAGTGCATATCAATAAATTTTACAACCAATACATTATGAGTGCTAACTATTGACCTACGTCCAATAGCACTAAACTAGTATATACATTCAAAGCCAATTATCAAACACAAAGCTAGGTAGATGGTGATAGTCAGACATTAGATAACGCCACTATGTCCGGTTATACATTGTGAATAACGGCATACATGTCTTTATTTTAAATTTTTACTGCACTCACATATTAACTCACTAAAACAAATATATATTTAATGAAAGTAATCACATTAAAGGTTATATGCACACTGAAAGTGAAAAAATAAGATAACGGCATGGGTGCCGTTATAGATCACTGATAACGGCATATATGACGTTATGGTGTATTCTTAGGCAAATGCATATATCATCAACAATGCTATAAATGCCCATGTTTATATACATGCTGGCAGTGGAAAAATAAGATAACGGCATAGATGCCGTTATAGATGACAGATAACGGCATATATGACGTTTTGACACATTCTTGTGCAAATGCATATATCAGCACAATGCTGTAAACCAAAATGAAAATGGATGAAAAAAATTGTAGAAATTGATATTAGTATGTATCTATTACCTTATCCAATTACAAATCTCAAATGTGGATGATTTAACAAGTTTCACACTACTCAAAACTACAATGGACAAAGAGAGAGGACAAAAATAAAGATTTTTTGAATTTCTTGATCAACTGCAATGGAGATGGTGATGAGAGAGAGACATGGCTGCCATTTTCGTAGAGAGAGAAATATGATATCGTTGGAATGAAAATGAAAAAGTAAGGGTATTATTTGCTTTAACCACCTTGGGGGCATTTTGGATATTTTCTCATATTTTTTTATACTTTCTTTAATGGAGGAGGCTATTTACCAAAACATTGTGGAATGAGAGTTATTTTACTAAATTCATTGTTTGACAAGTCCTTTTAACTCAATTCCCCATTTGAAATCCATGTTAGTAATTTATTTTATTTATTTTGGTTTGTGCAATTCATTGTTTTGCGTTTTAATTTTATAAAAGCTTGATAAATTATTGAATTTTCTTGATTATTGAAGGTTATTTTGAAAGCTCGTGATTATCAAGGACATATTTGATTTTTGGTCCTCTTTTGGGTAAGAGATGTCTAAATAGATAACTGCAATTATTGGCTTTGATTAGTGTTCTATATTCATAATTAAGCTCTTGAACAAGTTAGTTTCAACTTGTAAGCCTTGAGAAGGAATTATTTTGTTGGTTTTTGAAAGCTGGGAGTTTGTGCACACAACAAAGTTTTATATTTTTAATTGGGTTTGTTATTATCCAAGAAGACTAGGTTCTGTAATTTTTCTTCAAGAAAAGAAACCGAATTTGTGTGTGCGAGTGTGTGGAGGGGGTGGATTAAGAAGAATTTAATGCTAGAAAAGATGCCCTGGTTCTGAATCTGGAAAGCGATGATTGGCAAAAAGAAAAAGAATGTCCTATACTACCCATATACAGAGATGAAGAGAATTCAAGAAAAAATGAGCCTTCAAAGAATATTGACTACTACATGAAAGATGCCATGGTTTCCAATACTTCAGGAAATTGCATCCAAATCTCTGCAATGGTCTAGATATTTCCAAACTCAATGTGAAATTTGTAGTTGGCCAAATACCAAAGTGTTCATAGTCCATTAGTAATAAATAGGTGAAATTCCTTGGTGATACATACTATGTACAGACCTTCAAGAGTGATTCCATGTGCGATAGTGAACTCCACTACACTTAACATTATTGAGCATATATGTTCGAAATGTTCTTTTCATGATGTATTGTGTCACAACACTTTCTCTTTTATTTTTCCCTTCATATGCCCATATACACATGAGATGGACATGTATCTTTAAATTAGCCCAATTTATATACAGTTGTTGCCTCTGAACTATCTAACCAACAATTCCAGATTCTCTTTACCCATTATTCAATTTAGAGATGAGTTTGTAAATGTGAATGGCTGTGGAATTATGTGCTCATCCATTCAACTAGAATCTTATTTAGAAGTAATAAATGTGACCTGATCAATATAATATACTTTGGATTGCTTCAGTCCTCTATCCTTATTCCGATAATCCAACTTCTATTAGATAATCCTTCAACCTTCTAATCACTGTTCCTTTGGGTTGGTTCAATTTTAATGCTATTCTCACATTATTACACTCAATCAGGCTCGAGATACCTGGACAATTACCTGTTTATTTCGCAAGATTGATTCAATATGTCACTGAACTTCAAACGGTGACTAGCCCAAACTTAGTATATTACAATAATCATCCTTTAAACCCTTCACTCTATTTGCTCCTCTAGATGGACTTTCTATGTATATGCATGTTCTATCCAAGAATGAATGTCAATCAGGGTATCCATGTATGAGTGAGTTGTTGTAATCATGAACATGAAGATTCCAAATATCACCAGATTTAGGAGTGCCATATTGGAGCAGCAAATTTCACTAATCTTCTTCGGGATTACGCTAGTCCCTTCATCTTGATTAATTTTTTTTTTGGGACAAATTATATATTTGTTAATATTTTATAATTTTTTATTTGTCATTTAGTTTATATTATAATTATCCAATTCAATGCGTTTCATTCTAAACTAGTAAATATTTTAAAGAAACAATTTTTTTTAATCTCCTCTCTAATTTATCATCCTTTACAAGCTTAGTTTAGGGAATTTAAGTCAAAATTTCATCTCATTTCTTTAGTTTTTTTTCATCAAGGTATATACTTTTATTAAAAATTTTGGATTAGTAAGTTGCGTTTATTTATTATGTGGTGGTTAATATGAATCCCTTTTTACTCTTCCATTTGTTTTGTTATTTTTCTTTCGTAGGTTAAGAATGTCAGTCGATAAGAGTTGGACATTGCAGACTAATAAGTTGTCACATGCATTTAGAGTTCTACTTGTTTCTTAGTTTGACGATTTGTTGTCTTTTTATCAAAATGTTCAGCCAATTGATGGTTTTGTAATCTAGTTTTGATTGACAAAATAGTGGAGTACAACAACATAACGTTGTCAAGCACTTGTGAATGAGTGAAGCAATGATCACAAATGCTGGTTTTGTTACTTCTTAGATATTTAGATATATTAGTTTACTCGATTAAGATGTTATTGCTCAATCTTCAAATGTGCTCTTATTGAACTGATTTTCCTCAATTGTGCTCTTATAGTATCATTGTTTAACTAGAGAAAGATATATTGTTGAAGATTGATAATGAAGTCACTGTACAACAATATCAAAGTATGAAAACTCGCAAGGAACAATTGTAATGTATGTCTTTTTTATATTGTTGTATTATTACATTGTTTTATATTATTACCTTTACTAATTTCTGCCCGCATTGGATAAATTCCTGGCTCTCCCCCTAATTTGACCAATGACTTGGCTTTAGGACTACCTTCAAGTGACTTTATATGCTACAACTTGTGAACATTCATATGTAATCATTGTTGATAAGGGTAATCATTGTTGATAAGGAAACTGGTGATTGGAAATAATTCTAAAAATAATTCACATGTTGATTAAGTGTAGTTTTGTGGCTAATCCAACAGACCTTGTGAAATTTTGACTCCAATCAGAGGGAAAATCGTAGGTACAATCCGTCCTAAAGTATTTGTTTTGAGAAAAATTTGGCAAAACCACAGTTTGCGTATATTAATCTCTAATATCATTACAACTTTTTTATATCGTTGAATCCATATTCCTTGCCTTTTCTGCTCATGTGTTAAACTTTTGTTGTATTTAGGTTGACTATTATAATTTGTTTCATGAGTTTTATACATTCGTGAAAGGAATGTGGTAGTTAACTAATGGCACTAAACCAAATGTGTTGTAAAGAATCTAAAATAAGAATATCCATTCCATTAGTTTATTTTCTTTAAGTGAATACACTAATATACATGATGGATAGGAGTTGGATGTGATTTCGTAATAGTAAAGATGATACTGCCATTGGTAAGTAAAATATATTTTTATATTTTTTTTTGTTTATATATTTTTTATTACGAAATGTCTTTCTATTTTGTCTTTTAATGATTATTTACACATTTTCCATTTTCTATGTATATTCCAGCACAGATGATGCATATAATAAATCGATAAGAGATTAATGATTAATGTGGCACTATCTTCACAAGCTTTAATATTATAATTTTAAGACAATAATATTATTTATATTTGATTAATTTTACAAAATTTAATACTGTAAGTTACATTTTTCAAATAAATGTGTATCTTTGGAACAATTCTACTCCGATGCAAGAAATTGAAAATTTATTGTTGTTGAAGGTATTATGCAATGAAAATTCATATTGTCACAAAATGATATTTACATGTTGTGAAACAGAATACACGATATATATAAAAAATTACAAGATAAATTGTGCAACAATTATAAAGCATTGCACAAATGTTGATGTGACAAATTCTTTGTGTTGCAAAATAAATTCAACTACAAATACAAATTGTCACATAAACAAATATTTACTGTCACAAAATAATATTTGAGATAATTTTATTTGTTGTAAAATAGAATACACTATATATATAAATAAAGATAAAATAAATTAAATTATACAACAACTATACATCGATACGCAACAAAATCTATGTGTTGCAGAATATATTCAACTTAAAACACAACATGTCATATAAACGAATATCAATTGTCACAAAATAATATTTGTAACAGTTTTATATGTTGTAAAATATAATACGCAACATATATAAATAGTCACAAAATAAATTACGCAACAACTATACTTCGTTGCAGAAATGATGATGCGGCAAACTCTCTATGTTGCTGAATGAATTTAACAACACACACAACTTGTTACATAATAAATTATACTACAAACATTGAATCTCTTAAAATATATTATGCAAGGAATCAATCTCATTGTAAAGTAAATTACGCAACAAACATGACCTATTATAAAATGTATATTACTACAAGCATGTTTTGTTGCAAAATAGAATATGTGACAAATGTTATACTTTTAAAATAGTTTTCGCAACAAACATTTCTCATCACAATTTTTTTTTGGAATAATCATTGAGACAAATTGACTTGTTGCCTTTTTTAATTTTTCGCGACTTCTATGCATTGCGACGATATTATGGCAACAAATATGTTGTTGCTATTTCATACTTTTTACGTCAAACAAAAACTGTTGCGAGTATTCTTATGCGACGAGTGACTAATAGTTGTCACAGAATACATTCTATAGCGCTTATAGTGCGACAATTCCTGTAACAAACAGTTTGTTGTCGCTAAATTATTTTTGCAACCAAATCTCTATTTAAGCGACAACAATTTTTGTTGCAAAATGGGTATTTTTTTTTTAGTATTTCAATGGACAGTGCAGGAGACCACCAGACATAACCTTACGATCACAACCAATTACCCATTGCGATTACAAGTGCGTTTCGTGACCAGAATTTTGTTTTTCTTATTTTAATCAAACTCTGTTTGGTATTCTTTTGGAACACAACTTCTAAACCAAATTAGGGCTTTTTATGACTTATATATAGAGATTATTCAAACTTGCGGGCCGAACTATACACGATAAGTAGGAGAGATTAGAGAGGCAATTTACATGTATCAAGCTAGGGTTTCAAACTTTTCAACAACGGGATAGATTATTGGTGCAAGATCTTCATCTATTTCTTGTTTTCGCTCTAAACCCGTTTATGTGTTTTATAATCCTCTTTTATTTTTAGGATATGTAACTAAATCATAATTAAGATGAACAATGTAACCTACTTTTGATTCTTCAATTTCAATTATCAGGTTTTGTTTGTGTTGATTATGTATTGATTTTACTTCTTATTGTGATGCTTGAAATAATTGGCCACTATTTCATAGAATTGTGAATTGTAACAAAACGAGAGGTGAGTTATTAATCTAAACTACGTAGTAAAATCTGATAATTGGATAAAAGGTAGAGATACGCTTTTGTTATTGTTGCAGTCTTATTTTGAATTCTTATGAGATTTAATGCATCTAGTTAAAGCTTATTCCGATTTCACATAGAGATATAGTAAGTTGACTTAATTATATAGAACTAATTTAAACTCGAAAGAGGTAAATTATGTTAAATTTGTTGATCGAGTACAACGTTAGGAATAAAACATGAGAGGATAGATAAAAGATGATAACTATGGTAAAATCGTGAATCCTAACGCTTTAAACATCATATTTGATTAATTCTTGATATTTGTGTTCACATACGTTATTACATTGTTTTCTTAAATTAATAGTCGTAGATTAATAGTTAAAATACAAATTTTTTCAATTTTTTTTCAATAGATTAGGATTTGGTTTAATTGAGCTAAAATCTAAATAAAATAATCTTCGTGGAAATGATAATCTGCACTCATTAGGTTCACTTTATTACTTGTTTGCGATATTGTGCACTTGCAATTATTTTTACAACATGTTTTTGGCGTTGTTTCCGGATACTATTCTTATTTGATATTAGTTTATATTTATCTTTAGTGTTAGTTTGGTTTTGCTTTCTTGAAAAGGCATTTGTTGCATGCTCCAATAACAAGGCAGCAATCTTAAAACTTTCAATCCTTGAGATTGAATGCACTTTCAGATGAAGACGCAAAAACAACATTAAAAACATAAAAATTTGCAACAACTTCTAATGGCAGATGCACAAGTTAAATTAGAAGCTGAACAAGAAGCCGTTAGGGCCGCCACTGCAGAAGCAGCCATATTGGCAATCTGGCAATTTCAGCAACATCATGAAGAAGAAGAAGAAGAAGAAGAAGAAGAAGAGATGATGTGAAAATATGCCAATTGCTCAGTTCTTATCTCCAACAGCAACACCTGATCGTTCAAGTATAGTTTATCCTGCTTTTGGTCTGTATGACTTTCAATTAAGGGTCAATCTAATCAAGCTTTTTAGCAATAATCTGCAATTCTATGGAAAAAAAAGTGTATGAAAATCTGAACAATCATCTTTCCAGATTTCTACGGATGTGCCATAACTTTTAGTTTCAAGGGGTGAATGATGTTGCTATCAAACTTAGGTTATTTCTCTATACACTGAGGGATGGAGCATTAGGATGGTTGGACTCAGAACTACATGCTAGTATCACTGCCTGTGATGACTTGGCTAGAAAATTCTACAACAAGTACTTTTCACTAGCTAAAGTAGCCAAGATGAAGCTGAAAAACTCTACTTTTCAGCAACTAGACAGGGAAAGGTATTATGAAGCTTGTGACAGATTCAAGGACCTACTTACAAAATGTCCAAATCATAGTATTAAAAAGAGATTATAGGCTCAATACTTTAACTCTGGGTTATCTCCTCAATCGAAATCAATAGTGAACTCTTTAGCAAGTGGGTCCATTATAAATAAAAATGTCAATGAGGCATCGTGGCTATTTGAATTAATTGTGAATACACATACTATGTTTTCATCTAATCGTATAACTCCAAGAAAAGTAACAGGTATACATGAGATTGACAATCTTTCTGCTACTAATGCACAAATTACTACACTGACAAAGCATGTACAACTCTTGGTCAAAACACAATTCAAGCAACCATGAAGTGAAAAAATTGTGGGGCTGGGGTTGATCACTCGACGATAGATTGTATGTTGTTGGCCAATCCAGACGAACAAGTAAATCTTTTACAAAATAATTCAAACAAGTAGTACAATCAATTATCTCAAACATACAATCCAAGATAGAAACAAGACCCAGATTTTAAGTTGTCTGATAATCAACATATCAGAAATTCCAATAACCCATATTAGGATAGAAGGCCAAGTTTGGGTGAGATGTTTCAACAATACATACTGATAAGGTCTTTAATCAAAATGAGATAAATTATTAGAATCAACAAGTGTCTATCAGGAAATTAGAGATTCATATTAGCTAGTTAACCCTGAAACTATTAGATAGAACACCATGGCCTAGCAACACTGAGGTTAATCCAAAAGAACATGTGAACGAAATTACCACAAGAAGCGGGTTGGATTTACTAGAAAGTCAGGCTAAAAGACCAGGCGTGGCAAAGAAAACTAACTCAAACAAAGAGAGTAAATCAATCGAATGAAACAGATGTAGTAGAACATAGAAAAGCAAACTCTCCACCAGTTTGTATTTCTCCACCAGTCAAACCTTATGTATACCACCAATTTTGTTTTCTTAGAGGTTCAAGAAAACTTAGCTAGACAAGCAATTTGCTAAGTTCAAGAAACTACACATTAACATTCCATTCGCCAAAGTGTTGGCCTAGATGCCACTATACTTAAAATTTATAAAGAAAAGGTTTTCCGAAGAGAAAACTTGAAGAATACGAACTAAGAAGTGCAGTGCTATTTAGTTAAATAAGTTTCCTCCGAAGTTAAAAGATCCAGAAAATTTTAAATTACCTTTCACAATTGGAAAATTCTGTAATTTTAATGCTTTATGTGATTTAGGTACAAGTGTTAATTTGTTGTCCCTTTTTGTTTACATAAGATTAGGTTTGGGAAATGTCAAAGCAATGATTATGTCTCTGCAGCTTGCTGATAGATCAATCAAGCGTCCACGAGGTGTGGTTGATGACATGCTTATCAAGGTGGATAAATTTATCTTCTCGGTTGAGTTTATTGTCCTAGACATCGAAGAGAAATGGGATATGCCAGCAATATTGTGTCAACCATTTCTAGCGAGAATTCGAGCCCTTTCATTGATGTTGAAAAATGTGAGCTTATCATGAGGATACATGATGAACAAACAGTATTCAGTAAGTATACCGTACCTGAGCAACTAGTCGACCTCGAATGGTGCTTTAGAGTTGATGAAGTGGTAAGAATTGGCCAAGAAAAATGCAAATCAAATGCGGAGATAGGTGGACTAGTTGGAGCAATCAAAGATGAAAATGACCAATTTAAAATATGGAGAGCAAAGAAGAAGTCTTGCAAAGCCAATAATTGCAAGCAATGTAAGACTTCCAAAGTTTGATTCGAACCTCCATGGGTGATATTTGTGAAAAGTCGAACTCGAGACTCTAAATTGAGTGCTTAATGGGAGGCAACCCATTTTCTATCCCTTATTTGATTTGAAGTGTATTTTCATAGTCTTTAGCTTAACGTTTGCATTTTAACTTAGGTTGCATCTAGCATATTTAGATAGATTCATGTTTGTTTTTAGGATATATAAAGTATTATCCCAACATTGAGGACATATTTCAAATTTTCAGGTCTAATGTGCTTATTGCAGGTGAATGCTACGGGCTATCCTAGGTCCAAGTCTACAAGAAAACACTCAATCTTCGAACATCAAACCAGGGAAGTTCGTTATCCCCTTCTCTTCTTTCCATTTGTTTTTCATAAAACAACATTGAGGATAATGTTTATTCTAAGTTGGGGGGAGTGCCAAAAATTCGGTTTAATACTTTTTATTTTTGAAACATTTAAATAAAACAATTGAATTGTGTGCTTGTGTGTTCTTAGATAGCCTTGCTAGTTAATGATGTGATTCTTTTGGGACTGTTTTAATTTATGAGTTGTAGACATGAATGCTACTTGTTTTATTATTTTCATAGACTTATCCATGTTATATCTTGAATGAGCATGATGTTCATTGTGTAGGTTGGCTGCACTTGTGAAATGCAATATGTTGCTAGTTGGAACTAAGATGCCATAAATAATCACTTACCCAATTGAAATAATAGTTGGTTGTGGTTGAGCCTTGGGAGTAGTTATTTAGTGATGTGTTAATTTCGTGCATGTTGAATATTGGTATGGATTGTTTTGGCTAACAAATGAAAGTTAGGTGATGACCGGATGCTAGAAATCTAATTTTTGCATATCATAAATTCTTGCACGAAAAGGACATTGCATTTGCGTTATCTTATACCTTTCTTTGTAGCCTTTTGACTCGAGTGATAAAGCCCGTAGGGGTTGTCAAAACCTAGTGTCCTAATGTTTGTAAAACCTAGGAGCCATTAGCCTAAAGCTCAATAAAAGGGTCATCTAGAAAGCTTAAGGAAGTGAAGTTCTACATATAAGATGAAAAAACAAGTGAGAATCAATAAAAGAAAAGTAAATCCTTGGAACAAAAGATGCAAAACTTGCAAGATTGAGCTTTTGTGATTATAACTTGAGGATTTAGATAACTAGTGGGTTTGAATTGTCTAGTGGAAGCTTGACGGACGAAATACTCAATGAAGAGAGAATTATCACAAACCTTGGTAGTTGTTAACATTGGCTAGGCCCAACCAAACTTGAGCGAGAAAGTAATGAGTGATGTTAGAGTAACCTCAGAATTAATACACAGGTTTGAGAAAAAAACATCAAGTTTGGGGGAGAGCATTTTTTACGAGTGGGAAAGGTGGGATGCCACCAATTTAACGCATTGTAATGTTTCGAATGACACACATACACACACACGTCGAACATAGAATGAGTTTTTTTTAGTAGCATTGTATGAAAGCATTTCATGAGTTATGAGCAATATCAACCAACTATCTAACATGTGGATTGTTATATATTTTATTTATGTTTGATTTTGTTTTGTTTGACATTTGTTTGTTTGGGATTAATTAATTTTATTCGAGGAAAAACAAGAGTTCAATTTTGGGGATGTGATAAGTGTGATTTTATACTTATCTAGTATATCAAAAGTAGACATTTGTGAGTAGTGTAATTATACTTAAATTATGTGTTAATTTTTTTATTTTAGGTCAAGTCCTGAGTTTGGTGGTGTTTGAAGAAGAATTGGAAAAAAAATTTGAAGGACTTGGGTTGCAAATAAAAAAGGACGAAATTGAAATGAAAGAGAAACCCCAGGGATTAAAGTGGAGACAATAGAAAGATGGAAGACTTGCCGTACAAATAATCAAGGACTTAGCCGCAAAATTGGAGGTATTTCGCAAGGGCCAAAAACCTTGCTATCACAAGGTTCAATTGGACAGAGCAGCGGCCCACCAGACATAACCTTGCGATCGCAACCAATTACCTATTGCGATCGCAAGGGCATTTCGTAACCATAATTTTGTTTTCCTTATTTTAATCAAACTCTGTTTTGGTATTCTTTTGGGACACGACTTCTACACTAAATTAAGGATTTTGGGACTTATGAATAGATATTATTAAACAAACTTGCGGGGGCAAACCATATACGATAATTAAGAGAGATTAGAGAGGTGATTTACATGAATCAAGCTAGGTTTCAAACTCTGCAATGACGGAATAGATTTTTGGTGCAAGATCTTCATCTATTTCTTATTTTCGCTCTAAACCCAGTTATGTATTCTATTCATCTCTTTTGTTTTTTTTATTCTTTAATTATGTGTAACTAAAACAATATTGGGATTTACGATGTAACCCAGTTTTGATGCTTCAATTTCAATTATCAAGTTTCGTTCATGTGTTGATTATGTATTGATTTTACTTTTTTTCGTAATACTTGAAATAATTGGCCAATATTTCATTGAATTGTAGATTGTAACAAACCGAAAGGTGAGTTATTAATCTAAACCATGTAGTAAAATATGACAATTGGATAAAAGGTAGAAATACGATTTTGTTATTGTTGTGGTCTTAATTTGAATTCTTATGAGGTTTAATGCATCTAGTTAAGACTTATTCTGATTTTACATTGAAATATAGTAAGTTGACTTAATTAGATATGACTAATTTGAATTCGAAATAAGTAAATTAGGTTAAATTTCTGAATTCAACCGAGTACAACATTAGGAAGAAAACTTGAGATGAGAGATTAGAAATGATAACTATGGTGAAATCGTGAATCCCGAAGCTTTAAACATCATATTTAATTAATTCTTGATATTTGTGTTCACATACATTATTACATTGTTTTTAATAGATTATGATTAAGATTAATTGAGTTAATATATAAATAAAATAGTCTTCTTGAAAACGAAAATACGGACTCATTATGTCCACTTTATAACTTGTTTGTAATATTGTGTATTTGCAATTATTTTTCACAACAGAACGTACGTGTGAACATCACTAAGATAGAACTTTCAACACTTCATTCATTTAAATATGATTGAACCACATATAATATAGGAAGTTTGACCATAAAAATTCATGAAATTAAGCTAGCCAATCAAGTAATAATTAACATTAGTTAAATGGAAAACATGGTACCAGAAATATTTTCCTAACATATTTGAAAATAATCTTGAGGGATTTTTCATAGAATTGTATTTAATTAGTTTTGGGCTTAATCGGGACAGTTGTGTGTGGATTCAATCAGGTCTATATGATTTGAGTCCAGGGGATTAGGATCTTGATTCTTGGTTAGGCCACCACTATCTTCAATCTTGAATATTTCCTACTTTAGTGACTATTGTTAAAGGCAACGGTTGGGTTTCGACGTAAATCACTTGAAAAATGAAGGATTGGCACAAGATAAAGAGATGAGGTCTTCATTCCAGTGATTGATCTATAGGGTGCGGCGTGTGTAGTGACGTAGTAGGTGCTTGATATTTTGATTATTGTTGCATTGCAAATTTCGACGGTATGTTCTAGGTCTTGTCAACACGAGCTAATTGTCAATGTGCGACGTTCGTTGGATCTCGTTGATCCTTCTCCCGTTGATTTTAAATTTGTCCGAAGCACATAGTTTGCGGCCTGTGTTGGCTTGGGATCGGTGGCTACTTGTGTTTGATAAGTGCATTTTGTGCACTTGTTCGGATTTTTAAACTAAGTTTTTATTATGTTATTTTATTAATTTTCTACTTAATTCATTGTATTTGCCTTTCTATTTCAGTTTTAGACATGTTTAATAGCAAGTGGAGAAGAATCGATGAAAAGAGCAATAAATTGGAAGATATTTCAAAAGTATGAAGATCAATTGCACTCAATTGGAACTAGAAGGACTATTTTTGGGTCTATTGAAAGGTTTGAGAACTAAAATGACCAAAATCTAAAGTTGGAGGACAAAAGGGCACAGATTTGGAAAAATAGAGATGGGCGAACACCCTAGCTCAAAGCTGGGCAATCGCATCGCCTGGTGTATTTTTTGCAGACGCGGATTTTGTTTTGTTTTTTGTTTAATTAGAAACATTTTGGGACGCGATTTTAATGATTTTTTGGGATCCTTTTGGCATTATTAGAGAACTATAAATATGAGTTATTAACTCATAATTAGAGAGCCGATAGAGTCAAATTTTGGGAGAAAAACAAAAAGAGAAACAAGAACGAAGATCAAGATTTATTTTTTTCAAGAATTTAACGAAGATCAAGATTAAGATTTGATCTTTTGAATTTTTTTCTTATCCGGGTGATGGTTTCTATATTTTTTTTATTTTTATTTTCTTCATCTTACTATGCTAGGCTAGATTAATTTGTCGTACGATCATGATGAAACTTATATCATGAACTTTTAATTCTTTGAACTGATTTTTTATATTCAAGCATGTTTTTAATTTTGAATAATTTATATTATTTTCTTCTTCTGTATATGCACAATAGTTGTATGAGTTTAGTGACTTATTTTACCATCGAGATATTGAAAATAGGTTAAATATAATATCAATTGTCGTAGAGTCTGATAGAGAATAGAGATATGCTGCTATGCTTTACGTGATATTTAAGTATTCACAAATCTTAATGCATTCTTGTATGTTTGCATCTGTCATAGATATATAGTCGTGTCACATGTAGGGATAAGTTTAATTCTACTCGAGAGATATTGTTGAACAAATTAGGAATATTGATCTTCATAATTAATTTGTGTTATTAAATTCAACAGTTCGAGTTAAAGGTGATTGATATAAGTGGATTTGGGATCATAGCACACTTTTCTTTCCTTAATTTAAAGTAATTTATATTAAACTTAATCTTTTAATTGTTTGAGTTATCATTATTTAATTATTATTAATTCATAGTTTAGTTAGTTTAAGAAATAAACTTCAAATTTTAATTAGATTCTGTTAAGGTTATTATAATTATATTGAACTATCTAAATTCCTAAAGGTACGATACTTGGACTCAACATTCACTTTATTACTTGTGCGATTCGTACATTTGCAGAATAAACAAACATAAAATCGTTGACAAGTTTTTGGCGCCGTTCCCTGAGATTTAGTTTTAGTTCTTTTTCAGTTATTTTAGCACTAATTCAAAATTTAATTTCTTATTTATTTTTTTCAGTTTATTTCAGTGTTTAAATTGTTTCTTTTCGGGCAGAGATGCAAGAAAGACACACCAAAAAGACCAAAAACTATAATATACAATGAATAACATCGAAATTGCTCAGGCAGGACAGGAGATTAATGAAGCTAATATGCTATATGGAGATTTTATGACTCAGCAGATCATCTAGAGCCAATCTAGCATTGATGATGACAATATGCTCTTTGGAGATTTCATTGCAATGCATCAGACTAATATAGCGAGATATGATACAACTTCTGAAATTGATGTGGACAACATGCTTTTTGGAGATTTCATTGCAATGCACCAGGTTAATATCGTGAGATACGATGCAACTTCTGAAATTGATGAGGACAACATACTTTTTGGAATTTCAGCGCAATACACCAGGCTCATATAGCGAGATATGATGCAACTTCTGAAATTGATGAAGATGACTTGATATTGGGAGATATATGGAAACTACCGGTCACACAGTTTTTGTCCCTACTCCTATACTTTTCCAATTGAAACTGAAGCCAATATAATGGAACACATGTCAAGCATTACAACAAGGAGTGGAGAAAAATTGTCTGAGATTTTGGATAATAGACATGTCATACAACTCGATGAAGCACCAATTAAAGAAAAAGATTATATGTAGAAAGAGAAGATTATCTTAAATGGGAAAAATGAAAAAGTTACATTTAATTGTGTTGCACTTATTAAGCAATTCTATGACTCCCCTCTTTCTTCTAAAATTGATTTTGTGATCAAGGTCAATGAGAAAGTTGAAGTTTTCGTAGTTGTGTTCGAGCAAGGTGCTAAACTACAATCATATTTATATGATGAACGCAAATTCAAAATTTTGAGGATAAACGAAAATGGTGCAAAGTCAATAAATACAAGCAAATCAAGTTCTCTAAAGCACTATTTAAACTACTGTAAAACGATAGTTACAAAGTCAAGTTAACGACTTTAAACAAGTGTTTAATGGGAGGCAACCCATTCTTATAATCTTATTAATTAATTTAGATTAATTAATTCTTTAGTTTTTATTTCATTTATTGTTTAATAGACTTATAAAGCCTCACCATGTCAACTGTAGAATGTCCGCCGCTTGGATAAAATCCATGACATCATATTTCGACCATGAGTCCCATCCCACTTTAGTTAGTTCGTCTGATCATCCAGACCATCTTCTCCACATCTACCTCCGAGGAGTAACTGATCTCTTCCCTCCTTTATTTGCTTATTTTTGCTATTATATTTGGGACAATATAATATTTTAGTTTGGGGATGGGTTAAGAATCAGGGTACTTATTTTATAAATTTTGAATCTGCTGATTATTCGAGTATGTATAATTGCAATATTTGTTTAAGTAAAAAAAAAAACCAAGTTTATTTGTCAAATTATTGTTAAAAAGCTTGTCGCCAATGATAGCAGTATTTGTTTGAAGTTGATTACGTTTTTAGTTAGAATATTAGACAACACTTTAACTAATGCTTTTACCTGAATATTTATCTATGTTAGACTAGACTAATAGAGCACGTAGTCACTATTGACTTATCACTTATATGGGAACATGACTTGAATGAATGTGTTGATATTGTTGACTTAGGATTGTTGTGAAAATTATTGTTCCCAAATCCTTAAATTAGTAACCAAACTGTTTGAGAACAGTTTGGGGTGTTAAAGTTACTACTGGTGTTCATAGAATTTTGATGGTTTGGGTTTTCTGGGTATCATCTTTATTTGAATAGGTTGTAGTCAAGAAATCTAAACTGCGCACTACTCACTGCTGATAAAAATAAAATAAAATATCTAACTCGATCAATTAAGTCTGTTAGAATATTTTAAAACTTGGTGCCCTAGGTAGTCTGACTTGGAAGTCATCAGCCCAAAGCTCGTTATATGAGTCACAATAAAAAAAAATTATTTATTCACTGCTCTTATAGTCTGTGGGACTCAAGCAATTAAGTTTGTTATGGTATTTTAAAACCTGGTGGTTTATGGTCATGAGTCATCGACCCAAAGCTCGCTACATGGGTCACATAGAAAGCTTACGAGAGAGAAATATTTCACACAAGATGTAAGAATGTACATATGAGTTAAATAAATAAGAAGAGTTAGAAGTGCTCGGTATGGATTGCTATGTTAGGACCTCAGAGACTGGATATGAGAATTTAGAAATCGCTCATCATTCTAGTTCTAAGAATACAAGCTTATAATTTTTATTACTTTATTTGAAAAAAGTATTGTATTGATCAATAGGAACCAAATTCGCTAGAACACCTCAGGATTGGAGAGAAAAGTATTAGAAGTGTGATAATTTACGAGAGGTGTAAAGAATAAATGACAACAAATGGTTCAGGATTGTAAAAATATCAACAATACAATATTGGTCGTGATCTAATATATGTATAAGTTCAATATCTAACTATTCACACACTCACAAAAGGTCGAGCAATAGATAAGTAAAATTTATCTGTGGTATTGTTTAATATCTTTCTAAAAGTGATGCTTTATATTCGAACATGAGGCATTTGGTAAGAAATTTAACATTGACTCCAATTCTCATGATTTTCTTAGCTTAGTTTAAATTTATATTTTAGTTTTGTTTTTTGTTCGAGAAAGAACAAATGTTTAGTTTGGGGGTGTTTGATAAGTGCATTTTATGCACTTATTCGGACCTTTAAACTAAACTTTTATTTGTTACTTTATTAATTTTCTGTTTAATTTATTGTATTTTCCTTTCTATTTCAGTTTTGGACCTGTTTAATAGCAAGTGGAGAAGAATGGATGAAAATAGCAATAAATTGGAAGATATTTCAGAAGTATGAGGATCAATTGCACTCAATTGGAACTTGAATGACCATTTTTTAGGGTATTGAAAAGTTTGAGGACTAAATGACCAAAATCTAAAGTTGGAGGACAAAATGGTGCAGAATTGAAAAAATAGAGCTGGGCAAACGCCCAGCTTAAAACCAAATTAATAGAGAGCAAATTGGTGGCCTAGGCGATCGCCCAGCGTATTTCGGCAAAACGTGGATTTTGTTTCCTTTTTGTTTTTGACTCCAATTAGGAAATTTTTTGGGACGCGGTTTTAATGATTTTTTGGGATCCTTTTGGGTATTATTAGAGAAATATAAATATGAATTATTAACTCATAATTAGAGACCGATTTAGAGCCGAATTTTGGAAGAAAAACAAGAATGAAGATCAAGATTTACTCTTTCAAGAATTCAACGAAGATCAATATCAAGATTTCATCTTTTCAATTTTCTTCTTATCTGGGTGATGGCTTCTATATTTTATTTTTCTTTTTATTTTCTTCATTTTAGTATGCTAGGCTAGATTATTTTGTGCTAGGATCATAATAAAACTTGTATCATGAACCTTTAATTCTTTGAACTGAGTTTTTATATTGAAGCATGTTTTTAATTTTGAATAATTGATATTGTTTTTTTTTCTCTATAATTATATGCGCAATAGTTGTATGATTTTTGTGGCTTATTTTACCATCGAGAAATTAAAAATAGGTTAAACATAGTATTAATTGTCGTAGAGTTCGATAAGGGATATATATATATATATACCACTATGCTTTACGTGATCTTTAAGTATTCATATTTCTTAAAGCATTCTTGTATGTTCGCATCCGTCATAGAGATATAATCGGGTCACGTATAGGGATAAGTTTAATTCTACTCGTGAGAGATTGTGTTATTAATTTGTGTTATTACATTCAACTAATTCTACTAGAATATAGTCTTGATCTTCATAATTAATTTGTGTAATTAAATACAACAGTTCGAGTTAAAGGGGAATTATATAAGTGGATTCGAGATCCTAGTACGATTTTCTTTCCTAAATTTAAAGTAATTCGTGTTAAACTTAATATTTTAATTGTTTAAGTTATCATTATTTAATTATTCTTAATTCATAGTTTAAGAAACAAACTTCAAAAAGTTAATTATATTCGATTAAGGTTATTACAATTGCATTGAACTATATAAATTCCTGTGGATACGATATTTGGACTCAACATCTATTTTATTACTTGTGCGATCCGTACACTCGCGGAATAAAAACAAACATAAAATCGCTAATAGTGTACATGGTGCTTGACGAGACAAGCAAATGTTAGCATTGAACCTTGTTGTGTGCGGCAACATAGTAAGTGCTTGCTAATGTGACTGTTGTTGTACTGCAAACTTCGATGGTATGTTTTGGCCCCCTGTCAACACAGGCTAATTGTCAATGCGCGGTCAATGTCGGGTCGAAATTGGGCATTTTGGCTCCAATAAAAAAGTAGTGGAGTTAAAATTCTAGGGTTGTTTATCTTTTAATTCCAATCTATATTGTTTAAATTTAGACAGAGACTAACATTTTTTAATGAACGATGCTATATAGCACAGTTGGTGTCTAAATGGTAGTGAGATCCACTAATTTGTTTGTTTTCGAACACATAATTGTAACATCACAAGTCTGGTTATTTCATTTCGAGTTTTCCACGTAAGCATGGTGTTATTGTGTTTTGGCACAAGCACAACATTAAATTAGACAATTTGGAAAAACAAAAACAATAAATTCAATAATTGATTAATATTCATAAAAAAAATTGAACCGAATAAACTATTCAACCCAATCATTTCAAGACTGTTTCAGACCACATTTGTTTCCATTGTTGCGAATTTTATATTTTGTAGTTTATATAATTATATTTATCTTGTCAATTGGACCCTACTCCCCACAAAATTTTGTTAACACATCCAAAAAAATTGGCCAAATTGTCCAAATCAATGGTCTGATTTCACCTATATAAAAAGATTTGATGAATTAGAGAATCGTAGCAGCAACGATGTCTCATTACATTAGTTGAAAACTAATTAGAATTAGGGGCCGTCGCCTGCTATAAATTGAAGGGACATAAATTGTTAGGCGTAGTTGAGAAAGAAAGGTTTTTTTTAGCTCCAAATGGCAAACACAATAAAATTGCTGGTTTTGTTGCTACTTTTCGTCGCCATTGGAGATGGAGCCAGAACAAAATTTCCTACTACTCTCGAAACCAGTACTGGCATAGATGGCATTTGCAAGTCAATGGTCGAGACACAAGGTTATATATGCGAAGAGCATAAAGTACGTACTTCTAACATTTTTATGGTCTTTTGTATATAAATCTTGATTATAATAAAATGGACTTAGCTGTTTAGCCCGAGATTATCCAACTCGTAAAAAGCGAGCCAATCCCAATTGGGTCTGGGTCACGATTTGGTCCATTATAATGAACACCATACTTGATTGTCTAGCTCAACAACTCATACAAACCGCTCTATCTGGCTCGATTTATAAAAAAAAATTAGAAGTAAAAATAAAATAAAAAGAAATGTTTGGATATTTACTATTACTAGTAACTTCTACTTGTAAATTGCTTTTCATATTAAGCAATTTACATATTACACTAATAGTTTAACTGTGTAATGCGTCCATGAGATTATTCCTTTTTCTTTTTTCTTTTTTAAATTATGGTTTAATTTTTAAATAATATTAAATTACAAAAAAAAAAAATAAAAATGAAAATGGATAGCCTGTGATATTGGCTCATGGGCCAGTCTAGTTCTCAAATTTAAGAAACAGTTTAAGTTAGATCCACACCATATTTTTAGATTACCACGTTCAAACCTACAACAAGCCTGAACCAATTCTAAATGCAAGCGAGTCAATCCAAGCCATCACCTATTTTGACACCCCTACATAAATAAAGTGATAATTTCACCTTACACCACAACATATAAAATAATTTAAAAAGTACTATCTAACTTTTTTTATTTTAAAAATATTATTTTTTATTTTTGTAATACTTATTATTACATTTGTTATGTTTGTTAATAACAAATGTAACACATTTATTGTAACTAAAATAACAAATGTAACAAAAAATGTTATAAAAATTGAAAATAGTATTTTTATAATAAAAAAAAGTATGACAATATTTTAAGAAATATTTTATTTATTGTGACTATTTGTGAAAAGTTATATTCATCGCTAAATCCATGTAATGTTCTCAGGTGACAACAAAAGATGGTTACATTCTTAGCATGCAAAGAATGCCCAAAGGGTCTGCCTCTAAGAAGGGAGTTAAACCACCAGTCCTCCTCCAACATGGACTCATGATGGTTGCTATTTTTTTTTTTTTTTTTTAAATTCTTAATTTGCTTTTTATCTTTACTAGATCAAGTAATTTAATATACTAATCATGTATCAAACACATTCTAGAAGTGCATTAATTGACAAATATTAGTTAATATGGAACAGGATGCTACGACATGGCTATTGAATTCTCCGGCAGAATCTTTAGCATTCATTTTGGCTGATAATGGGTATGATGTTTGGCTCGTTAATACTCGAGGGACAAGCCAGAGCCAAGGACACACATCACTTAATCCTAATGATCCGGTAATTCTATTTGGTCGAAGACTTCAATTAAATTAAAATTAAATATTAATATTTATATGAAATATTTTTGAATTGAACTTGTAAACTGTAGGCTTACTGGAATTGGTCATGGGATGAATTGGTTGCTTATGATCTTCCTGCAACTTTTCAATATGTTTATGATCAAACTGGACAGAAGCTGCACTATGTTGGCCATTCCTTGGTAATAACGAATTTACCTAATCATGCTCTTTCTTAATGGATTCTTTTTTAGAGAGAGAGAGAGAGAGGTTAAAACCTCTTTGGGCACATTGAACTTATTAGTGTACCCCATTTTGAACATCAAACTTAATTTTGTTTATGAAACTAGCACCGGACTTCCAAATTTTGAAAATCAAACTTAATTTTTTTATGAAACTAGCACCGGACTTCCAATTTTTTACTCCAGTAGTCACTACGCTTAATTTCATCTTTGAAAACCGATTGAACTTGCATGTGGCCGACGGATATCTTATAACTTGGCATAGTTTCGCACGTTAAATTGGACTAGTTCACGTGGCAAAAAATTGCTAATATTAAAAACAAAGCCGCTTTGACAATTTACAACAAAAATTCATAATTTGTAATGCATTGAATTAAAATCAAATTTTGGGGAATCAAAACCCTGAAACCCATGTTCCATATGCTACGTGCAAGTGGTATTCCAACTTAATGTCTGCAATTATTTCAATTAGGATTTTCTTTCATCGCGTGTAAGTTTTGTAAGTTTTCAAATACAACATTGAGTTTAGTGACTAACTGGGAAATAAATTGTGAAGTTCATTGCTAATTCATAAGAAAATTAAGTTGAGTGCCTAAAAAGGGTTTTAATTAGTACTAACTACACTAAACTGGATCTCAGGGGACCCTAATGGCATTAGGTGCATTTTCACAAAAAGAGGTGTTGAACATGATAAGATCAGCTGCTTTGCTTAGCCCAATTGCTTATCTGGGTCAGATGCCATCCCCTCTTGCAAGAAGTGCTGCCGACGTATTTATAGCTGAAGTAAATAAATTAATTTTCTCTTTAATTGTCCGACATTTTTTTGAATTCTATTTCGTTAATTGGCTCACAATCTCGAATGTTTTTCTTAATTTAATGTGTTGTAACAGGATTTATTTTGGTTGGGGCTCAAAGAATTCTCTCTCGGAGGGTGAGATATATTTCACAAATCCCTTTCTAGCCGATAGATGATTGATAATCTTGACTTGTAAAACACAAGTATAACGTAAACTATTGGGTAAAAAATCCCAATGGCCACTATACTTTCAACATTCTTTTCCATCTTTAAAATTTTTTCAACTAGTCATTGTACTTTCAAAGTTGTTTTCTAACACTAACTGCACTTTTAATGTTAGTTTCTCCTTCGTCACTCCAAGTTGTTTGAAAAATTAACGATTTCGATTGCTATCGTTAATTTTCAAACTGAAGAAAAAGAAGTGATGGATGGAGAACAACGTTACTATTAAGAAATTTTAAGTTCAATATTGGATTGTTGTGAAATAACATCAAAAAGTACAATGGATTTTTAACCTTAATCCATCAACAGCAAGACGGTTATAGGAATCTGGATTAACAGTGTTCTATTTAATAAAATAAATTGAACATTGAACCATATTTTTTAAGTGCAACAGAGAGGCTACTTCTAAACTCGTGGATGATATCTGCAAGGCACCAAGCATCAATTGTACCGATTTAATGGCTATATTTACTGGTATGTATGATGCATTGTTTCGATATATTTATGCAATTTAGAAGTATAAAAGATTATTGTTTTTCCATTAATTTCGGGACTATTTGTCATGGATATATAGGCCCGAATTGCTGCATCAACACTTCAAAGTCGTATCTAGATCATGAACAGCCAACGGCAACAAAGAACATGATCCATCTAGCCCAGAGTAAGTCCTTACAAGGAAGACTAGATAGTACTAAAAAAGAAAAAAAATAAAAGCTAAAATTTTATCGATTATACTATCCAATCCAGTACACAACACGCATTTTGTGGTTTATGCACAGTGATAAGAGGAGGCAGCATAGCAATGTATGATTATGGCAGCGCAGACCAGAACAACAAATATTATGGTCAGCCGACTCCTCCCAAGTACGATATGGAAAGCATTCCAAATGATCTTCCACTTTTTCTTAGCTATGGAGGGAAGGACATGCTTTCTGATGTTAAAGACGTGCAAAATTTGGTTGAGAAACTCAAAGACCATGATCCAGACAAACTTGTAGTGCAATTCAAGGAAGATTATGCTCATGCAGACTTTGTTTTCGGTGTTAATGCTAAGCAAGTTGTTTATAATCCTCTTATGGCCTTCTTCCGCCTTCATTAATCACTATCAATATGTGTACAAATCCAAGTTTAGTTCATTAGTTTTCTCAGAATCCCGTGTTAACCAGAAATGAAATATTTGAATTTGAATTGAGTAGAAAAGGTGTCTACTGTTAGGAATTGAGATATACATGCACAGCGGAAATTAAATGTTCAATTCCTATAAGCCCGGATCAACCTTGTACTTAGATAGAATTCGTGATAGAAGTTTACCTTGATGAACACAGTTAAATCTGATTATCTAATTGGCTAGAGGTGCGATCTTCAATACCACAGCTGTCTATTTGTCCAGCCTCCAATGGTGATCTATACAGCAAGAATAGATCTGGACTTCCACGATCAAGAACAGATGAAAGTGGAACCTTTTGGGAGTAATTGTATTGTGTTGTCTGTTTCTTTGTACTAGCAAATAATGGAAAACAACTCTTTTGATTAATCTACTGTGGCCTTAATTAATTAATTAATTTGGTTCAATAAGTAATTAAGTCCGACCCAACTATTTGGACATTGGACATTAATTCTTACAATCTCTCACTCGAATAAGGTCCAATTCCAGATGCTCAATTCTCACTTTATGTGTGTGACCCATTAGATTCCTTTTCACGATAGCAAACGCAGTGATATTCTTATCGATTCACCGAGATCGATCAATTCACGTCGCCGTCCAAGATTGACATCTAGTAATGTGTCAAGGCAATCCATGTGAAGGAAAATGTCATGTGGTATGACAGAACCAATATATGTGCGGTTACCGTAGAAATATAATCCCTTCATCAATATAACCCAATTGATTAAGAGATATGGATCAACGTCAATCTCATTTCAACCAATTATGTTATTCACTTCAACTCTTCGTTGATCTAATCTAGTTATGATTGAAACATTTTCAACTCATAACTCCACCCCGACCGAGAAAATTTATATCAACTTAAGTGGGCAAAAATCAAGTTATAATCTCCTACTTTTCAGGAGTGACGAATTCTCATATTGGACATTCACAACCTTCATATGATTCTCACTATACCCGTACGACGTCTTCCTTGTGACTCAAATCTTCGAGCCCCATCAAACGCTCGTCAAAGCATAGTGGTCCTCACATAAGATTCTATGATGTCCTCAAGTCAAAGGACCAAATCTACAACCGCGCATTAGAGATTTACCACTGACGCTTGGATAGTTATCCATGTGGAATCTCTAGGCGGATCATCCAATGTCATGTTTTCATAACAATGCATTCATGTGTTCATTTAGATGTCCCTCTATATCTTAGCTCGTGAGATCAGCTACTTTCTTCAAAAGAAATGCAATACATGCTAGTCTATCCACAATAATGATATCCGTATCTCACTATTACTATGACTAGGGATATTTCAAGAATAAGTTATTTATAATTTGTATCTCACAATCACAACACTTTGTGATAAACAAGTTAATACGAATTTTTTCTTTGAACTCTATTATTTTAAATAATAAAATTTAAAAATAACAAATCTGCCATTAAAATGTAGACAAGCATTTAATTAATCAATTTGTTTATATACCTCAATGTTTGACAAAGAGTATATCACAAAATATCCCATACAAACTAGATCTAGTCACTCAGGTATCATAATACCATCAAATTTAGCATGACCATCATGCTTGTGCTGGGACAACAACTTTGTCAAAGGATCTGCTACATTATCGTATGTTAGGACTCGTTCTATCTTTATATAATTTCTTAAGATTATCTCCTTGATGAGATGATACTGCCTCAATATATATCTGGATCATTGATGAGACCTAGGTTCATTCGCTTGTGCGATGGCTCCGTTGTTATCACAATACAAGTTATTGGATCAACAATGCTAGGAACTATTCCAAGTTCAGTAATGAACTTCTTGATCCAGACCGTTTACTTTTCTGCTTCTGAAGCAGCTATATATTCGGCTTCTATAGCTGAAGCAGTGGTCTTTTCTTATTTAGAACTTTTCTAACTGACTGCACCATCATTTAAAGTAAATACATATCCGAACTGGGATTTGTTATCGTCTTTATCAGACAGAAAGCTGGTATTGGCATAACCTTGAACTCTAAGTTCATTTTTCTCCATACATCAAGAACATGTCTTTAGTCCTTCTTAAGTACTTAAGGATGTTCTTGACTGCGATTCAATGTTTTTCGCCAAGGTTCGCTTGGAACTTGCTTGTGACACTCAAAGCATGTGAAACATCTGGTTGAGTACATAGCATGTCATACATGATAGATCCTATTGTTAATGCATAAGGAATTCTATCCATGTGATCTCTTTCAATTTGTGTCTTTGGACACATCTCTTTTGAGAGATAGATCCCATGCCTGATGGGACAGAGTCCTCTCTTGGACTCTTCTATGCTAAATCTTCTCAAGATTTTATCTATGTACGTAGATTGAGATAAGCCAATCATTCTATTAGATCTATCTCTATAGATCTTTACTCCGAGAATGTACGCTGCCTCTCCCATATCTTTTATGGAGAAATTTTGGATAACCACAACTTCACTGATTTTTGGCATCGGGGATATCGTTTTCTAATAATAGTATGTCATCCACATACAAATTTAGAAATACGACTTTGCTCCCACTAACCTTTTATACATACATAGTTCATCTTCATTCTTGATAAAATCAAACATTTTGATTTTCTTATCAAAATGAAGATTCCAGCTCTGAAAGGTTTGCTTTAATCCATATATGGATTTCTGTAGTTTGCATATCTTGTTTGGCTCTATGGATTCAAGACCTTCAGGTTGTGTCATGTACACATTCTCGCTAAGATTCCCGTTAAGGAATGCGATATGGATATCCATATGCCAGATCTCATAGTTATGATATGCTACTATTGCAAGCAAAATCCGAATTAACTTAGACAAGGCTATTGGTGAGAAGGTTTCGTCAAAGTCAATCCATTGTCTTTACTTGAAACCCTTCGCAACTAATCTTGCCTTGTAAGTATGAACATTACAATCCATGTCGACATTTTTCTTGTAAACCAATTTACAGCCTAAAGGTTTTACCCCTTCAGGTGGGTCAACCAAAGTCCAAACCTTGTTTTTGTACATGGAGTTCATCTCAGATTCCATGGCTTCCTGCCATCTTTTTGAGTCAACACCTGACTTCAATTCTGCGTAAGTAGTAGGTTCATCTTCCTCGATTAGTAATACATTACTAGTAACCAGGAGATCGTATCTCAGAGGAAAATGAATGACTTTGCTCGACTTACGTGGAGCTGGTGTGTCCTTGGGAACTGGTGGTTCCCACTTTCTCAATCTGTGCTTCATCAGATGCATGCTCAGCCATTAGAACATCTAATTGGTCAATATTATTTGTGGTTTCTCGAACCTTTTCAAAATCTACTTTGCTCCCACTGTCTTCTCTAAGAATACAACAAGTCTCGATATGATAACATTCATCTCGATGGGATTGTAAAAATAGTATCATGTAGTTTACTCTGGATACTTCACAAATAAACATTTATCAGATTTAGCTCTTAGCTTATCCGATTCAACGCGCTTCACATAAGCGTCGCATCCCCAAACCTTCATGTATGAAAAATTAAGTCTTTTTCCCTTTCCATAACTTGTATGGAATTTTACTGACCGGTTTAGATAGGACATTGTTTAGTGTATAACATGCAGTGTTAAGTGCATATCTTTAAAACGATTTTGGAAGAACTGTGCGACTCACCATTGATTGCACCATATCAAATAAGGTGCGGATTTTCATTTCAGATACACCATTTTGTTGTGGTGTATACGGTGGAGTCCACTGCTAGAGAATCACATTCTCTTTTAGATAGTCTAAAAATTCACCATTCAAATATTCTCCACCTCGATCAGATCTAAGTGTTAGAATATTTTTCCCGGTTTGCCTTTCTACTTCTTGCTTATATTCCTTGAACTTTTCAAGGACTTCACTCTTGAATTCCATCAAGCATATAAAACCATATCTTGTAATGGTCATCTGTAAATATGATGAAGTAAGAAAAGCCACATTTAACATCTTTAGATTTTTGTCCATGTACATTAGTATGTACAAGATCTAAAATATCTGCAACTCCGACTCCCTTTCCAGAAAAGGGTGTATTGGTCATTTTGTCCAACTGGTATGATTCACACTTATCAAATGATTCATAATCATTTGAATCTAAGTATCCATCTTTATGTAACTTAGTAATGCGTTTTTATTTAAATGACTGAATCTGCAATGCCAAAGATTTGAGTTATTAGTTTTATCTCTTTTATGCCTTGCAATTCCTCTTCTAATGTCCTTTTATTTTCACAGTGAAAACACAGATCATTAGACTTGGATTTGTCTTTGCTTAAATGTTTTCCAACAGATTTAGCCTTCTTGGATCCTTTCTAAAAGGTCCCTATAGATTTTCTCTTAGTGCTCTTAGATGTATCAATGGCCAAAGTTTACCCATTCTTTTGGGCTTAACTGTTTTCAGCATGTTTAGCAGCTCGAGTAGGGTACACTGTATCTTATTCACGTTGAAGTTCATGATGAACTGGGAAAAGTTATTAGGTGGGGACTGCATACCTAAGTCAACACTTAGCTCGTGGTCCATGGTAAAACTTAATTGATTTAATTTTTCAATATAATCAATTATCTTCAATACATGAGCACTGACTGAAGATCTTTTCACCATCATACCTCTTCATAACCTTTTGGATGTCTCATACTATTCAGTCTGTGACTGTACATCATTCAACTCCTTGAAATGATATATTTTGGTATAGGCATCCATACCCTCGTGCTGCTTTTCTAACTCAAGTGACATACTACAAGCATCATATGTTGTAGTGTTATTATTATCACTGTGTTTTTGTAAGCCTGCATGTTCCCCGGCGTAGCCTCTTCAATAGGAGCTTCCGGCATTGGCTGCTTATTGACATATCCAATTTTTCTTTTTCATGCTTGAGAACAATTCTCAGAATGCGGTGCCAGTCCAAAAATTTGGTCTGATATATTTGTTGGCATCCAATATGCCTCTTAAACTTATATGGTTACTCACGATTCAACAATTAAATAATAAGATAGAACAATTAATTAAATGCATAAAATTAATTTAACATGGACTTATATTAAATTAATTATACTCCCACTGTTTAAATTGAATTAATGTCCCTCAAACATTAATCAATAGAACCATTTAGATTCCCAGTAGGCTAAGATCTCTTTTGTTTTATTAGAACCTTGAGCGACTCAACAAATCCTAATAAAACATCTAGGTAGATACTTCTATCAATCACATCTCTATGTGACTCCTAGATCATCAAGTAGACAACTTATTGTCACACACATCATATGTGTTTACTTGATTGTACCCCTAAAATTCTATTTTCTTGAGTGACTCAACAAAAAATAAAAGTTTAGTTAAATTCGACCCATTGTTCAGAAACATCAAATGTCTCATAGTGATAAACATATCCATGAGCGAGCAGCCTTGAGTGACTCAACAAACTGACATCGATAATGGACTTTGGCTTTTCACTATAACAATAGAAGGCACGTTGTATTAACCATTTAATACGAATTTAATATTTTGATAAAGAGGGGTATGTCTCATCACATTTATGTATATATAATAATTAACATCTAACATGCAATCAATCATACATAAAAATAACTGTAGATGATTATGGACTTTATCTATCTAATCTTCCTGAACCAAAAGAAAGATTAGTCGGTCAATTCCTAAGGGACCTTGCATTTGTTCATCGAATGCTAAATGCAAACATCTCCATCTCCTGTTGCAACCTGTATCCTATACTAATTGCTTTCTTGTAGCCTATGTGTAACAAGTATCCTATACTAGTTGCCACACAGGCCATGATAAATAGACATGCAGGCCCATAATAAATAAATAACTTGAAAATCTGATTAAATAAATAATAGGCTCGCAGGCCCATTTAATTAAATAATAAGCTCGCAGGTCCAACCAATACTTAACAGGAATAATTAACCATACAACCAATCACATGGGTCGAGTCCATAATCATCAACTAAACATTCATTTTAATATCTAATATTAAAAATATATTAATTTTTAAATTTACAGTTTTGACAGTATAAGTCTAAACTTTTTAGACACTTTGGAACAGACTAGACGGAATTGAATAATTAATCTAATTAAATACTTAATTTTTCAACAATAAAATTAATCAATTAATCCAATTAATCAATTAATTTTATTAATAAATGAGATTTTTCAAAAAAATTATTTTATCTCCCAATTTAAAGTCATGCCCTAAATTGAAGACAAAATTAGTATATGGTCAAAATTGTAATTTTATAAAGTAAAGTCAAAATGTAATCCGATCAAAAATTCAAAATATGATTTAAAACGATTTTAGTAAATTTTGAATGTTTGACCAAGCATTAGAAGATTTAATATTTACAATTTTCCAAAAAATAAAAAATTACATTTAAGACCCTAATTTCCTTTTAAAACTTGAGGACTTATTATGCAATTTCTAAAATTTCATAATCATTCCTTAAGGTTTTAAAACAATGGGTCTTTTATTGCAATTTCTAAAATTACGTAGAAGACCCTCTCTGATTTTAAAATAGTTGGCCTTTTCATGCAATTTCTAAAATTGCATGAGATACCCCTTTCATATCTATTGAAATTAGGGGGCTTCTTCTGCAATTTCCAAAATTGCACAAGGGGCCCCCGCCTCCATATTTCAAAAACACGCAGAAACCCTTTCTGCAAATATGCCATTGCCGCCGCTGTTTTTCGACGGCGATTCCTTTGACTTTGCGGTGGCCGCGCGGTGTCCAACACCGCCGGCCACCGCGAAATGTCCATCGAACAGCAGCTCTGCTGTTTAGTGTGGGTTTGCGCTGTTGCTTATGGCATCGGCGCTATGGTGATAAGTGCATTTTATGCACTTATTTTGGCCTTTGAATTAATCATTTATGCCGTCATATAGTTGATTTTATACTTAATTTATTGTATTATTCTTATTATTTCAGTTTTGGACCTGTTTATAAGCAAATGGGGAAGAATGGAAGGAAAAAGCAACAATTTGGTGAAATCGGCGAGTAAGTTGAGTTTTTGAAATGAATATCAAGAGACAAATATTGGAGGATGAGGAAGATGATAAACTCATTAATTTTAAGGTGTTTTGGAGTGACAATGAAGAGTTCAATCAATGGTTGAGACACCAGAAAGCTAAAGAACTGAATTGAGAAACTACCTACCGAAGCATGTGGAGAAATTAGAGTACAACTTTTGATATTAAAATCTCCACAAGGAAAATGATATACCATTGGAAATATAATTGAATTACGAGTCCAACATTTTTACGGATCTCAATTTGGAGTTTCCTACAAGAAGTTATGGCCATTTGAAAAACAACCGCCGCAGAGGAAACAGCGTAAGCTGGGCGATCGCCCAGGCTTAAATTTGGGCGATCGCCCAACCCTATTTTTCAACAGCAGAGAGCTTTTCCTTGGCCTGGGCGATCGCCCGTGTTTGCACTGGACGATCTCCCAGTGTATTTTCGACAGAAACATAATTTTATTTCTTTTTTGAGTCCTAATACAATTTGGAAACCTTTAGGACACGATTGTAATGAATTTTTGGGATCTTTTAGGGGACAATTAGGTAAGTATATATATGAGTTATTAACTCATATCAAAGGTTGGATTTTTTGGAAGCAAATCAAGAGAAGACGGAAGAAAACAAGAGAACAAGACCTCCTCGACTATCAAGACTTCTTCGAAGATTTCTTCTCCTTTAATCCATGCCGGGTTTTACCAATTATTGTTTTTCTAGTTTAATTATGTTCTTCTAGTTTTCTTTAACCAAGGTAGACGATGAAACCTTGTTTTGATTAAGTGATTACTTAATTATTCGGTTAATTCCTTCTTAAAAGCTTTAACGTTCATGGCTTGTTCTTAATTAGATTAATTAAATATAATTTCTTTCATCTTAAATATCATGTATTTTTGATAGTTAGATATTGATTTAATTAATCCATGCTTGATGCTTAAATATGTTCTATTAATTTCTTTTGATTTTTCATGATCTTTTATTCAAATTGGGATACATAGAATGCTTAGGTAATATTTGATTCTTTGTTTTCTTTCAATGGAATGTGATATGAAAAATGCTTAAGTAATTTACGTTTGAAGCATAAGAGGAGCCTAAATTAGATCTTCTTCTTCTGGACTTAATTGATAAATCTTTAGGGTCGACAATAGATTGAGTTCGTATTGTCGTATGTGTTTTTTCTTGGGAATTAATGAATGATTGGATAATTGCTAAGTTAGACAATGGTGGATTCCGAAATCTTGGTCTTTTACACAACTTGAATTCTCAATTCATCTTTTTAGCATATTTCATTAGTCTTTAAAGTTAAACTCTTTCACAAAAATCTCTTCAACTCAACTAGCCTAGGATAACAGTTAATTTGGATTAAATTATACCTTCCTCATAGCAGTCTCTGTGGGATTGACCTCGTTTTTACTTATCTATATTCCAATAGATTTGTACACTTGCGAGTTAATTAAAATTTGACATCATATGGCAATCATCGGTGTTAGATTCGAAGCAGCGGCGCTATGGACCATCTGTTGCCGCTGCCTTCGACCACTCGTCGGTCGCCCGCGGCGGTTGCTTCCAAAGCGCCGCCGCCTCTAGTCCTCACCTTTTTTTTCTTTTAAATAAAATCTGAATTCTAAAAATTCACAATTTTATTTACTGTCAAAACTCAAATCAAATTAATTTGCCAATAACAATTATTGTTCGATTTATCAAAGCAATCTAACGAACTCTAACAAGTAACAAGGTAGGCTCTGATACCACTGTTAGGAATTGAGGTATACATGCACAACGGAAATTAAATATTCAATTCCTATACGCCCGGATCAACCTTGTACTTTGATAGAATTCGTGATAGAAGTTTACCTTAATGAACACAGTGAAATCTGATTATCTGATTGGATGGAGGTGCGATCTTCAATACCACAGCTATCCAATTGTCCAGCCTCCAATGGTGATCCACACAGCAAGAATAGATCTGGACTTCTGGACTTCCATGATCAAGAACAGATGAAAGTGGAACCTTTTGGGAATAATTGTATTGTGTTGTCTTTTTCTTTGTACTAGCAAATAATGGAAAACAACTATTTTGATTAATCTGTTGTGGCCTTGTATTTATAAGTAGGGCTAACTGTAGCCCTAGTTCTAGTCTAACTAGAACCCATCAACAAACGGGCCCAATTAATTAATCTAATTAATTAATCTGGTCCAATAAGTAATTAAGTCCGATCCAACTATTTGGACATTGGACATTAATTCTTACATCTACAACTCACCAACTGTTCGGATGATAACCTTATAGTAACATTTAGTTTTTATTGATATTGTAATCTAATTTTTTTGTATGGAAGGATCCTAGATAATCATTGCTTTGGATTGAGAAAATAAAAAATGGTAGTTTTGTAGCTTTTAAGGAAAGTAAAACATGCTCTACTATCAGTAGCCAATTGTTAGATCCTTGATGACTGAATGACAAAGGCACGGGCACAGAGCCTTGCTCCCATGCTGCGGCCTTGGTCCTTGGTAGAAATGTGCCTGCGGTGGTGGGTGCATTTGTTAGAATTAGTGCAATGCAGAACAGCATAAACATGTTGACCACGTGGGCAAGATGATTACTGTGAAAGAAAATCACGGTGTGGACCAAGATCAACAATCACTTGATGAAGAACTAAGACATCATTTCATTATCTCCATCTCTGATAGAACAACGAGCCAAATATATATGGTCTTGACGGAGACTTCAAGTACATGGAACATCCCAACACACAAGAATCTAAAACCATGGAAAAATAGAAGGTTGTCATAGGAATTCGAAAGGATGTATGGTTTCAAGACAAAAATAAGCTTTACTAATTTCAACATATTGTGAGAGCTAATGAACACGGATCACTACTAAAAATTTGAATACTAGATACCCCGTCCCCAATATATATTGGGGACTACAACTGCAACTGTCCCTATTAGACGTGTTGCGGAAACTATCAGGGACAGTCTTAGTGACGGCTCTTCAAATGTGGGCAGAAATATATGTATTAGGGCTACTTTTGAGTTTTATTAGGGACGGATGTCAACTGTCCCTAATAAGACGTGGGGCAGAAATATATGTATTAGGGACGATACTCTTGGGTTTTATTAGGGACGGATGCCAACCGTCCCTAATGTAAGTATTTTTTTTCTTCAAATATTTTGATTATAGAGTACATGTGCACCTGTAGGTTGTAGTTACACAATTTATCAATCACATCATAAAAAATAAATCATTCAAATATTAAAAATAATAACCATTCTATATCCACAAAATATGTAATAATTCTAAACATATACTTTTAAGTCAATATAACTACTACGGTCCATTTATAAATAGCTCCAAAACTACTTCAATTTATAAATCCAAACTAATATATCCATATCCATATCTATTTAGAAATCTAAAATAAGATCATGCACGTTCGATTTTCAAGTCAAAATAACATTAGCCTGCATTCCATTTGGAAATTTAAAGTTTCACATCTTCATCTGTACACAAAAAACTATATATATAAGAATCTGATCATTCGATTGACAAGCCAAAATACCATCCACCTTTAGATCATGTCCAAATTTCTTTATCTGCATAGCTATTTTGTTAGATATCTGCAAATATAATATGGTTACACCACTAACACAATGAATTACTGGTTCCACAAAATAACACGAGGACAGAGATAGAGAAAAATAGAACTTTTACGCAGTGATTTCAAAATATTAAAAAGAAAAAAAATTACGAGTATGTCCTAAAGGAGTATATAGCCTTGTTCAGTTGAATGGCTATTGATAAGGTTTGCACACTTGGAGCCTTTTTCTCTATAGAGTAAATTTAAATGTCCACCCCTTTCACAGTAAGTTGTGCAAAGTAACATGTAGGCTTTTGCTCGAGATCAAGTGGAGTGGCAAAAAGAGTATTGTAGTCGACCCAAATTTATTGGAAGTAAAGTTAGCAACTTGCAAGACACAGAATATAGGCACTTTCCTTTGATGCTCTAAAAGTGTCCATTTAAAGCACCATAAGAGGCCATTTCTTAAGGATTCAAACTGATGTCAAAAGTGTCATACTTAAGGGCTTATATAGGCATCAGTCAATGTAATTCCTGTAATATACGAGCAGACATGGAGCCATGTATACAAGCTGAAAAACAACTATCAAAGGAAATCTCTACACTCGTGTTGCTATTGTCTGAAACATGTGAATAAACATCAAAGTGCTACCGATGTAAGATAGAGATAAGATAAACTGAGAAACAACATAATTTTCAAAAGAGCTGCCAATGTAAACTCCAAAATGTAAGAATCAAACCACATGAACTGCCAAAGTCGAACACATTCTGATGACTTTCTAAACTTGCATAAGAACCCTCAAATCCTTTCAGTCATTTTTATAAGAACATGAAACCTAGACTCCATACTAAAAACATTTCAAACTCCCATCTGCACTATGGTTCTTTGTATTCTTACACGGTTAGCATCTTGATGAAATCTGGATTTCCCATTGATCAAATGCATGTCTACATTCCCAGCATATAAGCAAGAAGCCACTCTTTAGAACTATCAAAGAACACCTCCAGAGACAAACTAATCATTTTCTTCTTTAGGCGTGATTTTAAATGCATGAAAAGAAAAATTACCTTGTGAAGATGAAGGCTTACTCCATCCACCACCAGTGATATCACTTGGCATACTCGAATTGCATAACCTAAAAGTCGAATTCCATAACCTAAAAGGAAAAACAAAAATTCATGCAATTGTGGCCAAACATTCAACAATATGATTGCCACCCCACCCACCCCACCCCACCCCACCCCACCCCCCCGAACATCCAAGAATCTACATTATAGATTTATGATATGAACCGAACCAAACTTCAAGTCCCCAGGAAGCATTACCCTGGGCAAGTCGCATATGAAATGGAAAATGATTCAAAAAAGTTCTTTTCGCTGGTAAAGAGTGCAATTTTCCCTCTTCCTAATTCCTTTACTCTCCATTGCAGTGAACTATATAACATCACTCCAGCCCACATTAATATGAAATTAATTATCCTCACTCTGACAACTTTTGCTGAGTAATTAGATGTCATAGTTTACCTAAACTTAGAAAAACAGTGAATATGTGAATTTTTAAATTCGTAGCATAATAGAAAGGCACATCTCTGTCTCTCTCTGTCTCGGCCTCTGCGTGCACGGACATTCATGGATGATCAAGAACTGAATAGAATTCAGAAATACACAACAGATTTACACACACACACACACACACACACAGAGGGATGAAAAATACCATTCATTTCCTTCACAATACAATCCAGTAATTTTGCCAGCATGGGCCATCACAAGCCCAACCTTTCAAGACTCAATAGCCCCCATCCTTTCTGGAAAATAGCCACTTCAATTATTTTAAAGCAATAGTCGATTCAATTGATTTCTGATTCTCTCTTATAAATGCCGATTGAATTCAAATTCATTCTCTTTTTTCTCTTGCTCGAAACCAAAAACCACCCAACGCAATTCAATTAAATTCAACATGCAGAAACTCTGATATTATGATGCCTACAGCTCAACACTTCATTAATTATTATTTAAGTAAATAAACAAGTTTCCTCTAAATGGAAGCTCACCAACTATATCAACCACAGATGCTTAGTTTCCCACCAACTTTATTCAATTTAGTTAGAAAAATAAATAAATAAATTCCCTTTAAGTCAATGAACCACGTAAACTATAGTCATAGAGTGTGTCATTCAAATGTAAAGAAAATACCAGTGATAAAAAAGAAGGAAATGTATTGATTTGAACACAAGAGCAATCACTAGTACATAATAAGCATACCTGATGACAAAACCACAATAATATATTTCCACCCTAGTGTTGGAGTGTGTCTACATATTGAGCGTATATCCTCAAATGAAACTGCTTTAATAGTGTAAATGTTCTTATCTGCACCAAGATATTTGATAAACATAAGCAATACATAATTATGAGAAACTAACATATTTGTATGTATTTTATGCATCATATAAGAGAAATTACAGTAAGCGAAATTCAGGGCCCTTTGTAAGGAATCCAAGTCTAAGGATATAAACACTCCAAAGGACCAATTCACAATAGACTAGTTGTCTACTTATGCTAACCATTGCACTTTATACCCCTGTAGTTTTTCATTATCACATATAACCTCCCCATAACTTCTATTAAACACCTCATCTCAAATCAGACACCTAGCTTCTCCTAACCATTATTCCTGCTATACATCTTAAGAAAATTCACTCCTGCCAGTTTAAAGTTTCAAAGAAGAAATGGACAGATTATATGCAGTTTGATTTCTACAAAAAGGTTGTTTAGTCTTCATTATTTTTCCAGTCATGAAGTTTATGTTGAATTGAAGAGAATACAAAATGAAATTACTATTGAAATATAAAAAATAATAACCATTCCATTTCCACAAAATATGTAACAATTCTAAACATATACCGCTTTCAAGTTAATATAACATCCACCTAAATTCAATCTATAAATCCAAACTAACAACTCAATCTCTTCACTATCTTAAACTCGTATAAATTTTTACGCTATCAACCTATTAGTCTATCACAATATTCTTCCATTACGTTAGCTAGGATCTTTGTACTTGAAAGCAGTTGAAGAAATTCTATCTTCAAAAGTTAGTTGATCAATTATAGAGGTTTTTATGTTTATAATGAATGGCCAAAATTACGTTCACCTAAAAATTAACAAATTAGCATAAATTTGGAAAAATGAATAAGCACTAATTGAAACGGATTACAACAAATAAAGTGAGAAAGGTACCACAAGATCAGATCAAATCCTGCACCTCCAGAGGAAACGTTTAGACCTGTTATGAGATCTTGAGCTTGCAACAATGGATCAAGGTATGTAGGCAGAAGAGATTTAATTCCCAATTCCTCAGCTGAAATCAAAACATTAATGAAATTTAGTTTAGCAATGAGGAGAAATGACTCAAAACAGCTGGAATTATGTCATTTTCTGGTAGTTTTGACATTGATTCACCAATACAAACCAGATTGAAACACTTAACAATACCAAAAAAAAAAATGAAATGAAAACATTAATGAAATTCTTCTTTCATAGCTTGAACCTAAGAAGTTGAATCTGCTTCTTCATAAGCATTTGGTTCAAGTTTTTTAATTTCATTTCCTGCTAAAACTACAAAACTCTTTAGAGCTTCAATAGTATACCTAGGATTAGGTTTAATGACTCTTCTTGACCTATCTCTTGTTAATTGATAGTTGTGCATGTTTTCTTCTTCATTTTGAGTCAATACAGAACCAGAATCAGATTCAGAATCTCATCCAATTGCTTCACCTTGATTTTCCAAACGAGGATCCATTTCATTATTATCATCTCCTACTTGATTTAATTCAGGTGTTTCAATTTCTTGAGTATTATCTTCTGTATCATTCATCTCAATGTGAAATTCTCTAATTCAATAGGTGATATATGTTTTTCAAAATCATCATATTCTTTAACAGTAATAAAACAATACATTTCAAATTCATTATAAACTACATCTCTACTATTTATTATTTTAATGCCTCTTTCCTGTTTTACCCAAAGTCTATAACCCATTACCTCGTGTAGATATCCTAGAAAACCAAATGCTCCTACTATACCCCAAGGAGTAACAAAAAAAAAAAAATTCCAATTTCACAATCACACTCTAAACTCTATACAACAAGAATGGGATTGAAGGAGCCTGGGTTGAGAAAGAGTGGAGAGAGACAAAGGAAAGAGATAGTGAGAGAATAGAATACCTGGCTGGACGGCGATGGTGCGGAAATTTCTGTAGACGGAGAATTGGCTGATGGCTATGCTTTTTCCTTCAGTTATTCAATTTGTTATGAATGTTAGCTAGGTCTGAGAGAGTGGGAGAGGAATTGAATTAGAAATATTTTTGACCATGGACAATTTGGTCCCCTAATTGAGAACAATTCGGTCCCTACAAAAAGTTTTGTTAAAATTGTGGAAGGAAAATTTACAGCCAAAATTTTCACTCATTGGGGACGGTATTGTTTGGAAATGTATGTCCCCGATAAGATTTTTTTGGGACGTTTTACACAACGGACCTCTTACAATTTTTCCGCAAAAAAATTAGCGCACATTTAAAATATTTTCCGCAACGGACCCAACCGTCCCAAATAATTGATTTTTGGGGACAAATATTATAAAAACCGTCCCTACTGACACACTTTTTGGGACACGTTTCTAAATCGTCCCTAATAAATGACTATTGGAGATGAATTTTTAAACCGTCCCCAAAAGTCAATTTTTTAGTAATGGTTTGCGGATTCATGGCGGTCCCAGCTCGGATGATCTCACCATACACCTTAATCCAAGTAATGACATGTTTCAATGTGTTGTAATTTAGTGCTTCACTGATTAATTCAAGCCTGGTTTTGCTATAATGTCTATCATATGTGAGGATTAATGCATTAAGGTAGATAAATCTCAAGTCGTCTGAAATGAATATTGAGAAATTGATGCTTCTACGCTCTAATGTGCCCCCAAAATTGTCTTTCATTTTAGATTCAATGTCATCTCCTCTTCTTCCCTGCTCTCCCTCTGTTGGATTTAGGTCAATTGGGATCCGCATTGCAATCGAAAGTGTGATGTAATGACTAATGATGCTTGTATTCTATAACCGAAACCCTCATACCTCCAAGCCTTTTCCAATGTCCTTCCAATCAGGGGCGGATACAAAAATTTGTTGGAGACCGGGCTACTCAAGACTAGGCTTCTACTAAAAAAAATTTATACTAAAAATATTTTTTTACACTATAAAAAACGATTTTTTTGAGGCAGGACGGGGCTCCCGTCCTCTTAAATCCGCCCCTGCTTCCAATAACAAATTGCACTAGCATGTAGATGCTAAATAAAAACAAAAAAACAAAGAACGTGTGAAATTTTTAATTTGAAAGAAAAAAAATAAATTACTTTAGAAATCGTGTACTTCGTGTTCTCTACTTCGCTCATCCTCAAGCTCCCGACTTACCAAGATATTTGATCAATCAAATTGATCTCACTCATTGGTAAATCAAAGAACCATTAAACTCACGAAAAGATATACACAATCCTGTCAAGGGACTTAGATGGAATGCCCAATGATCAAGTGGAATTTAATTTTCTGCATGGTCATACTATAGAATTAAACTAGACACATGGCATGTTCAATACACTTCAAGTGTACTGGTGTCACCATTAAACTATTTCTGCGATAAGGACAAATCGCACACCTAAATTGTAAAGCAGTTGACACTGCAACTTTTCGGTACAAGGTGTCAACTCTCGTACTTGGTTATGAACAATTTTATTCAGGATAAAAATTTAAGTTGTGTCACACTATGCTTCTCAACACAGGCACCCAACTTATACTCTCACAATTCATCATTGACACTTTTATTCGCATATTTAATATTAAATAAATTTAATAAAAATTTTAAAAAAAATTATTTACTATAAAATTGTCGTTTTATTACAGAAAAAATATACTATATGGACACATATCTTGCAACCCTATACCTTGCAAATGTCCTTTGAAACTCTTAGACCGACAGGCTCTTAGTAAATGGGCCCGCATGGTTATCTTCAGTTGGAATCTAACCCCACTGGAATAAGATTTGGAGAAGAGTAAATCAACATATAGTTCCTTATTATCTTAAGGTACTTAAAGATATGCTTTACAACTACTCAAAATTCTAGTCTAGGGGTAAATTAACGACGACTTACCAAACCAACATTATAACAAATGTGAGATCTAGTGCACAACATAGCATACACGAGACTACCTACTGCCGGGGCATATGGTATCCTACTCATGCGCTCTATCTCTTCAAGAGTTTTAGAAGATTGTTCCTTAGAAAGTTGAATTCCATGTCTGAATGGAAAATTGCCCTTCTTCAAATCTTGCATGGTATATTTAACAATATAGACAAAGTATATTGTCAATATATGTAGCTTGGGACAAATATATTAGTTTGTTCTTTTGATCTCTTAAGATATGAATATCTAGAACACAGCTAGCTTCACCCAAGTCCTTCATATTAAACAGTTGGGCCAACCACGCTTTCGTAAATGATAACATTCCCATATCATTTCCTATGAGCAAAATATCATCCACATAAAGTATTACGCCCAAAATCACTGAAGTCCACATGGATACTACGTTAGTCTTAATGCTTAAACGACATAGAAAACTAACCTCATTGATAACCTAGTCAGAAGCCTAAGTGCAAAGGGTTGAAGATGTAAGCCTCGGCATCAGAGGCTTAATTAATAGCCTCGAATGGAAGAAGGGACATATGCTATATACTTGCACTTCTTAGAGGCCTCATACATGAGCCTCAGACTCAAGACTCAAATTGTATGATCCTGACTTGGACTTTGACATTAATGCACCGCATCTTTGTATACCAGACTAGACATCTTGGACAATAGTCAACTTATCTTAAAACATGAACCATAAAAGAGAATGTCAAATCACATAAAAAGAAACGTCAAATCACATAAAAAGGAAGGTCAAATCACCTAAAAGGGATATGATCTTAATACCCTTAATAAATCTCCTATAAATAGGTGATTGAACAATAGGGAAAAGGTTCACAAAATTTAGAGAGAAATTCTATACAAAGGCTGTTTGTATATGTAGAGATTATACACTATACAACAAGAATCTTGTTCATTTGAGATAGAGAGAGAGATTCGTTTCTTCCACTTTGATTGTTTGGCTTTGAAATATATCGTCTATTTCCTAAGGTCAACAGTTTGGCGCCGTCAGTGAGAAACCATACCAAAACCATGAGAGAAACACATGTGAGGAAGAAGAAAAGCTAGGCAAAAACTAGTTTTTGAAGATTGAAAAAGAAAAATAATAAAGAAAAAATGAGTGGAAGTAAATCAAGAATTGAGAAAAATCCAAGGAGTAAGGATAAAAGTTGTATTGTTTCTGTCAATGGACACATAAGAAGAAGAAAAAACTAACAGCCATCAAGAGCAATGGCACAAGCCATCAAGAGCAATGGCACAGCTAACGTTGGCCTGGCCACCAAGATGCAACATTTCACATATGAGAATACCACAATTAGGCAGTTCTTGATGCAACAAAGGCCACCTACTTCCGCCTATTCGAGATGATGGTATAGAAGGTAAAGAAGAAGAGTCTTTGCACCATGTACTGACCAATCACGTTTGGTAAATATCCCACCATGAGCGAGAGCGATTACCTTCAAGGTCCTCTAGTGTTGTCATCATGTTGGGATGAGCTTAGCCTTCCAGGAATTAAGTCATGTCGGGGCATAACGAGAGAACAGGGCGGGATGAAATTGATCATTCCAATAAGGAAGAGCATTAAGTGTCTTCTGGGAAGGGTACATGAAAAATATCCCTTCGCCCAAAATAAATGGGCGACAATGATAAATATGCTCCTTTTGTAGAGGCTATTGTTGTGCAATTTCAATCTCGCAAGTGGACGGATCGTTACAAGTAATAAAGTAATGAATAGAATGTCGAACCCACGAGGACTAGATATTAATTTAACCTATTAACTTATAACTTAAATTTTAACAATATTAAGAAACACAGATTTATGTTGGTTTGTGATTCTAAAACTATTTTAATTAAATCTAAATTATCAAACAATTAAAGTAAATTTATGAGAATGAATTCGAATTATACCAACACTAGGATTTGCGAATCTACCTACACGTTCTTTAATCAATTATTCGTTTAATCGCTTTAGCTTATAATTACATTGGATTGAAAATCGGTGTTCCTAAAATAATCAAAAGCCTCTCTCGATGGTCAATCACTTCTATACGATATGCGAACCTAATTATCTCTAATCAAGTTTTGAACATAAACATATGCATTAAAATCTCAAGAACACCTAAATGGATTTCATAGAACATAATAGTAATCTCTATCTATTATTGGACCCTATGTTATTCAATACCACATGCTTAATCTATATTGAATCCCGCGACTTCAATATAAACCACAATATATTCTAATGGTGATCAAGCATTAAAATAATAAAAATAATGAATAAAGAATAATCAACCCAAAAGCAATTAATTACTAAAACGGAAAAACTTCTAATTAATTAAATGCATGAGGTTTCATCATTTATCTTAGAAATAAGTAAATTAGCCGGACGTGATTATGTAAAATAATACAAGAATTGTATTAATCATGTTCCGGCGAAAGGAAAAGATGAAAGAATAAATAAAACCCGTGACTCTTGCTGAAGAATCTTCAATCCCGTCCTTGATCTTCACTTCTCCTCTTGTATCTTTTTCCCAAAATTCGTCTCCCGTTTCTGGCTATTATCTGCCTTTTATATCCATTTTAAAACCTTCCAAGATGTGAATTAAGTAGTTGAATTAATCTGGAGTTGTAGAATTCTAATCCCATCAGGAAACTGCCAAAACTACTGCCCGTTATGCTCTTGCGATTGCATGGTTCAGTTGGTTAAGGTTCTGCAGAAATTTTGGACGTCCTGCGATCGCATACAATGTTAACCATGCGATCGCATGGTTAACTTGGACGCTGAACTTGAATTTCTCTCTTTGATATTTGCACGCCAAGTCTCTCAAGTCTCTTTGCATGTTCAATTGAGTCCTCTTTTCTTATGTTTACTCTCTTTTCGTCAGATTGACACTTGAATTTGATTATTTACTAAAATAATATGAAAACAACATGCAATTAAATGAAAACAAATAAAAGTACTCATAATCGTCCCTTTTTGTGAGATCAGATAAGTATAAAATTGTATTTATCAAATACTCCCAAACTTGAACTTTTATTCGTACTCGAATAAACTAGCTAAAAAAATCATGCACATACTAATAAAAAAAATAGTCATACTATAAATAGCTCGCCATTCTTTTGTAACAACTTATAATTCATGACGAGTATCCAGGTATTACTATTGCAAACGTGATCATATTTAAACCATATTTGATACGTGTGTGAAAACGATTAATCTGATCCACTTAATTTCTATGGTGATGATAGCCCAACCAATTGGTCAATTTTTTCTTTCCCTCTCGTAAGGTACACTTTCTCCCCAAAATGATATTTTCTTTCAATTTCCGTGATTTTGGATCTAAGGTTAAACTTCACTCATTATTTTCTTGCTCGAGGTTCGTTAAGAAAACAAGTAATCGTGACAACCTAGGTATATGACGATTCTCCAATTTATGGGCACTCTTGACCATAAAGTTTCTACTAAGTAAGTCAAACCCATTAGTTATCTAATCTCCATATTTACTTTGCAAAGAATTTTTTTAATTACTAAATCTTATGTACAGAACTCAATCCTTTAAACTTTCTAGATGACTCATGTAACGAGCTTTAGGTCGATGACTTCCAAGTCTTTTGAACTTTAGGGCATCGGGTCTTGAGAAACCCCTACGGGCCTTTTAGCTCAAGTCAAATAGGCTACGAAAAGAGTTATAAGATATTAATAGTGTGCGAAACTCGGTCCATTAAGCTTTCTAAATGACCTATGTAATGAGTTTTAGGTCGATGACTTTATCACTCGAGTCAAAAAAGCTATGAAAAGAGTTACAATACAATAATGATATTGTTCCTTGCGTGCAATAAGTTCATGCGTGAGGATTAGATTCCTAACATTTGGTCATTACTTAGTTTCCTCTAACTGGTCTAAAGTGCTCCACACAATTTTTCAACAAACATGGAATCAATCATAACCTAGATAGCCAATATCACAATTTAACCACCACACTTACTCACTCTATTGGTTACTTGGTTGAGATACAAATGATTTCTTGGTTCAAAAAGGGTATTATATTGTTTTCAACTTAAGTACACCAACATAGCTAAAAATCATCTTAACTGGCCGACACAACGCGATATCAGACATGGTTAAGTAGCCCCACATTTAAACAAAGTAATAATCTGTCCACAAGTCATGATTAAAATTAAATTAAATAAAAAGTTCCATCATTGGTAAGGCTATTCATATCAAATAAACAAGCAAACAATCACTAATAATAAAATATTTTTTTTAGAAAAAATAATATTAACAATCAATATCAAGTATTATTATCAGATCAAACATTAACATTTTTCCACTACCTCCAAACTTGAATTATACATTGTCCCCAATATAAGAATTCAAAAGAAAAATAAAGGTCAGAGACTACCCAGATGTAGATCAGATGGTGCTGAAAGAAGATGTGAGGTAGGATCAACTGGTGGAGGATTCTGTATAGGTTGGTCGGCAGATTTCTGTTTGAATGTCATCTAGCTAGCTCACATGTTATAACCCAAAAAAAAGGAAAAAGAAATTATTAATTTTTTTTTAAAATTTTTTTTTTTTATTTGTCCTTGCGATCGCAAGGACATAAGGTCCCGCGATCGTAACTACATGAAAATCTGGGCAGAAAGTATTCTGTCCAGGCTATGCAATCGCATAGGATTTTACCATGCGATTGCATGGTATAAAAACTGCTGACGTAGATTTTTTTTTAAATAGCAGAATGACGATGATCATAGCCTCATTACCTAAGAATTGAAAGCCTATTTTAAAAATATTAGAAAAATCCTAAAACGTGCAAAATGTCAATTGAAATCCTAAAACTAAAATATACAAAAATTTAAATAAAATGGTAGAAAGATGGGTTGCCTCCCATTAAGCGCTTGTTTACAGTCTGTAGCTCGACTTTGTCGTGGTGATCATTCATGGCACTTTGAATAGGGCTTTTGATGACTTGTTTTGTTTGCATCGATTAACTTTGCACCATTTTTCCTTTGTTCTCCAATTTTTAACTTTGTCATTCTCATAAAAATATGATTTAATTTGATCACCTTGCTCGAACTTAACTACAAAAATTTCATCTTCTTCAATGACCTTGATCACAAAATCAATTTTAGAAGAAAGATGGGAGTTGGTGAATTGCTTGGTTGGTGTAGCATCATTAAACGCAAGTTTTTCATTTTGCTTATGTATGATCAACTTCTCATTCTCCATATACTCTTCTTCTTTAGTTGGTGCTTCCTCAATTTGGACAACTGGTCTATTTTTCAAAATTTCAGGTAGTTGCTCCTCACTAATTGTTGTACTGCTTGACATGTCTTCCATCGGGTGGCTTTAGTGTCACTTGAAAAGGTTCCTTGTGAACTCTCTGTCAGCATCTTCATCATCTGATTAATTTTATTCTCTATGCGCTTTTCAGTTGCCTTGATGCTATGATCAAGTGCCTCTTTCCATCCTTCTTTACTCTCTTGTGGTCTCCCCTGATTCAGCGAATTTTGAATATTTCGGGTATTGTCATATGATAAATATTGATGATTTCTCCATCCAGGATTATAAGTCTGGGAGTATGGATTATTCTGATGTAGCTGAAAGTTATGAGCATATGCAGCTTGTTCAGGTGATGACATATCAACTTTGGTTAAAAGGCATTCTGATGATTGATGGTTTGCCCCGCAAGTTGCACATATTGGTTGGGACATTTGAACCATATTGGCTGACTGAGAGTATTTCAGTGTTTCCATCTGCTTTGCCAATGAATTAATTTTTGCTAGTAGGAGCGAATTGATGTCCATCCCGTGCATTCCTGTTTGACCTTGGTTGTTGTACCAAGAGTAATCTGAGTGATTTTGCCAATCCTGATTGTAGGTGTAGGAGTAGGGACAAAACTTTTGTTCGACCAGTGGTTTCCATAAATCTTCCAAGAGCAAGTTATCCTTGTCAATCTCAAAGTCTGTCATCTTGTGTTGTGCTTGATCTCTAAGCTCATCTTTGTTCCCTGGTAGTACTGAAATCAAGAGAAACAAGTAGATCAACTAAAAAAAAATCTAATAATAATAATAAAAAAAATAATAAATAGTAAAAAAAATGTTAAAACTAAATTATCAATTAATGTAGAAATTAATAAAACTAGTCCCCGGCAACGGTGCCAAAAACTTGTTGTACGATTTCAATCCCGCAAGTGGACAGACCGTTACAAGTAATAAAGTAATGAATAGAGTGTTGAACCCACGAGGATTAGATATTAATTTAACCTATTAACTTATAACTTAAATTTTAACAATATCAAGAAACACATATTTATTTTGGTTTGTGATTCTAAAACTATTTTAATTAAATCTAAATTATCAAACAATTAAAGTAAATTTATGAGAATGAATTCGAATTATACCAACACTAGGATTTACGAATCTACCTACATGTTCTTTAATCAATTATCCGTTTAATCGCTTTAGCTTATAATTACATTGGATTGAAAATCGGTGTTCCTAAAATAATCAAAAGCCTCTCTCAATGGTCAATCAATTCTATACAATATGCGAACCTAATTATCTCTAATCAAGTTTCGAACATAAACATATGCATTAAAATCTCAAGAACACCTAAATGGATTTCATAGAACATAATAGTAATCTCTATCTATTATTGGACCCTATGTTATTCAATACCACGTGCTTAATCTATATTGAATCCTGCGACTTCAATATAAACCACAATATATTCTAATGGTGATCAAGCATTAAAATAATAAAAATAATGAATAAAGAATAATCAACCTAAAAGCAATTAATTACTAAAACGGAAAAACTTCTAATTAATTAAACGCATGAGGTTTCATCATTTATCCTAGAAATAAGTAAATTAGCCAGACATGATTATGTAAAATAATACAAGAATTGTATTAATCATATTCCGGCGAAAGAAAAAGATGAAAGAATAAATAAAACCCGTGACTCTGGTTGAAGAATCTTTAATCCCGTCCTTGATCTTCACTTCTCCTTTTGTATCTTCTTCCCAAAATTCGTCTCCTGTTTCTGGCTATTATCTGCCTTTTATATCCATTTTAAAACCTTCCAAGATGTGAATTAAGTAGTTGAATTAATCTGGAGTTGTAGAATTCTAATCCCATCAGGAAACTGCCAAAACTACTGCCCGTTATGCTCTTGCGATTGCATGGTTCAGTTGGTTAAGGTTCTGCAGAAATTTTGGACGTCCTGCGATCGCATACAATGTTAACCATGTGATCGTATGGTTAACTTGGACGCTGAACTTGAATTTCTCTCTTTGATATTTTCACGCCAAGTCCTTCAAGTCTCTTTGCATGTTCAATTGAGTCCTCTTTTCTTATGTTTGCTCTCTTTTCGTCAGATTGACACTTGAATTTGATTATTTACTAAAATAATATGAAAACAACATGCAATTAAACTAAAAACAAGTAAAAGTACTCATAATCATCCCTTTTTGTGAGATCAGATAAGTATAAAATTGTACTTATCAGCTATCAGGGCACGAGAAGAAACTAGTAGGTTCCCTATGCCCCTAAATGTAAAAAATACAATGGAAAGGGCAATCTTGTGGATCACATTCCAGAATATAACACCCACATGAACTTTGTGGAAATAAGTTCAATCTTGAAATGCCGAGGCTTCTATATAACACTTTTGGGAGAAGCGAAGAAATGGTACAACAAGCTTGTACCTGGAAGCATATATAGATGGCCTGATTTAAAGAATTAATTTGTTCACATGTTCATTTCCAGAACTACAGGATCTACCCCAATAGGGAGAATTCATGACATAAAGCAGGATCCGAGCAGGCCATTAAAGAGCTATCTGAGCCATTTTTGCCCAGGAAATGGTTGATGTGGAAATGTTCCTGCACGATACAACCTTCTAACCATTAAAGACAGGATTGGACCAAACGACCTCTTCTGGAGAGACGTTTACAATTGGAAACCTACTTCATATGATGAATTTCTTGACTTGGTCAAGGAAAAAATCCAAGACCAATAGATGAGCTAACCCTGGGAGGGACAGCGAAGACATAACTATCCTAGTGATAAAGGAAAGGCCCATATGCCCAATAAAAGGACGTCGAGAATCCTTCGGCTGAGATATAACTATTGGAATGTCGAGGTAAACATTTTCAGCCCCAAGATAGCACACTAGGCTGGAGGTTCTAGTCAATATTATAATGATAGAAATGTCTCACCTTAAATCAGGTATTCCGGGTACCACTTTGTGTATGACCACGATACCATTTGATGCCCTAACATGAGGGCCGCTATGGACAAAGTTAATGCTAAAAGTGAAAGACCATCCCACACTCAACAATAGGACTGAGGGAGGAACCAACCATATGTACAAAGAGAGAGACCTATACAGCTAAAGCATCTACAATTGTGAAGGAACCCAACTCCTCAAGGAGTAGACCAAAGACATAATTGAGATATTCGAGATGGATGGGTCCAATCTGACAGTTTTATATAATTGTAGAAAGCCCTTATGTTGGAAGACAGGTGATGAATGCTTAGTAGATTATGCTGGAGAGGTAAGGGACCCTCCAATGAAGAGCTAATTGGTCTAGGATGAGAGGCTAAAAAAGAAAAATGCCATATCTCAGCGCATTTTCTTCATGGAAGAAGACGAAGAGGAATTTCATTATCGTCATTGTGAAACACATGTAATAAGGACTGAGGTAGTGATGAATGGGATGATGGGGATATTGGTTGAAAATCGAAGTTCATTCATTATTATATTCGAGTCGTCCTTCGATCAAATGGAGGTAGACCACCATAGTATAGGTTTATTAGTGAAGGCATCATCCTTAAAGATAAGATTACCCTGTTTGTTATTTTGAGAGATGCTCCCAAGTCTATCCAAATATTTCAAGTGTTTATTGTAGTCGACTCCAGGTCTACCTACAATGCAGTTTTTGAGAGGCCCACACTAAAAGAGTTGAAGGTTGAAACCTTCACCCACCATTTCTCCATGAAATTTTCCACCGAGGCTAGGGTAGCTACTATCAAAAGGAATCAAAGAAGATCTTGAGAAGGTTATTTAAATGTCCCCAAAAAGGCCACCTCTCGAGTGAAGGTCAATTGTACTCTGGTTGTGGATACAAAGGCAGGAGAAGCCATGTCAGATGAGAGATGGAAGAGGCGTCGGCCGCCAATGTTGAAATGATATGACTAGGTGAGGAAATGGCTATAGATGTTAATATTGATCCAAGAATCACGAAGTTCGAGTCTCAAGCCTCTCTAGTTGATGAGCTAAAAAGCTTAACCTTTAGCCCTAATGGCACCAAAGTATTCCAGTTTAGAAACAACCGTTTTGAGAAAATGAACTGAGAACTATATGGTTTTTGCAACAAAAAAAAATGTCTTTGCATTGAGGCATGAAGATATGATTGGGATCTATGTACAAGTGGTGTGCCACTCCTTGAAAATTGATCCAAAAATTCTCCTCCATAAGCAGAAAATAAGACACTTGAACCCCGAATGATATGCAACATTAAAGGAAAAAGTGGATAAGCTCATCTTTAATGGCTTTATCAAAGAGGCCCATTATCCTAGTTGGGTCGTCAATTCGGTCCTTGTCATGAAGCCTGACAACAAAGGAAAACTTTTATATATTTTTTAGATTTGAACAAGGCTTGTCCTAAAGATAGCTTCTTCTTGCCTCACATTGATCATCTTGTCGATGCGACGACCGGGCATGCCATGCTAACCTTTATAGACGCCTATTCAGGTTATAATCAAAATCTACATTTATAGGCCAGACGAGGAACATACTTCATTGATCATTAACCGTGGCTTATATTAGTACAAAGTGATGCCCTTCAGATTGAAAAATGTCGGGGCTACGTACCATAGGTTGGTGAACCTAATTTTTGTTATCTATTTGGGAAAACCATGGAGGTATATGTAGACAATATGATGGTGAAGAATCATAAGGAAAGTGAGCACATAGCCCACCTAGATGACACATTCAATATTTTCTAATGCTATTAAATGAAGCTCAAACAATTGAAGTGTACCGTCGGGGTCGCCTCTAGAAATTTCTTAAGATACATGGTGAATGAGTGGAGGATAGAGGCTAATTATGAGAAAATCTTAGCCTTACTTGAAATGAAATCTCCTCGAAAGCCAAATGAGGTATAGAGCCTCACTCGAGGGATTTCAACTTTAAGTCGCTTTGTTTCTGAGTCAACTAATAAATGTCTTTCTTCTTCAAAATGATTAAATGGAGAAAGAAGTTTGAACAGACTTTAGGGGTGTAAAGAAACTTTTAGAGTGCTGAATGAACAACTCGACCAGGATCTTTTATTGTCCAAACTAGTTTAGAGAGAGCCGATGCAAATATATATGGTTGTCTCAGTAAGAGCCACTAGTGTGTCTTAGTAAGGGTAGAGAGAGCACAACAACTTCTGATTTACTATGTCAGGAAGGTACTCCTAGACGCTGAGACGAGGTATCCAGACATAGAGAAGTTGGCTCTTGCGCTTATTACTATTTTCTAGGAAGCTGAGGCCATACTTCGAGGCCCACTTCATATAATTGTCAGCCAGCTATTCCTTGAGGTAGGTTTTTCCAAAACCTGATACATTGGGTTGGCTATTGAAATTATAGATAGAACTAAGTCAATTAGATGTCCAATTCAAGCCCTTGCCTTCTATCAAAGGTTAGGCCCTCACTAATTTCCTAGCGGAATTCGTAAAGGGCTTGCCTATGGATTTGGAGGCACTTGAACCATCTAAAATGTTCGAGCCAAAGTAATGGGTTCTATCATCTGGAGAGACCAATTTAGGAGTGAAGACTATTTTGATAAGCCAAGAGAGACACCATCTTAAATGTGCTCTAAGGTTTGGTTTCAAAGCTTCCAATAATGCAGCAGAGTACGAGGCGTTGCTAGTAGGTCTCATACTTGAAAGAAAAAATGAGGGCAAAGGAAATCTGGGTAAATAACGACTCCCAATTTGTGGTGATTCAAGTCAATGAAAACTTTACATGTGAGTCAAGTCAAGTCAATTTGTGGTGAGTCAAGTCAATGAAAACTTTACAGCCAAGGAAAAGTACATGGCTGCTTATGTGGAGTGGGTCATATACCTATTGCCCAAACTGGCATGAAAAATAACAATGACGACGCTCTATCCAAACTGGCAAGTAGCAAAGATTCAGAATTTTTGAAGGTAATTCCAATTAAGTACTTAGAAAACCTTTTACTAAGGCTAAGAATGAGATGAATGTCATCAGTCAGCCAACTAAGTGGATGAATGACCTATCTGATTACCTAACCAATCAGGAACTTCTATCCAATAAGACCGAGGCTAAAAAGCTAAGGCTGAGAGCCACTCGATTTGTTTTGAGAAATGGGGTCCTGTACATAAGAGGTTTCTCTATTCTCTTGCTTCGAAGGTATATGCGGAAATCATTAAAGTGGTATGTCAATGGCTCAAAAAATTTTGAGGAATGAATATTATTGGCCAACCCTGAAGAAGATTTTTTGGATTATGCCAAGCACTATGACAAATCCCAGAGGTTAGCCAATATACCCAATCTTCACCTACAGGAGTTAACAACTGTAAGTAGCCCTTGAATCTTTCACCAAATGGGAGATCAACCTAGTGGGCCCTTTGCCAGGCGAGCCAGAGCCCAGGATATGGTGGTGGCTTTTGATTACTTCACAAAGTAGGTAGAGGCCGAGCCAAGACTTTTTTGCACAAATGGTCCTAATCGTTTGCACTTACTGTGGGTTGAGGACCTATCATTTTATTTTTGGCAGTTTCGTCCCTATTTTAAACGTTTTTGGCAACAATGGTCCTTTATATCCAATTCCGTCATGTTTAAACAGTAGTTCATCGCATGCATTACAAACACTTTATTTCTTCTTGATGGCATTTCCACTATTCCACTTCATATCACTTTGATTTGAATGGTTTCTTATGAGTTTAGTTCACTGAAGAAACTGACTTTTTCCTTAAATGGAATATGGAAGTAGTTGTTAAAAATACAAATCCCTTTGTATTCCAAGAAGAAAAGTCATTCTTTTTATTCCAATGGCATTTGAATATTCAAAGGACTCATATCAATTGTTTGTCGTTGCAGATTGCTCCTTTCGACCCTACAAAGAAGAAGAAAAAGAAGAAGGTTGTGATTAAAGATCCTGCTGAAGATAAGACTGTTGATAATCTTGCTGAGAGAACTGAGAGCCTGTCTGGTAAATAAATTCAGTTCAATTGCAGAAGAAGAAGATATTAAGAACCTTTGAGACTGTTGATAATCTTGACATTAGTTGAATAAGAAGAAGATATGAAGAACATTTTTGTTTTGGTATTTCTCTTCTTGGTTTCTTCATTGCCAATGGAACAGTCATATTTTGTATTTACTATTGTCTTGTTATAATTTTTGGGGTTTTATAATTGTTGGGAGTGTTGTAAGTGTCTCTCTTTGGTGTAATTTGCAGATATGAAGGAATTGCAGTCTGTTCGTTGTCATTGTGAAATTGTTTATTGATTATAATGTGTTGCTCATTTCTGCCAAGTTATTTTATTTTGCGTCAATATGGGGACCAATCCTGCCAAAAAATATAATACGATAGGGAACAAATGTGCCAAACAAACCCAATTATTAGGATCATCCATGTCACACAATGTATAAGATAAGGACCAATCATGCCAAACATTCCAAAAGATATGAACCAAACGTGCCAAAAACCAAAAACCATTTTTTCCATTTGGGGATCTTTCACCATACAGTGAACTGAAAAATACGAAACCAATACCAAAAGCTTTTTCGTACAATCTATATAGTTCACTATCCAATTCTACGGTTAAAACAAGACAATAGTAAATACAAAATGTGTCTGTTCCATTGACAATGAAGAAACCAAGAAGAGAGATGCCAAAATAAAAAGGTTCTTCATACTTCGTCTTCTTCGTATCTTCTTCTTCTTCTTGGACATGTATATGTATATATCTTTCTCTTATTCTTCTTCTTTTTCTGGCAAAACAAGTCGAAAGAACAATCTACAATGACAAACAATTGATATGAGTCCTTTGAATATTCAAATGCCATGGGAATAAAAAGAACGAATTTTCTTCTAGGAATACAAATAGATCTGTATTTTTAACAACTACTTCCAAGATCCATTTAAGGAAAAAAAATTAGTTTCTTCAGCGAACTAAACTCATAAGAAACCATTCAAATCAAAGTAAAATGAAGTAGAATGGCAGAAATGCCCTCAAGAAATGAAGTGTTTGTAATGCACGCGATGAACTACCATTTAAACATGACAGAATTGGATGGAAAGGACCATTGTCACAAAAAACATTTGAAATAGGGGCTAAACTGTCAAAAATAAAATGATAGATCCTCAACACGCAGTAAGTTCAAATGATAGGGACCATTTGTGCAAAAAATCCCCGAGCCAATGACCAAGATAATCAAAGACAACATAAAAAGTTCATATGGAAGAATATAGTTTGTAGCTTTGGTGCTCCACATTCTTTAGTTTTAGATAACGGCAAGTAGTTTGATAATATAAAGTTGCAAAGGCTTTGTGATGATCTTGGAATTTGTAAAACGTTTTTTAGGACCTATCACCCTCAAGCTAATGGAAAAACCGATATGGTCAATAAAATGATCAAATATGCTTCGAACAAAAAGCTTTACGCCTTGAAAGGAGCTTGGATAGACGAACTTCACAACGTCTTGTGGGTTTATTGAACTACCACTAGAACAGCCATAGGTGAAACTCTTTTCTCCCTAACCTATGGCGTTAAGGCTATGGTACTGGTCGAAGTTGGACTTTCTTCACCTTGATGAGTTTACTACAATGAAACATCCAATGAAGAGTCGACGTAGAAAGAGCTTGACCTCCTGGCCGAGGCTAGAGACCATTCACAAATGAAGCTTGCAATTTATCAGAGAAAAATAGCAAAGTCCTACGACTACAAAGTCAAGAAAATGTCATTTTGTGTCAACGATATGGTGCTTAGAAAGGTGCTTCTGGTACTATGAAGACCTAGTTGTAGAGCCTTTGGACCCAATTGGAAAGACCTTTATAGAATAGCTTCTGAAGTCTAGCCCAAAACGTATAAAAAATGAAGACTTAGAAAGCAGATCACTTGAGAAAATACTATCAGTAAATGTATTTTTATCTCATTGATTAGTTTTAATTATTGTTGTTGCCTCTCAGACGTGAATGATATATTTGCCCTGTTGAACAAGCTTAGTTGCCAATGTTTACATTCCATTCCTAAAATGTTCCTTTTTTTACTTACTTGCCGAGGCTTGTGCTAGTTGTCAAACAATGAAGAGATAATAGAAGGTAGAACGATGCTAAGCAATAAGTGTAAGGCAATACAATTGAGGCATAAAACTTTTGTTTCATTTATGAATTGAGTACAAGTATAGAGCATATAAAGGAACAAAGAAGTACAAGTCCTAGCTGCCTTATGACCATCGATACAAGAAAGGACAACACATAAATATATGGCCTTCAAGGATTAGCCGGAGCCGGAGGATCAATAGGTGCAGATGATGTTGGAGTTAGAGCAAGAGGATCGACAATAGTGAAAGCCTCAGTCGGTAGCACATGTTCGGAAGATGGCCCTCCAGATATACTTTCATCTATCTCTTCGATGGCCTCCAAGGTATTGAAGCTAGCTGAGCCAGACTCGGCATCCCAATCGTCCACCCCTAGCTCTGAACAGAACTCCTAATCCATCTAGATGACCTTTCTTATCTCTTTAACCATGGCGCCTCAAAAGTACTCGACCATCGTTTCGTAGTCGAGGTGTGATGGAAGCTAGCTCAAAAGTTTTCCACTACCTCGACACCAATCTCAACTATCTTTTCCACCTCCTCATCCAGCTTGCTAACCTCCACCTCAGCATAGGCCACATTCTGCCTCAGTTTTACCAATTTGCCACACATGGTATGAGCCTGACCTTCCATTCGTCTTCGAGCTTCTTCTTCTCTTGCTGAGCCTCAATCAGTTGATTGTTCACTTGGATGCACCTCTCCCTCAGAACCTCAAACTCTACGTCAGTAGCCTTGATCTTCTCCTTCAAAGCCTCAATATTAATTGCACCTACCTCAAGCTGACTGTGATGATCTTTGTCTTCATAGCTGTATTTTTTTTCTTTGAAGACCTTATCTCGAGCACAAACGGCCTCGACTGCCTCTCGCCTCTTGGATTACTTTACTAGAGAGTTCTCCAATTCAAAGCAGATAAGGATAGTCATCATCGTGGTAATGGCCCCCATCTCAACCACGTACGCTTGTTGCAGTACTCCATTTGTTTTTGCAACTCTCCACTCTAAGCACGCTTATTGGCAATGACACTACGGATTGGGGAACGAGCAATAACTCCAACATTTTGGGGCAGCTCTTCTTGACAAAATTTTAGAAAACTCTTTGGTTTGTCTGGAGTGGGTTCAGAGCGGGCCTACTTGGCTACCAATTGGTCTTTTCTATTCGAGCCTTTCATTTTAGCTTTCTCCTCAACAACTTTCTTATTGGCCTCCTCAGCAGCTTTCTTTATCGCCTCATCCACCTGCCGACAAGCCATGGACTTTGGTTCCCTTAACATCAAGCTGCTTGGAGGTGCCAACCTAACGGGAGGTGGAGTCACCTGGGGAGCCTAAGGGGTGTAGCAACTGGAAAATTTTTAGGCTTTCAATTTCAAGGATTAAAATTTTAACTTTTAGACCGCTACAAACTTCCAAGCACGATTTAAAATATTTTTAGTCGCGTTAATTTTTGCACGAGCTTGTCTTTTATTTTTATTTGATGAACATGAAATTTCATTAATCACCGAGACTAATTTAATTTTCTAAACCCAAATATTTTTTTCTTGAATAAATTTTTGGTTAATGGCGAACTAATTGTTTAAATTAAAAACCAACGGAAATCTAAACTCTTCACGGCCCATCTTTGGTCTTTTTATTCATCTTAGTTGCAACCTTTTTCTTAGTTGTTTTTCACTTAGAATTACCTCATTTATCATGCCCTTCTTCTGCTAGAAAACACCTCCCAAATAATCCCTTAATTGTTTCTTACCAAATAAACACACCAAACAACCCCTTAATCATTGCAAAATTTAACTCCAAACAACCCCTAATAAATAAGGAAATAATTACCCATTTTCTCTCCACTTTGCAGCCCACTCTCGTCCCATTTTTAGCACTTCCTACCACCTTCCAACCTATATATTATCAGCTAAATTACTCCACATTTAAACTTATAAAAAACCGCCTAACTGCCCCTGTTATGCTGATGGAAAAATCAGCAATAAGTACACCTTTCCCTCATTTTTTTCAGCCACATGAAACTCACAGTTTTCTAGCCCCAAACGTCTCCAATATCAGTCCCTAGATCTATGATTTTTCTCTACTTTTTGACCACCAAAAAACTACCAGCAGTACCTTCCCATATTTCCAGGTTTTCGGCCCCAAAAACACTACTAAACTCCACTTAGTTCATGTATTAATTTACACTTCCAGCAAGCATTTTTTCCAGCAATACTTCTCCTTTTCTCCTTTTGTTCTTCACATTTCAGGCTCTGAATTTCCTGATTTTCCCCTTAAGTTCTCAGGTATAAAAGCACATCAAACACCCATTCTTTCCTTCTCCATTTTTTGCCAAACAGTGCACACATCAGCCATTGTTTGCTCCTTTTTGTTCCTCCTTCTTCACACTTTTTTTGGTCACCTAAACCACGATACAACACTAGATTTTGTTAGTAAAAAAGGCAAAGGCACGGGTTTAAATTGAGGAAAAGAAACAATCACTTTACATCCACATTTCAACTCAACAAGGCTTTGATTTTACAAGATAGTTTCTTATGCTACCTAAATTAAGTTCCATGATTTTAAATTGAGAAAATGATATGTAAGTTGTTATGCCATGCTTAATGTTAAAGTTGGAACTTTATGATTGTGATTGAAGGTAATCACATATATATGTTAGTGATTGAAGGTAATCATTTTAAGTTTATGTGGTGCCCATTACCGAAAAGGGTGTTCCTATGTATATTTAAACGATTGGCATGTTGCATATTATTTGCGTATATTTTCTCACATGTTAGTATAATTTACTACTAAGTGTTTCTTATGAAATACACACCCCAATTAAATATCCAGATTGAATTAGTCAGCATAGTGCGACAGTGTAAAGTACGACCTTTAAGTAAAGATGTAGTTTATTTATTTAATGGTTTGGTGTCCATATATTCGAGCCCATTATGATGTAAAAACTAAGTACAATGTTGGATTTATTATCTTTAATTATGTGAAGTGATAGAAAAACCGAATTTATATTTTAGATTGCCAGTTAAAATTTAAAGATGAAGAATTGTGAAGTGTTTTATGAAAATTCCAACATTCTGCCGTTAAATTTGAAGTATAATAACTTATTGTGTACTTTGAATTTTTTATTCAAACTAGTGGAGTTTGACAAGTATATAAGTGGCCTAATAATAGAATTTAGAATCACTAAAAAACATTGTCGTCTGAATTTATTATAACCATTTTACCGGATTGCATCAGTGTACCTATGACAATTTTTCAAGCAACTTTGACTATGTTTTTCACATATCAAACGACATGGTTAAGGTATGAAATAATGATATGTCAAATAAATTTTAGTGACACCTAATGTACTTTTGGTAAAACCTTAAGAATTTAGAAGATTAATTCCTCTTCCTTTGCGTTCTTGTTACTTTTTGCAATAGTTAAATTTTTAAAAACATTCAAAGGCAAGAGAAAGCTTATTTGGAGTCATCAAAAGTTATTTAAAGATTTTTAAGTGACCCTCTGGATTGAGAAAATCTAATGCATTACAAGGGGAATACCTTAGCCTTCCCTTTAGGGTTGGCCTGAATGGCTTGGCTCGAAGGTGGCATCAGAGCAGGGACATAGTTGAAAGTGGTGGCTGGTTGGCCATTTTTCCTAGCTTGTTGTTGTTTTTTGGCCTGTAGAGAAATGAGGCTGGGAAAAATGAGCTTACTCTTGTTGAATGAGTGTGAAAAGGAGCAAGCTTTTCAGTTTCATGTTCAAAAAAGCAATACAAGTGGAAAAACAAGAGGTAAGTAGTATATCTCAGCTCTCCATACGACCGCATCGAGTGAAGTACTTGTTTTTGTCGACCAAGTTCTTATAATTCCTCTCTTTTCCAAGAACTTCAAAGAGTCTAGTTACCTACTCTTTCTCAGCCTCGGATATACTCGATCTCTGGATCGATTCTGCAAAAAAAAAAAAAGACTATGGTTAGTAGAAATTTTTTATATAAAAAGCAAATGTTAACTATTATTATTTAGTTTGACTCACGAAGGAGGCCATATTCTCTTAGAAACCTAAGGTCAAGATGATGGTCATCCAGGTAGAATTCTCAATCGCCTCGGGCATAAAAAAGGGCTTCATTGAAGACCCTAAGTTAGTGACCAATGGTGGCTGTCCATTATAGGACGACATATAATACAATCCCAACCTAGATTTTCCAGGGGACTTCCTCGGATGGTAGAGGGCCTAGAAGACCCGAAATAGCACTTCGTCCTTGTTTCCTGAAATCTTTCACAACAAAAAAGCTCCCATGAGGCAGGTCCATCCATTCAAAAAAAGATGGGTCGAAGCTAGTCTGTAGCTACTCAGGGCCTTTCATACAAAGAGGTACAACAGGAGCCTCAACCCTGGCCCAAGAAACGTTAGGCTTAAGGCCATGAATCCTGGATGTAATTAATTAGCCCTCTATGGAGAAGGGAATCCTAACACCCTTACTTCGTCTCTCCAACACCTCATTGGTCATGAGAGAGGCTACATTAGATGTGATCCATGCTGGTGGCATTCCCGACTCGAGCCCAATTGTCTCCACAGTAGCAACCTTAGCTCTCTCTCCACCATTGGCTTCCTGGATGTCATTGAAAGTCTTAAATGTTGCATATTCCCTCACCATGATGTCTATACCCTCACTATCTAGGTCCATCCCATAAGGCATAATCGTTTGTGTGGGCTGGACAAGTATGGGAGGTCTCAAAACTACAACATTATCATCACTATTTTTAACCCCTTGGTTTACTTCTTGAACATGGGTTTCTTAAGACGACATTTTCGTACCTTTTATGAGAAAAGAGTAAAAGGAGCTAGAGAAAATGAAGAAAATTTTAAAGAAGCAGAAGGAAAAGTCTTACCTAAAAACAGCTCTCACCGAATCTCTCTTTTGCTCAGGTGTAGATAGCATAAATAAGCGATGTTCTTCAAAGGTTGAATGCAAAAGGTAAAAACAAAAATGGTGTTCTCACCCCCTCTTATAGTTTTCTAAAGAAAATATCATCCGTCGGATTAAGAAAAATTCATATGCGCCTTTTGTTGAAAGAGTTAAATCTGGGCCCTAGAATTCAAAAGGGCTCCAGAATGTATTTTGAATTGATGCCCATATGCTTCATGCCCTTCACGCATGCGTCAACCCAAGGGTTACATATGCCAGAATGACAGTGGTAATTGTGTCAATAAATATGCATTCTCATTTATGTAACTCCATTTAATGTGACTGCTCAAAGGCGTGCTCGTAGTTCCACTAAAGTCTTACCGAAACAAGGCATGACACCTCTTATGTTTCCATGCCTAAGTCTCTTACTTCACCCGTCCCACTTCAGTAAGATGCATAGGAATCAAGGGACCTCCAATTGTTGAAAGTAGGCACTCGTTTGTAGTTTTTTCATTGTTGAGGCCAGCTATAAGTCCTCGCTTGTCCGAGGCAGGCTCAAAAGGCCTTCAATTGTTGAAAGCAATCCCACACCTGCTATTCTCTTATTTTTTTAGGCAAGTTATAATTCTTTACTTATCCGAGGTAGGCTGATCAAGTCTAGATTATTAAAGGTAAGATATAAGTCCTCGCTCATCCAAGGAAGGCTAGTAAAGCCTCAAATTATTAAAGTTCGACATTCAACCCCGGTCGAGGTCCACCATCAAAGGTCAAGATCTTGCCAATTGTGTGGCAGAATTTTCAAAGAGCATATGATTTCGATTGATGACAAGAATACCAAGGCTAACAGACCGGTCCACTCAATTTAGTCGTGATCATCTCAAATTTAATATTGAACTTGACTTCTAACAAAGTTCGTTTGTAAGTTTGTAAATCATTTTGAGTTAATATGCTGAATTAGTCCAATGTTGGATTACTATGGTACTTTGGTATCAAAATATTGCAAATCCAAGATTGAAAGAAGATGGATTACATTGACGAAGAAAGATACTACAACATTGTTACAATGTCAAAAGAACCCCCATGCCATCTCTGATAGACCATCACAAGATGGAGAAATAAAAGCTATTTTGTTGCATACCAGCCGAGGTTGATTGAACTTCTGCTTCAAGAAGAAAACTTGTTTCCTCCAACTTGGCTAAACCATCACCTCGATCTTCAAGTTTTTCCAAAGTGGCACATCCATCCGGGTCGCCCAGAGATAGTTAGCAATGCCTCTATCCAGGGATCATGTGGAAAGTAGACTTGAAAACGACAACCAAAAAATTAAGGCAAGCATGCCATAGGGTAAACTCAAGGAAAAAAAATGGTCACCCAAAAATTGAGGAATGGAGAGAGACCTCCCAAAAAAATTTCTCTTTCATAAATGCTTTCCTTTATAGAACGACATCAATAGCTTGTATAGTTTCTTATTAGGCATTAAGCTCTCTTATTTGAATGAGTCATTTGGATTGGAGAGCATCAGCAGTGGGATCAAATGTAATTGGTACATTAAATTCCCGCTCCATTCTTGATTCATCTATTCAATCCACGCTTCGACCTAGCTCCTTTTTTGCCAACGAACCTGACAATGGATCCCTTTGAATGTATGGAGAATTGGAGGTTTTCAAGTGAATGCCCACTTTTTTCTGGTCATTTTCACGAAGATCAATGTTGCCAGTGGTGGTGCAGTTTCTCTCATTACAGGTATAAATTTCTTAGAAAATTCAGTCTAGTACATACCATTAAATACATAGTAGAACCAATGACATTAGAATATGGAATCCTACTCATGTATTCAACTTCTTCCTCAATACAATGATCTTGATCTTTACTTAACACAATGTAATTAGCTAAAGGGCAATGTCACTAGTTTATCTTCATGCATGCCAAATCTTTTCACAGAGGTCACTGTTGCCACTGCTGGAGCATTTGATCTCATTATGGATACGAATTATTTTGGAGAGACATTTCAATTTACTTTCTTTATGGAAAAAGAATAAAGGATTAAAGGAAAAGCTTTGAATAGTCAACGTGATTGCAATGGGTGCTATATAAATTGCAGGGGAATAAGTGAAATTGCTTGCAAACTTACCCTCTCTTTTATAGATAACACACTTTAAGGCTCGTCTATTGGATTTGAATATCACAACTCTCAACTGTTGATCCTAGATAAAATTCAGGCCCTAAGATCTGTAATGGCGCCATGATCAATTTTGAATGAGCTACCGAGATAAACCACGTGCCACATGCATGTGTTAAAACCTGTGGTGCATTGTCCCACAGTCTAATGACATGACTCCATTCATTACTCTTCGAATCACCAACCATCGTGCACAATGATTTATGCATTTATGGTAATCATTAGTGGGTATGTCACGCCTCACAACCACCACAATCCATTTACAACATGTGGCTTTGGAAAATCTTTATAGGATTTAGTTAAGTCCTTCATCTCATATAACTTTGAGGTTCGAACTTGGAGGACTAACAATATTGCTTCTACATTGGAGAAGGAAAAAGCCAGAGGCATATAAACCAGAAAAAAAAATTTGATTGTAACTAATCACCGTAAATTAAAAAAGCTTCTAACCAGCAATTCGAGCCTCAGATCTACTTGGCATAGAAGATATAGATGTTTGGCATAGAAGGTACAAATCCAAAAAGAAGTTCAAAGAGTGTACCAATTCTTGAGCCTCATATCTGCTTGGCATAGAAGCTACATATCCAAAAAGAAGTTAAAAAGTACACTAATTCCTGAGCATTGGATCGGCATAGCGTAATAGTTAGAGATCCAAAAAGAAGTTAAAAGTATACCAATTCCTTAGCCTCGGATCTACTCGACATAGAAGCTATAGATTAAAAGATGCTCAAGGTTTAAGCTTTGGATCTTTCTAGTACAAAAGATACAGATAAAAAAGAAGCTAAATATACCAACTCTTCAAAACTTCAGTTCCAAAAGACACGAGGACTTGGAACGACAAGAAGTTTACAAATAATTTCAAAATGAAGAAATAGAAAAGATTTGTAAGATGGAAGCATAACCCCACATTTCTCTAAAGCTTCATGACAATCAAAGTACTTTAGGAAATCATTTGCCTTACATAAATGTAAGACTCGTACTTTGGGGGACTGATGTCGTACATAAAATATCTCTATTTTACGTGGATGCCATGTAGGAAAAAGAGCACATGTGTCATGATGACATAAGTGCGTTGGGTAACCCTAAGCTTAATACTTGAGCCTCGGCAACCGAGGCGTCTCAAGTAGCATTATTGTTTTATGGAGCCTAAATTTAAAACACTTAGAAGTGGACAATGCTAGGTAGCCTCGTCCCAACCTTGGATCTGGAAGATGCTTTGTAGTGAAAAATATAACACTCGCCACTACAATCTTAATGCCCCTTATCTATACGTGCACAATATTTCCCTGCTTGCATGTCAAATTCATTCATTTGAAACCCTAAAATTGATGAAATTTAGGGACTTTTGGGGATTGGAATGGAGTATTATTTCTAAATCAAATGATTACAAATGTTTGAGAAATGACCTAAATACTCCTGGTTGTTTACTTATAAATAAAAAGTTTTCTTATCAGTTGAAGGTACGCAAAAGTTCACTCAAAATTTATACAAACACACGAAAAAATACATGCACAAAAACATAGTGTTCCAAATTCTTCTCTTATATACATTTTACCTAACTTGATCATCGGAGTGTCTATGGCAACTGCAACACTCCCATGTAACTAGCCGCTGGCAATATAACGTATGCTCAAGTGTACAGGTGTCAACTTTGTGCAAACCGTAACATGGAGAATTTTTATTTTCTTTAAGTCTAGTCAGATTTTGACGTCAACAATGTCAATATGTAACAGCAAGCCATTTTGTCTACAGAAATCCACTTATCATATGTAGCCCTCTTGGACTTGCATGTAGTCTTGGTAGGTTCCTTAGGACATTCCTCTACAAGAGCAAAGTCAATATTCTCAACAATGAGCACAAACATCAAGTTACATTTCCAATCCACATATTTTTCCCTATTAAGATGGTTTTGTTTCAAGACTTACAAAATGTACTGAGAGACATTTTTGCTCAAAAGTAACAAAATATTGCATATTAAAATTTAGCAGTGAATGAAAATTTATCACATGATATATGAATGCACATGTAGATTCATAAAACTATAATAATGCAATGGCTACTTGATCCTTATGATCCAATAGGAGCTCAATAGGAAAGTTCAGTGTGTCTGCTAATCAGGCTGTGACACTTGACAAATTATATTTGACTATAAATGACTAGATAAGCACATTATCGTTTTATTTGGTCACTAAGATTATAAACGAGTACATCTATATAAGTTTCGTAGATGATCTTGATTTGAGTGTATAACTTTTATCTAGATCTCTAGATACTTGAAAACAATTAAGCCATTTATATGATGATCTCAAATCATATTCTATCTAGACTATCTTACAAAAAAGAAATCCAATCAAGTAACTGAATTGCACAGTCTTCCATTAGGGAGTCCGTTGTACTACTGGTATGAGGCTAACATATTTGTTCCTTGTGGATTAACAAAAAGAGACCACGAGTTTTTATTTAAATAAATACCCTCTTCCACTCCATATTTTTAAATTAATAGATTTTAATTTTAAGTAATTACCAACTGTTAACATTAATCAAATTAACATATAGTTTAATTATTTTTTGCTTCACTTTCTAGAAATATTAAATTTAAATTAATTTCATCGAGGGAAAACTGGTTTCGATAAAATGCATTATACTCTTAATTGAAGAGCGATCTCAAAAATAAGTCTATATGTCATGATTCACATAATAATAATATTCCGAACAATAAATTTAAATAATTCATAAGTGATAAATTAACAATTATTTGTGACAAAAAAAACAACGGACTAAGAAATTTAAATTGAAAGCTAATTGGGCCCATGCCCAATATTTAAATTAAATCTTCAGCAATACACATCAAAGGATCCAAAGAGCAGCAATCCAGGTAGCCAAACAGTTGCAATCCAAGTAGCCAAATAGCCACTATCCCAGCAACCAAACAACCTATATCCCAGTAGCCAAACAACCGCTATCCCAGCAACCAAATAACAATCTTCTTGCTCCTTGAGGCTTTTTACCAAAAGAAAAAAAGAAACCACCAAGCCATCGGAACCAAAGCCACCAAGACATCAGAATCAACCCAGGCTCGGAAACACCTTCATTGTCGTCAAGCTGAGGTTTGTGTTACACATATCCAACATCTAGTTGGATTTGTGTGATCCGGCACACAGATATAATTGGACCCAGATCCAAAAGGATTCTCTGTTGTGCAGCAATGCCGCCACCATAGTAAACTGATTCCGGTACCTTTATTCAGTATTTTTTTTTTATTTTTGTTGTTGTTGTTGTTCTTGCTTCATCACCTTCATCGAGTTTGGTTTTCAATTCTTCAATCAATAAATTATTTATTTTTTTGTTGTCATTCTTGCTTTATCACCTTCATCGAGTTTGATCTTCAATTCTTCAATCAATACACAAAAGTTCCCAAATTGCAAATACTAAATAATTACAAAAAAAAATCATATGTCCCAATAACACGTGAAGTCCACTTAAGTTAGATAATTGAGAAAATTGACGAATTCTGTAATCACTAATCTACCATGCTTATTTTTTCAAACGTTGGGATGCTCAGTGTTATTTGTAAAAGTTAGGGATATATTCCTTACGTTTTTAAAATGTTGGGGGACCAAATATACTATTTTTCCTTGATTTAATTTACCTTCTTTTTGTTTATGCTAAAATAATTTTGTGCAATTACCTTAATTAATTGCAATTTCCACAATTAAGTAAGAGAGAATTGAGCAAAGTACCAAAATCCAAACTTGTTTTTTGAAATATACATAATTTAAATAACATTTGACCAAATAACTAAATGTAAAAAATATGGACAAAAATACCCCTAAATTTTTATCTTTTCCCTCTTACTCTTTCTATCTCTCACCTTCAACTATTCTCTGTCTCTCTCTCTACAAGTTTTCACTTCTCTCTCTACAAACACTTGCCACCCCCTGCAAGCTTGTTTTGATTAATTTTATGCCCATATTCTCAATTCGGTTCGAGGAAGTGGACCGATATGACATATTTGAAGTAAGTTATAAGCTTTATTTTGTTTTGTTTTTCATTACATTTATGTATTTTTTTGGTCCATTATACGTATGTTGTTGGGTATATATTTGTTTAGAGATTGAAATTAAATCAAACAGAAAAAAATGAACAGCACACGAGAACAGAATCTTAAAAAAATGGAAAAGAAAATTGTTCAAAGTCAGTAAAATTGATGTCGATGTCATCGACATATCTTGGAACCATTAATGTTGATAACATCGACATTATGGGATATATGTCGATATCATCGACATAAATGGATTCCCACTTGTGTCCACGTACTGGACACCCATATTGTTAGTGATGTGCTTAATTTTGGAGACAATTAGTGCCCAATTACTTTCAACAAATAGTGCCAATTATCTGCTCATGCTTAACATTGTTTTGCTAAAATTACATACTATTGATAGTGTTAATCATGTACAAGTAGCTTGAAAATTCACAATGATTTCCCTTTCCAAAGGGAATTGAATGTTCAACTAATTATTTGATTTGATGTATTTTACAGATATATATATATATATATATATATATATATATATATATATATATATATATATATATTCGTGACCAGCACATAGCTATTATCCGTGAGAATTGTTTTGCACATTTTGAAAATCAGCAAAACATGCAACTTAAATTTAGCGGTAAATTGGTTCATCAATTCATTCTCCATATTGTGTGTTCCAATAATCAACATGAGGCATGGTTTAAAGTTAACAAAAATTTAGCTAGATTTGGAATGCAAAAATATTATTTACTCACCGGTTTGCTTTGCCACGATAGTTTGAGTAGTTTGATTGTAGAGAAAGTATTGTCAAAACACAGACTTAGAAAGAAGTGGCTAGACAATTTTGACCGTATCTTATTAAATCAGTGGAAAAGTGCTTTTATTGGTTGCATTACTTATCGAATGAGTACTTAGACCAATGGATTCTTTGAAATGCTTTTGGGAGCGGAGGGCGGCAAGGGCAATTAGTAACACAAGCGGTCTCTTGAAATACACTATACGATTTTTCCATTGCATTTCAAGTAAGTACATGTAGTTTTCGTAACTATCTTTGTATTACATGTTCACAACATTTTGGGTTACTTAACTATGTCATAATTTTATTTATAGTTTTGGATCTACGAAGCTTTTCTTAAAATAGGTACTAGATTCGAGGACATGGTGCACAATGGATTCTAGCAAATTTTGAACTGGGATTCTCATCAACAGACGCATTCGACTACTTATACCACGTTTATGTCGGTTACGGAGGTATGTCGAATAACTTTGTCAATCATTCTATTGTCATACTTGTACTGCTATTTTAATTAATGATAGTTTGTTTTTTAGTAGATGCATACTTTGTCTATGCTTCAACCAACAGGCATAGAAGCAGCACAACCGTATTTTGCTACACTTTCCTTCCAGAGGACATGGTAGAGGTCTTTTTTGATTTAGTTGTGCATAAGAGTATATTCGGTTAGCACAATGAAGATGATGAAGTTGGGGGTGAACAACAAATGGGCCCAACCCAATGTTAGCACATCCCTAGAGATCCACGGACATGTCTTTGAGCCAGCTAGTTGGTCCCTCCTTCTTGAGATGCCGAGTACCGATCTACATAGGAAAAACTAGTCGCAACATAATGCTAACCAGAACAGGACACCCAATGTTACAGATATATATTACATACCTACCATGCCTCCGAACATTCCACATTAGGACTATGTCCCTTCACTTACAGGCTATGATTCCTCCCATTTTCATGATAATGTAACGAATGAGCACATGAGTTTGCTCTTTGCTGAGCAACGATCTTACTTCGAAACTCAATTGCCTAGCACTAGAGTTGATATGTTTGAGTGATGTGATCAAATACAAATAAATTTTTTAAGCACTAGCACAGATTTGTTGGGTCGCTGTGATCAACTTCAAGGGTATATTGACAACAGATTTAGTGCATTCCACACAGAGCAAGTTCAAATATTTGGATCATTACTTGAAGATTATTGTTCAACAATGTAGAGGGAGATGCATAACTTATTGGTTAGATTCAGTGTAGCGACCAGAAAATTTTTGGCTTTTAACTTTCAAGAAAATATAATTTTAACTTTTAGTGTCGCTACGAACATCCTAGTACGTTTTAATATATATATATATATATATATATATATATATATATATATATATATATATAGTCACGTTAATTATTACACGTGCTTGCCTTTTATTTTCATATGACGAATATTAAATTTTTATTAATCACCAAGACTAATTAAATTTTCATAACACGATTAATTTTTCTCGAGTTACTTTTGGTTTAATCGTAACAATCATTTAAATATGAAACCATATTCCTGATAAGTGTGATTTTACACTTATCTGGACCATCAAAAGTGAGCGATTGAAAGTAATTTTAAGTGATTTTCTACTTAATTATGTGTTGATTTAATTGTTTTAAGTCAAAACTCGAAATCGGATGGAATTGGAGAAAAACAAAGCAAAATAGGCGAAAAAGGACTGAAGGCGTACGAAGACTTGGATATGGGGACGAACTTGCAAATGTTCAAAAGTTGAAGGACTTGGGTTGCAAATAAAAGAGGACTAAATTGAAATGAAAGAAGAAATTAGAGGACTAAAGAGAACAAAATCCAAAGTTGAAAGACTTGGGCAGAAAATAAAATAACTAAAGAGGAAAAAGGACAAAAATATGACCAATGACCAAATAAAATATACATTAAAGCTTGGAGAACTAAGTCTGTAAATTATGATTGGAATTGAATTTGGTAACTTTTTTACTGTTTGCCGCGGTGTGCAAACCGCGGTTCGACAGCGACAATGTGCTGTTCGCGCGTCTAGACGTTTTTTGGCTTATTTTTAATTTCAATCAAGGTCTTTTTCGTCTTTTCATGTACATGAGTTGTAAAATTAGTAAAACACTATATAAAGACCTAACCTAGGTCAAAAATAAGGGAGTTGAATATTGGAGAACACAAGAGAAGACGGAGAAAAGAACGGTGAAGAAAACGAAGAACGACCAGAATCTAGAAGATTGGAGCGGGAAAACAAAGATTACTTAGTGCAAGATACTCAACTTTTTCTCCTCTTTTTATTCAAGATCCGGTTATGTATTTGAAACTCTTCATATTGTCTTTCTCCCTAACCATGAGTAGCTAGATTTAAAGTTTTGGATGAACGATGTAGCCTAGTTTTAAATCTTTAATTTCGAATCTCAAGTTTTGACTTATAAATTATTTAAGTATTTGATTTTACTTCTTCTCTTAATGCTTGGAATAATTGGGCATTATTTCATTGATCTTGTAGATTGTAATGAACTGAGAAGCAAATTATTAATCTAGACCACGTAATAAAATCTGGTAATTGGATAAAAGGTAGAGATACACTTTTATTATTGCTGCGGTCTAAATTGAATTTTCAGGAGAATTAATGCATCTAATTAAGGACCATTCTGACTGCTTAAGTTGACTTAATTAGATAGGACTAATTTGAACTCGAGAGAGGTAAATTAGGTTAAATTCGTGAATTCGACCGAATACAACTTTATGAACAAATCTTGAGAGGAGGAATTAGAAATGACAACTCGGTGAATTCGTTTGTCCAAACGCTTTAACCATCACTCTTTTCTAAATTCTTGTTATTTGCTTTTACATAAGTTATTATTTTATTTCCTTAAATTCATAGTTTTAGTTTAAATCTTTCAAATCAACTCAATTCAAATTGTTTTAAATAAATTAGCATTAATATTAATTTAACTAGTATCTAAATAAGATAGCCTTCGTGGGAATGATAATCCGGACTCAATATGTCCACTTTATTACTTGTTTGCAATATTGTACACTTGCAATCACATTATTTTCACAACAAGTTTTTTGCGCCGTTGTCGGGGACTATTCTTATTTAATATTAGTCTATATTATTCGTTAGTGTTAGTTTTATTTATTTTTATTTTATTATTATTATTATTATTATTATTATTATTATTATTGATTTCTTTTATTATTGTTATTATTACTATTTTCTTTCTTCTTTGTTTATTTCTTTCAAATGACAGATGCTATTAATGCACAACTTGCTGCATTGAAGAAGCAGGTAGAGCTCTTGGTTAGAATATGAATGCAAAGAATAAATGTCATTCAAGCAACCATCATGTGCAAAAATTGTGGGGCTAACCACTCGACATCAGATTGTATATTGTTGGCCTCTCAAGAACATATCAATTTTGTGCTATCTAATACACATCAGCAGTATAATTCAGCGACTGTCCAAGATTTTAAGATTGATGAGGACAACATAAATTTTGGAGATTTCATCGCAATGCACCAAGCTAATACAATGAGATATGATGCGCTTTCTGAAATTGATGAGGACAACATGAATTTTGGAGATTTCATCACAATGCACCAAGCTAATACAGCAAGATATGATACAACTTCTGAAATTGATGAGGACAACATGAATTTTGGAGATTTCATCACAATGCATCAGGCTAATACAACAAGATATGATGAAACTTCTGAAATTGATGACGATAACTTGATCTTGGGACATATATGGAAACTATCGGTCCCACAAAATTTTTGTCCCTACTCCTACACCTTCTCAATTGAAGTTGAAGCCAACCAATTGGAACACATGCCAAGTATTATAACAATGAGTGAAGAGCAACTGTCCGAGATTTTGGATAATAGACATGTCATCCAACCTGATAAAACACCTGCTAAAGAAGAAGAGTATGTGAAAAAAGAGAAGTTGATCCTAAATGAGCAAAATAAAAAAGTGACATTTAATCATGTTTCACTTATCAAGCAATGATCTGACTCCCGTATTTATTCTAAAATTAATTTTGTGATCAAGGAAGATGAGGAAGTTGAGGTTTTCGTAGTGGTGTTTGAGCAAGGTGCTAAACTACAATTATATTTATCTAAGAAGCGCAAGTTAAATTTTTTGAGGATAAACGAAAAATAGTACAAAGTCAATAGATGCAAGCAAAGCAGGTCCTCCAAAGCACTATTTAAAGTGTCGTAAAGCAACCAGACAATAAGTCGAGCTCTAGACTATAAATCAAGTGCTTAATGGGAGACAACCCATTTTTCTATCACTTATATGTTTATTGCATTGCATGTAGAATTTTAGGACTGCATTAGAAAGTAGAGCACGTTTCCCAATTTTTAGTAACTGATTACATTTAATTTTTTTTATTTCAGGCTACACATCGTCATTCCAATCACAATACGTACTGACAAGTTGAAAAAATCCGATGTTGTCTCCACACCTTTTGATTCAGGTTAACTCTTTCCTTTCTTATTTCTTTTGCTTTCTTTAGTCACATTGAGGACAATGTGAATTTTAAGTTTGGGGGTGTGACTTTATTATTTTCATTATTGTTATGTGTGTGTGTGAAAAATAAAAAAATAAAAATTTGTGTGCTTGTATGTTGGATAGCATTGCCGGGTTATGATGATATTATGTGAAACTGTTATCAATTCATGAATTATGACTAGGTGATGCTACTTAAACTGTTTTTATAGACTATACTTATCCATGTGAGAAATGATTAAGTGTGAGCACAATAATTATGAATATCACTACCTTTGGTTGGTATATTATATTGAATACAATAGTGAACATAAGTTATGAAAACCTAGGGGTGGCAAAACGGCTGGTCGGCTCGGCTCGTAAAAGCTCGGCCCAGCTCGGACTCGGGCTCGTCGAACCACGAACACGAGCTAGGCCGAGCTGGAGAAAAAAAAACGAGCCAGCTCGTTGGGCTGGTGGGAACGAGCCCACGAGCCGGCTCGTGGGTTCGTTACGAGCCCAGCTCGTTGGGCTCGTGCCCACGAGCCAGGACGAGCCACGAGCCAGCTCGACTCGTGGCTCGTCCACAACGGTCACGATTTCGTGACCGTTACCTTATTTCTAAACTCATTTTTTCACACTTCAATCTTTTATCTCTCATTCAATTACATACTCAATCTATTATAAATTCTCAAATCTCAATATTAGTGTTCTAAGTAATTAGTATCTAGTATCTTATTATCTAGATATTACGCTATAATTTTCTACTTCTACTAATTTTCTACATTTCTAATTTCTAATTTCTACGTTCTACTAAATCTTCATCTTCTCCTATTTTCTTTCTCTATTATTCCAAATGGCATACAACCGAAGTGATGATGATTTCAGTGGTCTTAATTACATTCCAATTCCAGAAGACATTATTGATCAGTTTGGTGGTAGCACTGATCCAATTGATTTGGAAGACATTCATGACGACGCCAATACACATGAAACTACCATTGGCTCTAGCACTAAACGAAAAGCCACCAAACAAAAGGCTAAATGCTGGGAGCATTTTCAGTTGGTGATGACTGGTAAACTAGTGAACGGAGTCCCTGAGTTCAAAGCACAGTGTAAACACTGTCAGGAGAAGTTTGCTTGGCAGAAGGGGATTGGCACGACCCATCTAAACAGACACTTCAAAAAGTGTCAATACAAACATGGAGGTGTGGATTCAAATCAGGCACATCTCCAGTTTGGATCTCCGAGGGCCGGGTCTAGTGGTCCTACTCTCAACAACTGGATATACTCACAAGAACTTATGCGACACGAAGGACTACCGGAATTGATAGCAAATGTCGAGTTTCCACTAAGCTTGGTGGACAATCCTCATTGGACTACATTCATCCAAAAATATCTACAACCAAGGTACGTTAGTATTTCTAAAAATACACTTCGTAGAGATACTATTGTTAGATATAATACTAAAAACGAAGCTATTATTAATGATATTAATAATTACAATGGTGTTGCATCTTTTACATTAGACTTATGGACAGGTTGTAACAAAAAAGGATACATGGTAGCAACTGCACACTACATTGATAATAATTTGTTAATGCATAAAAAAGTAATAGCATTTAAACAAATAAACTATCCTCATAATGGAAATAATATTTATCAAGTTTTATTAAGTGTGTTGCATGAATTTAAATGTGATTCTAAAGCTCATAGTTTTACATTTGATAATGCAGGCCCAAATAATATAGTAATTGAAAAATTAATGAAACATTGTAATCCACAATTTGATGGTATTTTATTTCATATTCGTTGTGTGTGCCATGTGTTTAATTTAATTGTACAAGATGGATTACAATTTTTACGCCCACAATTAGAAAAAATTAGATTTGCTATTAATTATATTTCGGTTTCACCATCAAGAAAACAAGTTTTTGCTGCTTTATGTATAGAAAATGGGCTGCAATCAAAATGTTTTGCAACTGATGTTGGCAATAGGTAGAATTCAACATATCTTATGCTTGAATCGTGTGAAGGTTATGAAGATTGCATAACTGTATATTATAATGGCCGACACTCACACGGCTCAGAATATGATTTAGAATTACATGATTGGAAAATATGTGGTCATGTTAGAAAATTTTTAAAAGTTTTTTACGACGCAACAAATGCATGTTCTGGTGTTTATTACCCAACTACTCCACTTGTTTTAAATCATTTCTATTATATTGCTAACAATTTTCATAAGTATAAGAATTTTGCTCTTTTTACTAGTATTATACATGTCATGGAAGCTAAATTTAGAAAATATTGGGAACAATTACCTATGTTATTTCCATTAGCTTGTATCATGGATCCTCGACTTAACTTAGAGGGTACAAAAGTAACAATAATGGCAATTTCAGATAAATTAACTTTTGGAAATCCAGTCACGTGTTCTAATTTAGAACAAACTTTATGTTCTATGTATGAGATTTATGCTGAAAAGGCCGGTACAAACGTTGTACGACCCCCTAATCCAACATATACTTCGTCATCAACTGATGACATTGACTTATGGAGTTACGTCAGTACACATAGGACCACTCAAAATCAACAATTAGTTGGTTCTTCTTCTAGTTCTTCCCTTCCCTATTCTAATGATACACCTGTAGAGTTAGGTAGGTATTTTGGACATGATGTGCTTAGTATGTTAGATGAAGAGGAGAGAAAAAATTTTGATATACTTAAATGGTGGAGACAACATCAACGTAGTTATCCAATTCTTTCCAAAATGGCACGTGATCTACTAACACCTCCGGTGTCAACTGTAGCATCGGAGGCTGCATTTAGTATAAGTGACAGGGTTTTATCTGATATCAGGTCAAGACTCAAAGCCGACATTTTAGAAAGTTTACTGTGTCTAAAAGATTGGGATGATGTCGAACTTCGAATTCAAGACAAAGTGGATAGAATAATGTCTGAAGAACTTGAAGATTTGAATATGGATTAATCATATTCGTAGAATCGTAGTAAGTATTATTTTGTATTAATATTTCTGTATTTGAAGAATTTTTCTTACTTTAATAAAAAATTGTACACGTAACATCTTGTTCGTGTACAATTTTAACTCCGCCTACTTTTAAAGTAGCCAGTCCCAAGCCCAGAAAAAGGAGGAGGGTTTTTAATTATACATTTTTAACATAAACAATTTTCGATTATGTATTCTTTTTTATTTTCAAATTTAAAAAAATGTAAAACACAAAAAAATAGAGGTGGATTTTAAATCTTTAATTTTTAACATAAATGATTTTTTATTTCTACTTTATTTTTTATTTTCAAATTCAAAACAAAAACTTAATCAAATATGAGGATTTTAAAAAACATAATCAAGATGATTCAATAAAATTTTTAACATAAAGATAAATATTTAATCTTTAACATAAAGATAAAAATAAATAAATGATTCATTTTAAATATTTACATTTTGTTCTTTAATAAAATAAATAGAAATTAGAATATAATGATTTATTTTCAAATTTTTTTAAAAAAAAATTAAAAAAACAGGGCCGAGTCGAGCCGGCTCGGCCCGGCTCGTTCGGCCCACGAATCGTGGGCCGAACCGAGCCCACAGTTTGGAGACGAGCCGAGCTCGTGATTTATGGGCCGAGCCAGCTCGACTCGGCCCATTGCCATGGCTATGAAAACCAAAACAACTAGTTGACAACTCAATTACCTAACCAGGTGAAAGGATAATTTGGGGGTGGTTAAACCATTGCAGAAGTTGTTTAGATAGGTGTTGATTCCGTGCTTGAGTAATAGTTGTGTGGAGTGTATTTGGCTCCCATGTGGAATCTAGGTATTGACCGGATGCTATAAATCTAATCCCCGCTTATGTATCTTGCTTCTTTTCTCAAAAAAAAAAAATAATAATAAAAAAGAAAGAAAGGCATTGCACTTGTATTATCTTATACCTCTCTTCGTAGCCTAGTTGACTCGAGTGATAAAGCCCGTTGGGGTTCTCAAAACTCGGTGCCCTAAGGTTTATCAGACCTGTGAGCCATCGGCCTAAAGCTCGCTACAAGGGTCATCTAGAAAGCTTAAAGGAGTGGGGTCTTGCACATAAGATATATAAAAGAAAAAAAGAAAAAAAAAAGAGAAGCAAAAGCAAGTTTGAGCCTTTTTGCACATAACTTGGGGATTTAGATGACTAGTGGGTTTGACTTACCTAGTGGAAGCTTGATGGCCAAAGCATTCAATAAAAGGAAAATCATCACATATCTAAATAGCAACTGTATTGGCTAGACCTAACTAAATTTTGAGCGGTAAAAGAATAAGTGTTTTGAAGGCAACTTTAGAGTTAACACCCAGGGTGAGAGAATGAATATCAGTGTTGGAGTGTGTATTCTTATAAGAGAGAAAAGAAATATTTGACCATTGGGGGACCAGATATTACCAACCTAAAAGCTTATGTTGATTGGATTTTCTATGCGCACACACATATATCAATCGAGCTTCGGATAAGTAAAAATTGATTTTGGTAGCATAATTTGGAAATTTTTTATGATTTGATTGAGTTGTTTCAAAAACATGAGGTAAATACGGCAAGCTATCTATTATAGTATACTTTAATATTATTTGTTTGATTGTTTAAATAAATAGTCATGTTCGAGGATGAACAAATGTTTAAGTTTGGGGGTATTTGATAAGTGTGATTTTACACTTATCTGGACCATCAAAAGTGAGTGATTGTAAGTACTTTTAAGTGATTTTCTACTTAATTGTGTGTTGATTTAATTTTTTTAGGTCAAAACCCGAAATCGGATGAAATTGGAGAAAAACAAAGTAAAATAGACAAAAAAGGACTGAAGGCGTACGAAGACTTGGATATGGGGACCAACTTGCAAATGACCAAATAAAATATACATTAAAGCTTGGAGAACTAAGTCTACAAATTATGATTGGAATTGAATTTGGTAACTTCCTTACTGTTTGCCGCGGTGTGACCGCGGTTCGACCGTGGCAATGCACTGTTCGCGCGTCTAGGCCTTTTTTGGCTTATTTTTAATTTCAATCAAAGTCTTTTTTGTCTTTTCATGTACATGAGTTGTAAAATTAGTAAAACACTATATAAAGACCTAACCTAGGTCAAAATAAGGGAGTTGAATCTTGGAGAACACAAGAGAAAACGGAGAAAAGAACGGTGAAGAAAACGAAGAACGACCAAAATCAAGAAGATTGGAGCGGGAAAACAAAGATTTCTTTGTGCAAGATACTCAACTTTTTCTCCTCATTTATTCAGGATCCGGTTATATAATCTAAACTCTCCATCTTGTCTTTCTCCCAAACCATGAGTAGCTAGATTTAAAGTTTTGGATGAACGTTGTAGCCTAGTTTTAATTATTTAATTTTGAATATCAAGTTTTGACTTATAAATTGTTTAAGTATTTGATTTTACTTCTTCTCTTAATACTTGGAATAACTAGCCATTATTTCATTGATCTTGTGGATTGTAATGAACTGAGAAGCAAATTATTAATCTAGACCACGTAGTAAAATCTGGCAATTGGATAAAAGGTAGAGATACACTTTTATTATTGATGCAGTCTGAATTGAATTCCTAGGAGAATTAATGCATCTAATTAAGGACCATTCTGACTGCCTAAGTTGACTTAATTAGATATGACTAATTTGAACTCGAGAGAGGTAAATTAGGTTAAATTCGTGAATTTGATCGAATACAACTTTAGAAACAAATTTTGAGAGGAGAATTTAGAGATGACCACTTGGTGAATTCGTTTGTCCAAATACTTTAACCATCATTCTTTCCTAAATTCTTGTTATTTGCTTTTACATAAGTTATTATATTATTTTCTTAAATTCATAGTTCTAGTTTAAATCTTTCAAATCAACTCAATTCAAATTGTTTTAAAAAAATTAGCATTACGATTAATTGAACTAATACATAAATAAGATAGTCTTCGTGGGAACGATAATCCGGACTCAATAGGTCCACTTTATTACTTTTGTGCGATATTGTATACTTACAATCACAATATTTTTACAACAATTCCCAGCCCACTTTTCAGTCGTTTTAATTAGCTTATTTCAGCCATTTTCTTGTCCTAATCTCTGCCTAATTATTAAATGTAAAACCATATTAAAAGGCCCCAACTTTCATCCTATAAACCATCTTTTTTAGCCAATTTGAGTCACCATGTTAGCCCAAAATATAATCAATAACCCGGCCACCTAACTGCCCCAAATCTGCCACCTTGAAGCCAACTTTCAATGAAATTTTCCCCACTCCTCCACTGCCAAATAACCCTCCTCTTTCACAAGGAAACCACCCCTCCATGATTTGCCAATTAACCAGCTAACTCAATCCCATGAAATCCAAAAAAAAAATGTCCCACAGCTTTCTCCCTTTCCCCTCAATTTTCATCCATTCTCCACTATCTAAATAATTGCAAAAAAAATTGCTCCAACATCCATCCAGATTTCAGCCCCAGCTGTCTTCCATTTTTGGTGCCAGTGCAGTTATACATTCTACACTTAAGTTATGACGTTCGAAAAACCAACGTTCCACTTCATTTAATGTATAACAAGGAAACGACGTTGTCGAAGCAATAGGGAGTTCAATGACTCTGCATTGTTATATGTTATGACGTTATAGCGATCTCCACGAGAATGAACTCTAGACCAATATTGAACCCTTGCCGAGACCAAGTATTCATGTAGCCGTTGGTTCATTAGTTGAATTTAGCATATACAATTGTCAAATTCTTTAATCCTATATGCACGAGCAGCCTTCAAAATAATTCTAAAATGTTTATCCCCGCTATAATGCTTACAAATGTTGCTTTCAAAATGCCACATACAACACCCAAGTTGTGCTTCAGGAAACAAACCATGCACATAATTCACTAAACCATTATGCCTATCTAATACGAAAAGCAAATTGGGAATGGCTCCAAAAGTTCCTTTGCCTTTGTGAAGAACTAAAACCATGAAGCATCATTTTCTAAGTCTACAATTCTCCAAGCAATAGGATAAATTTGCTTGTTAGCATCTAACCATTGGCTACGAGCAAAGTTCCTTTGTACTTGACATTCACATGAGTACCGTTAATGCAAATAACATGCCGTATATATAATACAAATCCTTGTATACAAGCTTCAAATGCAAGAAAGAAGTACAAGATCTAATTGTCTTTTTCAATATACGTAACTCTTCCAAAGTTGTGGACCTTTAGTACATAGAAGTGTAATTCCAATTTTTTGTAACTTTCCACCTCTGAGCCCATTACGAGAACAAGTCCCTTTTCTTTCGCTCTCTAAACTTTGTCGTAACTAATAGTTACACCTAAGTCTCAATCCACATCTCCAATTATTCATGCTAGGACGTATGGTTGATTGGAATCGATCAATCGAAGCACAATGTGATGGCAATTACATTACTCGTTGTCTGTCTATGACCATTATTTTGATAATCCATGGCACAAGTGTGGTTATTATCAAATTTTCGGACTCTAAATATGTCAGATGACTTCACTTTTGAAGCACGTAACTGCCACTTGCAATTACTATAAACATAAACAACACTTAGAGTGCGTTGGTCAGATTTTGTCACCTTGATTTGAAATCTATTTGATAATGCAATCTTGTGAAGGGTCAAACTAAACTTTATCTTACTAAAACAATTGATTCACTTCTAATTCTCTAGATTCCACCATGGCTAAACAATTTTGAACAATCCCATTGCTTTGTGTAAGATGAGTGGGATTAGTCAGATGAGGTATGGAACATTTTGGCTCCATATTATTTGGATTTTACTGTCTACTACTCAACATCTGAACCTATATAATTTTGAAAAAAATTCTGCTCAAAATTTTCAGAATGTTGCTGCTCAAAGTTATCGACTTCAGCATTATCAGTTCTAATCAACCCACATTCTAAACTGCATGCAGGGATTGTTGTAGCTTCAATGTGAGATGTAGAACTTTTCACTCTCTGTACACAAATTATGTACAGTGCAGTATCTTTGTGGATTGAACTATACCATTTCAAGTCTTCATCATCAAGAAGGTCGGTTGGAGGAATATACATTGATTGAACTTCGAATTACAACTTAATTTCAAATAAAGAAGTATCCAAGTTTAACTTATTCTTCACTTTTGTCACAAGTTCTATATAAGTAATGTTACTACTCACTTGAATTGAAGTTGTTATGTTACCATCTCATTGCCAATCATTATCTACCTTAACAAATCTCCACCATGTATCACAACAAATCTAAGTATTTCCGCCATATCTGAAATAAATAAAAACAAATTAATAATTAACAAATTGAAAATTAGAAACTATGACATATTGAAAAATTGAAAAATAAAAACAAGTTCAATTGAATTACAATTTAATTACCAGGTTGTACATCGACAACTTGACCAAGTTATCGATGTCGACAACCAATGTCGATTCTTATGTCGATGTCCACACACAAATGTGGACATAGACACAAGTTTTGTTGTTCACTTTATTTCGGCATCATAAAATTTCAATTTGACATTAAATAATTAAAATTTCAAATGAAATAAGCGTGAGTGATATTGTAGATGTAATTAAAGTAGTATGATTTGTTTGTCATGTCTCAATTTAATTTATTTTTGATTTATTGTGCAATGGAGATATGAACATTGTGAAGTGGAGATACAAACAGTCAAAACCAGGTATTATTGTGCTATTCACATATATTGAAAATGATTAACAGCAAAACTTACATTGGAGGAAAAATATTTTCAGACAATTTTTTTTCTCTATGCGTCAAGATTCTCACTTTGTGTTAAAACTGTTGTTCACAGTGTTTGAGATTTTTTTTATTAAGTTATTGGTTAATGGGACGATAGCTTGCTTTAGAAGTTATCGAATCTGTACAATACAAAATATATTTACAATCACAATCACCGCCGCACAAAGTTTAAAACATTTTTAACAAAATGATATTTTGACATTTTACCCTCAAAATGAGCATTCTTCCAATTAATTTACAAAATATGGCTATTTCAAAAGAACTTATCAGATTTAGGTATAAATTAAAATTCTCCATTAATTAATTGCCATTAATTAATCTTATTTACAATTAAATTTTGTTTCTCGATTGGAGACATTGAAGGGCCTGATCGGATACAATTCATTTAAGCTATAATTAATTAAATTTTGTACTGGTAAACTTTTGACCATTCAAGTCTTATTAATTAGTCTCAACATTTTTCACTATTAGTTCGAAACTACACTCTTTACTCAATTTAAATTATCGAAGCTTAATTTTTTAAGAATAATTAAATCCTTTGACACGTCGTTCTAACACGTCACCCCATTGATCATTAACTAATTATAAGTGGCTTGTTTGACCAACTATTCACTTAATTTATTTATGTAATTCCACAAGACCTCTTTTTCGCTTTGCAATTTATCGTGATTGAATCACAAAATAGAGTTCAAACAACTTTATTGTCAAACTACTAAGCTCAAATTAATAAATTGCATTTTAGAAAAATACTCATGGTAATGATAGTTCCTATTAAATAGGAGACGGATTTCGTGTTACGAGTTTATGTTTGTTAATTCTCCAAGTAATGAGGTATTGATTATATAATTAATCTAACACTTTGCTACCTGAAACAACTCAAACTAATGATCCAAATTTCATAACCCAGATTTAGGCGCTCTTTCGATAATCAAATAATATTTATTCACGTGTGGTTGTCACGATAGATTAAATATTATGTTGTCATGTCCAATACACATTAATTGCATTACTATCTCTAGCAATAATAACCGTGATCAAAGTACATTTTCTTAATTGCTCAAAATCTAGCAATAATTTATTTATTCAATAAAAAGAATCAAAATATACAATTGGACATATATCCCAACAATAAAAGTGTTTTAAACAAAAAGAAAAAAGAAAGAAAAAAGACTCTTTGATGGGAAAGTGGACGGAACTCGTCCATTAAGGATCAAGTATGCTATAAATCAAAATATTGATGCTGATGTCGTCTAAAAAATAATTGAAGTTCAAGTTGGTACAAGAGTCATAAATTGTCCGCTAACGGTGCACTCATCCTGTTATAGGACGCAAACTTAACTGTAATTTTGGCGAAATTAAGAATCTTGATTTTCAGCACGAGAATAATTCCCAATGTATATATTGTTGAAATAGAGAGATGAGTATTGGAAAACAATGGCATATTTTTCATTGATTAAGAGTGGATATATATACACATCCAAAACACAAGAATATGGAAACTATTCTAGGATTGGGGGATTACAACTAATTACAAGGATTAGGGGGTTACAACTAATTACAAGGATTAGGGGATTACAATTAATTACAAGGACAACTAATTACAATGATTAAGGAAAACTAATTACAATGATTTAATTCTCTAATATGCCCCCTCAAGATGGAGCTCCGGAGGAGACGCCAATCTTGACCCTTAATTCTTGGAAGCGGCTTCGTGGAAGCGGTTTGGTAAGAGCATCGGCAAGTTGATCTGCGGAGGAAGCATGAGTAACACGAAGAGCGCCTGATTGAACTTGATTCCGAATAAAGTGATAGTCAATTGCCACATGTTTCATGCGCGAATGAAAGACTGGATTAGAACAGAGATAGGTGGCACCAATATTGTCACAATAGATAACATGCGGTATAGGAAGAGTGACTCCAAGCTCTGTGAGAATGGAACAAACCCAATTGATTTCTGAAGTAGTAGCGGCAACTGATCGATACTCAGCTTCTGTGGATGACCGAGCAACTGTACGCTATTTCTTGGATGACCAAGAAATGGGATGACGACCAAGATAGACAATATATGCACTCGTAGAGGTATAGTCGTCTTTGTTGCCAGCCCAATCTGCATCTGAGAAGGCATGAAGGGAAAGTGGATTTTCCTTGTGAAGAAATAATCCATGAGTCAATGTGCCACACAGATATCGAAGCAGTCGTTTTGCAGCATTCCAATGTTCAGTCGTCGGACGATGCATGAATTGGGAAAGCTTGTTAACAGCATATGCTATGTCTGGGCGAGTGAGACAAAGATATTGTAGACTACCAACAATTGTTCTATATTCTGTATAGTCAGTCAAAGCAGTACCTAAATGAAGTGTGAGATTTCCATCTGTAACAAGTGGTGTAGCAACAGGTTTTGCACCAAACATTTTTGTCCGGGTAAGAAGATCAGTGATGTAGCGTCTTTGAGTAAGCAACAGACCAGATGGAGTGGTGAGAACCTCAATGCCGAGGAAATAAGACAAGGCACCAAGATCCTTGATTGAAAATCTTTGTGCCAGGAGGTCAATGTAGCGCTGAATAATATTGGTGTTGGTGCCTGTGATAATAATGTCATCCACATAAACAAGTAGATATATAGTAGTGTCTCCTGAGTGAAGAATGAATAGAGAAGTGTCTTCATGAGAGTTTGTGAACCCGGACTCAATGAGGAACTAGCGAAGTTCAAGGTACCAAGCCCGTGGGGCCTGCTTGAGTCCATATATAGCCTTCTTTAATTTGCATATATGTGTTGGATTGTCTCTATCAACAAATCTCGGAGGCTGGGCCATGTAGACATCTTCAGAAAGATGGCCTTGAAGAAAGGCATTATTAACATCCAACTGTCGCAACTGCCAACCTCTACTAACTACCAGGCTTAGAACAATGCGGATTGTTGTAGACTTGACAACTGGACTAAAGGTGTCATGATAATCCACTCTAGGTCGCTGATGAAAACCTTTGGCAACTAATCTGGCTTTGTACCTGTCAACAGAACCATCAGGAAGTCGTTTAATACGAAAAACCCACTTACATCCAACAAGATTCTGCAGAGAAGTGGATGGAACAAGCTCCCAGGTTCCATTCCGAACAAGAGCATCAAATTCATCATTCATAGCTTGCCTCCATTTGGGATCTTTTAGTGCTTGGTTAACAGTATGAGGCTCAATGTCTGATGGTTGAGAAAGGACAGCAGTGAGATTCATCTTGGGTAGGGGTTTGTAGATGTTGTTTTTCGCTCTAGTGGTCATGGGATGGGTATTTTGATGGGTGGGTTGAGTTGTGGTTGAAACAGAAGAGGTCTCAGAACTATGTGGTTCTAGTGGTAAACGGTCGACTGTGGTTTCTTGGTGGTCAACCGAATTGTGTCCGAATAAATAGAGGTCTGTGGACAGAGAGCGACGGTCGACTGGTGAGGAGGGGCGGCCGATCGTTTGGGTATTTTGTGACGGATGTTGACACGAGGAATCCTTTTGTGGAGGCGTATTGAGTGAGCTACTTGAAATGGGTAGAATTTGGACCGGGGGAAGCCATTTGGAAATGATCTCTGGGGTCAGACGAGTTAGATAGGATTGGTGAGTGGAAAAGGGAAAAGAATTTTCAAGAAATTTGACATGACGAGAAATATATGTTTTAGAAGTGGACAGATCAAGACAAATATAGGCACTTTGTGTTGAAGAGTAACCAAGAAAAACACAAGGAGTAGAGCGAGAGTCAAGTTTATGTTGAGAATAAGGACGAAGCCATGGATAACATAAGCAACCAAACACCCGAAGTTTAGTGTAGTTGGGTTGAGACTCAAATAGTTTTTCAAAAGGAGATGAAAGATGTAGTGTAGGTGTAGGCATACGGTTGATGAGATATACAGCAGTGGAAAAAGCATAAGTCCAATAAGTTAGAGGCATCAATGCATGAGTAAGAAGAGATAGATCGGTTTCAACAATATGGCGATGACGTCGTTCAGAAAGACCATTGTGTTCTGGTGTATGGGGTGGTGTAGTGAGATGGGATATACCATTGGTGGAGAGAAAACTATTAAGGGCTTGATATTCACCACCATTATCTGAATAAAGGGTAACAATGCTGTGCTTAAATTGGTTTTCGACTAATGCCTTGAAGCGCACAAAGACATCATGCACATGAGATTTCCGTTAAAGTGGATAATACCAAATATACCGTGTATAATGATCAACAAAAATAACATAGTAATGAAAACTATCAACAGAGTAAACAGGAGAGGTCCATACATCAGAAAAGATAAGTTCAAGCGGATGGGATGAGGTTAAGGTAGAAGAAGAAAATGGAAATTTATGACTTTTATTGCAAGAACAGGCATTACAGTGTATGGAAGAGAGTAACTGACTAGAAAATGGTAAAGAAAACTTGGAAACAATATGTTTCATAATGGGAAATGATGGATGACCTAGTCTAGAGTGCCACTTGGACGAAGTGGCCTTGACAGTGGAAAATGCAAGCAACGGTGAAGAGGAAAGTAAAGAGGATGTAGTCGGCCACTCATATACACCATCCTTAGGTTCACCCATCAAAAGGATTGCCCCCGTGTTTAGATCCTTCACCTGAAAAGCAGAGGGTGAGAATTCAATAGAAACATGGTTATTAGTGCAAAATTGATAAATCGAAATTAAGTTCTTTTTCATGGAAGGGACACAAAGAATGTTTTGTAAGGTAAAAGTGCGAGAGGAAGTAGGTATGGTGGTAGAACCGGTATGGGTGATGTGAAAGGCAGATCCATCACCGATCATGACATCATCAGATCCTTGATACGGGCTATGAAGAGAGAGATTGCTCAAGTCAGACGTAACATGGTGAGATGCTCCACTATCCAGCAGCCAAGTAGGAGTAGTGTTGTTGCCGAGAACAGCATGATTAGCTCGTGGTTGCCAGGGTGTGGAGGAGCGATATCCCTGAGAGCCTTGAGGGCGAGGTGTCGGGGATTGTTGATTTGTGACAAGACGGAACATCGGGCATCGTTTGGCAGTGTGCCCTTGAATGCCGCATGCTTGACAACGACCCAAATAAGGTTTGGGTTGGCGTAGATCATGAGGAAAAAACGCAGTGGTAGAGCCTGGTCGTTGTGGATTGGTGGCTGGTGGACGCCAATTTGGACGATTTCGGAAGGCTGTGGGATTTGCCGTTGCTGGTAGTGATAGAAAAGATGGTTGAGCAGTCTGAAGAGATGCTTCCTTGTTGAGAAGTTTCTCATGGAGCTCAGCAAAAGAAATTGACGTGTCCCGGGCATTAATTGCATCAATGACAGATTTGTACTCATCACTGAGTCCATCAAGAACCTTCCTTGTTGAGAAGTTTCTCATGGAGCTCAGCAAAAGAAATTGACGTGTCCTGGGCATTAATTGCATCAATGACAGATTTGTACTCATCACTGAGTCCATCAAGAACCCGATCAATAAGATCCTCATCATCAACTGGCTTCCCCAGAAGAGCAAGTTCATCGGCACGAGTCTTTATCGCCTGCATGTATTCACTAATTGATTTTGAGCCCTTGTTACATCGTTTTAATTGGTCCTTCAATTGTTTAATATGACCACGAGATGGTTTGGCGTAGGTATTAGCTAAGGTTTGCCATGCATCAAGAGAAGTGGTGGTGCGGGCAATAAGCGGTTGCAGTGAAACAGAGATAGCGCCAAGGAGAGCGCTAAAGATGAGACGATCCTGACGCTTCCAGGTTGTGTATGCAAGATTTGGAGATGCAACACCATTGACGGTGATAGTGGATGGTGGTGGATTATGAGTGCCATCAATAAAGTGATGGAGATTATAACCTTCAAGAAGAGATTGGATTTGAAGGCTCCATGTAAGATAATTGGTGGATGACAATTTGGTGATATTGGAGAGATTGATTGTAAGGAGGGGATGTTGAGGATCCTGGGAGTTTTGGATGGGGATAGGATCGTTGGTGGAAGTGGGGGTCGCATCGAAAGCCATTGAGAAGATTGATGCTAATCGCTGGAAAAAAAAAAGAAAAAAGAAGAGAAGATACGCCGAAGAAAGTTAGGCTCTTGATACCATGTTGAAATAGAGAGATGAGTATTGGAAAACAATGGCATATTTTTCATTGATTAAGAGTGGATATATATACACATCCAAAACACAAGAATATGGAAACTATTCTAGGATTGGGGGATTACAACTAATTACAAGGATTAGGGGGTTACAACTAATTACAAGGATTAGGGGATTACAATTAATTACAAGGACAACTAATTACAATGATTAAGGAAAACTAATTACAATGATTTAATTCTCTAATATATATGTTTTCTTGTTGAAATAAAAATAAAAATATTGGCAATTCCCAATGTCCCATCGATACACCCAAAAATGTTGTCCAAATGAAGTTGAAATAGATAATATTGGGCATGTAAAATGAAATAAAGAATCTTTTGGTAATATCGTAACATTTTTATAAGAATGGTCGAAAAGGTTGTGAATTGCTGTTATAGTGAAGATGGCCAAATTACACACTATATTTTTTGTGATTCTATTGTGTGAAATAGCTGTTGGAGCCACAACTCACTTCTTTTCAGACAAAGTGAATTCTGGTGATGGCATTTACAAAGAAATGGTGGACACACAAAATTACCCTTGCCAAGTGATAAGTGTGTTTTGCACGCTTATCCTATCATATAAACTTGATATATAATTGTAATTTGAGTTAATTTTACTTAATTTAGTACAAATGTTGTCATTATAGATAAAACCCAAGAATGGAGGTAAATGGGACAAAAATAAAGAATATGGAGCTACATAGGAGTTGATCGGGAGCGTTTGAAGATTGACATGATAGCATGAGAGTGATAAGAACCATTAAATGGCCCATTTAACTTACAAAAAGTTTGAGGACTGTATTGTACACTTTTGAAACATGTGAAAGACCACATTCGGATGACTAAAGAGGTTTTGTGACCAATTTGGAAGCTCTTGGAAGTTTGAGATAAATCTCGAAAGATTTGGAGCAAAACAATGGACCAAAATGTACAATGTTAAAATTTTGGAGACCAAAATCTACAAGTTTTAAAGTTCGGAGACCAAACTGTAATTTTTTTTGTTTGCCACGGTCCGGCAGGGGTTTGCAAACCGCGGCTCCCGTAAGTTATTTTTTTTTTACTTTTTTAAGTTGAAACTCATGGGTATTTGTGTCCTTTTTGAATTAAAACAAGGCAGAGAGGTTTAAGACTATATAAAGACCTAATCTAGGTTAGATTAGGTTGTTGAATTTCTCAAAGAGAATAGAAAAGAGAGAAGGAACGATGGCCAGATTGAAGATTGGAACTTGAAGACAAAGAATTCTTTGTGCAAGATATTCAACATCTTCTCATCTTTTATTTATGATCCGGGTATGTATTCAAATATTTTCATCTTGTCTTTCTACCAAATTATGAGTAGTTAAATCTTTAGTTTGGATGAACGATGTAGCCTAGTTTAATTCTTTATTTTTTACTCTCAAGTTTTGCTTATAAATTAATTATATTTTGATTTTACTTATTTTCTTAATGCTTGAAATAATTGACCATTATTTGTCATTGACTTATGGATGTAACAGACCAAGTTGTAGGTTATTAATTTAGACCACGTAATAAAATCCGGTAATTGGATAAAAGGTAGAGATACGATTTTAGTATTGTTGCCGTCATGAATTGAATTCTTAGGCGATTTAATGCATCTAATTAATGACCATTCTAACTTCATAAGTTGACTTAATTAGATATAACTAATTTGAACTCGAGAGAGGTAAATAAGATTAAATTGGTGAATTCGACCGAATACAACATTAGGAATAAATCATGAGAGGAGAAATTAGAGATGACAACTATAGTGAACTCGTGAATCCAAATTCTTTAAACATCATTCTTAATAAATTTTTGATATTTTTGTTCACATACGTTATTATGTTGTTTTCTTAAATTGATAGTTACATGTTAATAGTTAAAATAACAATTCCAAATTATTTTCAATAGATTAGGATTAAGATTAATTGAGCTAATATCTAAATAGGATAGTCTTCGTGGGAAGGATAATCCGGACTCAATAGGTCCACTTTATTACTTTTTTGCGATATTGTTCACTTGCAATCTAATAATTTTTCACAACAAGTTTTTGGTGCTGTTGCCGGGGACTATTCTTATTTAATATTAGTTTAGATTAATCGTTAGTGTTAGTTTAATTTTTATTTTGTTATTATTATTATTATTAATTTAATTTAATTTTAATTTTTTTTATTGTTATACTTTTTATTTTTCTTCTTTGTTTTCTTACTACAGAAAATGTATTTGTTTCATGCTCCGTACACAAGGCAGCAATCTTGAGACTTTCAATCCTGAGATTGAATGTACTTTCAAATGAAGACGCAAAGAACACAACCAAGAATAGAAAGATCAGCAACAAATTAAAATGGCAGATCCACAATTAAGAAGAGAAATTGAACAAGAGAATGCAAGAACAGTCGCTGTAGAAGCAGTCCGATTGGCAACTCAACAAATTCAGCAACATGAAGAAGAAGAAAAAGATGATAATGATGGAAATATACCAATGGCTCAATTCTTAACTCCGGCAGCAGCTCCTGATCGTTCAAGCATAGTCTACCCTGCTTTTGGTCGGCACAACTTTCAATTAATGGCCGATCTGATTAATCTATTAAACAATAACATGTAATTTTTTTGAAAGACGAATGAAAACCTGAACACTCATATCTCCAGATTCCTACGGATGTGTCGTAACTTTTAGTTTCAATAAGTGAATGAAGATGCCATCAGATTTCTGTTATTTTCCTATACATTAAGGGATGGGGCTCTAGAATGGCTGAACTCAGAACCACATGCTAGTATCACCACATGGGATGACTTATCTAGAAACTTTGTAACAAGTATTTTTCTCCAACTAAAGTAGCCAAGATAAAACTGGAAATCTCTACCTTTTAGCAAATAGATAGGAAAAAGTATCATGAAGCTTGGGACAAATTCAAGGAGTTGCCTAGAAAATGTCTAAACCATGGCACTACAAAGGGCCAACAAGTTCAATATTTTTACTTTGGGCTATCTCCTCAATCTAAATCTATAGTAGACTCCTCTGCAAACGGGTCCATTACGAATAAAAATGTCAACAAAGCATAGGATCTATATGAGTTGATTGCAAATATGCATACCATGTTTTCATCTGATCGTACCACTCCAAGAAAAGTAGCAAATATATACGAGATTGACAGTCAATCAGCTACTAATGCACAACTTACTGCATTGATAAAGCAGGTGGAGCTCTTGGTTAAAACACAAATGCAAGGAGTGAATGCAATCCAAGCAATCATGATTTCCAAAAACTGTGGGACTAACTACTCGACGTCAGATTGTATGTTACTAGCCTCTCTAGAATATGTCAATTTTGTACAGAATAATACACATCAACAGTTTAATCTATATTTACAAACATACAATCTAGGTTGGAATCAACACCCAAATTTTAGGTGGTCTGAGAATCAACAAAGTGGCAATGCCAATAATGCTCCGCAAGAAAGAGTTCCAAGTTTGGGAGAAATGTTTCAACAGTATATCTAGAAAACTAATAAAATATTAGAGAGACTAGATACAAACTATCAAAATTAATAGGCATCTATCAAAAAATTAGAAACTCAGATTGCCAGTTAGCCCTGCAACTGTTAGATAAGAAACCAGGCACTCTGCCTAGCAATACAGTGACAAATATAAAAGAACAGGTAAATACAATCACTACTAGGAGCGAGGTACAACTGCCAGAAATTCACATGAAAAGATCAGAGAAAAATGACAAACAGTTGGTAATTGAGGAAGAAGAAAATGGACAACAACATGCGAAATCAAAAGAATAAGTTTCAAAGGAATTTGCTGAATCATCAAAAGTGAAGGCGCCAATTCCTGTCAAAGCTTATGTGCCACCAATTCATTTTCCTTAGAGGTTGCAGAAGCACAAGCTCGACAAGTAGTTTAGAAAATTTCTTGAAGTCTTCAAGAAATTGTACATCAACATTCCTTTCACCGAAGCATTAGCCCAGATGCCATTGTACTTAAAATTTATGAAAAAAATGTTATCTAAGAAGAGAAAACCAAAGGAATACGAGACAGTAACTTTAACTGAGGAGTGTAGTGCTATTATGCTAAATAAGTGTCCTCCGAAGTCAAAAGATCCAGAGAGTTTTAAATTATCTTGCACAATTGGAAAATTTTATAATTTTAATACTTTATGTGGTTTAGGTGCAAGTGTTAATTTGATGCCCCTCTTTGTCTATAAGAGATTAGGTTTGGAAGAAGTAAAAGCAATAACTGTATCTATGCAACTTGTTGATAGATCAATCAAGCGCCCATGGGGTATGGTTGAGGACGTGCTCATCAAGGTGGATAAATTTATCTTTCCGATTGACCTCATTGCCTTTGATATCGAAGAAGACCAGTATATGCCAGTCATATTGAGCCTACCATTCTTAGCAACGAGTCAAGCCCTTATTGATGTTGAAAAAGGTGAGCTAATATTGAGGGTATATGATGAGAAACGAGTAGTATTGAGTATGTATACCGTACCCGAGCAACCAGTCGACCTCAAAGAGTGTTTTAGGGTTGATGAGTCGGTGACAATTGGCCAAGAAAAGTGTAAACTGGATGTGGATATAGGTACACTAGTTGGATCAATTAAAGATAAAAATGGTCAATTTAAAACATGGAGAGCAAAAGATAATCTTGCAAAGCTGGTAATTGCAAGCAATGCAAAACTTCCAAAGCCCAATTCAATCTTCCATAAGTGAAAGTTGCCAAAAGTCAAGCTTGACTATGACTATAAATCGAGCGCTTAATGGGAGGAAACCCATTTTACTATCCATTGTCTGTTTATTGCATTACATGTAAATTTTTGGACTGCATTAGAAAGTAAAGCACGTTTACCAATTTTTAGTAATTGAGCACATTGGAATTTTTTTCAGGCTGCACATCGTCGTTCAAGGTGTTATAAAGACTCAGATCCCAATGCTTACTAATTGAATACCATTTCGATGGTTTTTCCATGCATTTGAGTCGGGTTAACTCTTTCATTTTTTATTTATTTTGCTTTCTTTTGTCACATTGAGGACAATGTGAACTTTAAGCTTGGGGTGACTTTAATTATTTTGGTTACTTTTGTGTTTGCTGTGAAAAAAAAATTATTTGTGTGCTTGTATGTTGGATAGCCTTTCTGGGTAATGATGATATCTATTTGAAACTGTTATCGATTCATGAATTGTGACTAGGTGATGCTACTTATGCATGCTTTATATATTATACTTATCCATGTGAGATACGATTAAGTGTGAGCACAATAGTCATGATTACCACTACCTTTAGTTGGTTTATTGAATAGAATACAATGAAAGAATAGTGAACCTAAGTTGTGAAAACCACGACCACCAATTGACAACTCAATTATCTAACCAGTTGAAATGATAGTTTGGGGTGGTTAAACCAATGCGAAGGTATTTAGATAGGTGTTGATTCCATGCATGAGTAATATTTATGTGGAGTGTATTTGGCTACCAAACGGAATCTAGGTATAGACCGGATGCTAGGAATCTAATCCCCGCTTATTTATCTTGCACAAAAAATGAAAAGGCATTGCACTTGTATTATCTTATACCTTTCTTCATAGCCTAGTTGACTGAGTGATAAAGCCCGTAGGGGTTCTCAAAACTCAGTGCCCTAAGGTCTATCAGACCTGGGAGCCATCGGCCTAAAGCTCACGATAAGAGTCATCAAGAAAGCTTAAGGGAATGAGGTCTTACATATAAGCCTTTGTGCGCATAACTTGGGGATTTAGATAACTACTGGGTTTGACTTATCTAGTGAAAGTTTGATGGTCGAAGCATTCAATAAAGGAAGAATCATCACAGATCTAGATAGTAACTGTGTTGGCTAGACCTAACCAAATTTTGAGCGGTAAAAGAATAAGTGTTTTGAGTACAACTTTAGAGTTAACAACCAGGGTGAGATATTGAATATCAATATGAGAGTGTGTATTCTTACAAGAGATAAATAAAATATTTAACCATTGGGGGGGGGGGGAATATTAACCTAAAAGTTTATGTTGATTGGATTGACTATGCGCACACACATATGTCAGTCGAGCATCGGATAAGTAAAAATTGATTTTTGGTAGTATGATTTAGAAATTTTTTATGAATTATTTGAGTGTTTCAAAAATCTGAAGCAAATACGATAAGCTATCTATTATAGTAAATAGTATTACTATTTGATTGATTGTTTAAGTAAATAATCTTACTCGGGACGAACAAGTATTTAAGTTTGGGAGTATTTGATAAGTGTGTTTTGCACGCTTATCCTATCATATAAACTTGATATATAATTGTAATTTGAGTGAATTTTTACTTAATTTAGTATAAATATTGTCATTACAGGTAAAACCAAAGAATTGAGGTAAATGGAGCAAAAATAAAGAATGTGGAGCTACATAGGAGTTGATCGAGAGCGTTTGAAGATTGACATGATGGAATGGGAGTGATAAAAACCATTAAATGGCCCATTAGAGGAATTTCACAAGTTTCAGGAGTGGATTTTAACTTACAAAAAGTTTGAGGACTGAATTTTACACTTTTGAAACTTGTGAAAAACCAAATTTGGATGACTAAAGAGGTTTTGGGACCAATTTAGAAGCTCTTGGAAGTTTGAGATAAATCTTGAAAGACCTGGAGCAAAAAATGGACCAAAATGTATAATGTTGAAATTTTGGAGACCAAAATGTACAATTTTCAAAGTTTGGGGACCAAACTAAATTTTTTTTATTTTTCATAGTCTGACAGTGGTTTGCAAACCACGGCCAGACCATGGCTCCCGTAAGTTATTTTTTGACTTTTTAAAGTTGAAAATCATGGGTATTTGTGTCCTTTTTGAACTAAAACAAGTCGGAGAGGCTTAAGACTATATAAAGACCTAACCTAGGTCAGATTAGGTTGTTGAATTTCTCGAAGAGAATAGAAAAGAGAGGAGGAACGATGGCCAGATTGAAGATTGGAACTTGAAGACAAAGAATTCTTGGTGCAAGATATTCAACGTCTTCTCATCTTATATTCAAGATCCGGTTATGTATTCAAATATTTTTATCTTGTCTTTCTACCAAATTATGAGTAGCTAAATCTTTAGCTTGGATGAACAATGTAGCCTAGTTTAATTCTTTATTTTCGACTCTCAAGTTTTACTTGTAAAGTAATTATGTTTTGATTTTACTTCTTTTCTTTATGCTTGAAATAATTGGCTATTATTTGTCATTGATTTATGAATTGTAACAAATCGAGAGGTAAGTTATTAATTTGGACCACGTAGTAAAATCCGACAATTGAATAAAAGGTAGAGATAGGCTTTTCTTATTGACGTGGTTTTGAATTGAATTCTTAGGAGATTTAATGCATATAATTAAGGACCATTCTAACTTTATAAGTTGCCTTAAATAGATAGGACTAATTTGAACTCGAGAGAGGTAAATTAGATTAAATTCATGAATTCGACTGAATACAACATTAAGAATAAATCTTGAGAGGAGAAATTAGAGATGACGACTTTGGTGAACTCGTGAATTCAAATTCTTTGAACATCATTCTTGATAAATTCTTGATATTTGTATTCACATACGTTATTATATTATTTTCTTAAATTGATAGTTACATGGTAATAGTTAAATTAACAATTCCAAATTATTTTCAATAGATTATGATTAAGATTAATTGAGCTAATATCTAAATAGGATAGTATTCGTGGAAACGATAATTCGGACTCAATAGGTCCACTTTATTACTTGTTTGTGATATTGTTCACTTGCAATCTCATAATTTTCCACAACACCAAGGACATCAAGTATTATTTTGTTCCTTTGTCGATTAGTATAGTTTAACACAAAATTTAGTTTTTGATACGCTCCCTTGTATTAAAACTTAAGATTCCAAGATTCCATCTTAAAATGTCAATCTTATATATGTTATTTATTGTTTGCATCATTTTCAATGTGAGATTTATCCCTTAACACGCTCCGCAAGATAGTATCTCGTTTGAGAACACCAATCTTGTAATACATATTACTCGTTTAAGTCTTAGTCGGATTGAGTTGTTCGTTTGAGTTTAGACTATGATACCATATTAAGATTTGGAGTTCTATCTTAAAATGTCAATCTTGTTAAGAAGAGTAACACAAGCCTTATGTGTAGTTTATTGTTTGTATCATTATTCGATGCGGGATTTATCCCTTAACACAAGTCAGATTCTTTTTTATCAAAGCCATGATCCGTTACAATTTTCAAAATTGAGTGGCTACAAGACTTGAATTAGGGTGTTTGCATGCTCTGATATGATGTTAAATTACCTCATCTAAGATCTTAAAGGAGAAATATTTTTGTTATTCAAAATTTATTATTCAAGATAGAATTTTTGGTTTTTTTTTTGGCTTGCATTAGGTGACAACACATGATGGCTATATCCTCAGCTTGCAGAGGATTCCGTTTGGGCAATCATTAAAGAAAGTAGCACATAGGCCACCGGTTCTGCTACAACACGGACTTCTAATGGTTTGTAGCTTGTCTACAATGTCTTTATTATATTTATCAGAGTTCATGAACTAAAAAGTATTGGGACTAGGGATGAAATCTAAAGTCCCAACAAGTGATATTAGAGTCATGGATGTCAGAGATTAAAAAATATAGATTTGTTGAGGACGCGATTACGTGGCTGTTGAATCCTCTGGATCAATCTTTGGCTTTTCTCCTGGCTGATAATGGATTTGATGTATGGCTTGCAAGCACAAGAGGAACCAAATACAACCTTGGACACATATCTCTTGCTTCTAGCGATGGAGTAACCTTCTTCCATCATTTCATTCATCATTTTAAAACCCATTTTTTACGGACAATTTTCTTAAATGGATATTGGCAAGACTTGAATTTACGACCTCTGCCTTCTTTAACATAATGTTAAACCATCTCATCTTAAAGCTTAAACTATTAAAATGGGATAAAGTTATCTAAATTACGTATTTTGACCTCCAAAAATGGCTACCAACAGAACCCCACGCCTTCTCTTCCTACGTGTATTTTTCTTTCACGCTTGGACTACCACGTGATTTATTCAACCACATAGATATGCCTTGTAACGAGTGTATATAAAACAAAAGGTAGGAGGAAACACACTATGGCAGAGGTAGTAATTTGAGGGCCCCAACTAACAATTTCCTAGGTGGTTATAAATACTTGGAGAACAATTAGGATAGAGGACTTTCTATTATTGTGTGAGTAATAATTTTATCATTCATTTCTTGTGGAAATGAGTTTGGTATTTATAGGCAAATTCTAAATGATTCTCCCCTCTCCCCCTTTGATATGTGACAACTAGCTAAATCTGGAGAGCTCTTGCATCACATCTTGAGTGTCACCTTATTGGCTTTAATAAGGATGTCTCTTTCAGCTGCATACTAGGAGGCTATGATTGTGACAAGTTTTCTTAGCAGGCTGTTCCATTAGTCTTTTCAGGTCTAACTTAGGGATATGTCAGGACAGGCTTTCTCAACACGCAATTAGGGTCAGACTTTAACCACCTCAGCATAAAGAACAGCATCGGTGGTAGGACCTCTTTGGCATAAACAACCTCGGAGATGGGTTGAGTCAAAATAGGTTTTGACATTGTATGTGGAACGCCAAGTGGGATTGTCTTACCCACGTGGAATGCCAAGTGGGATTGGGGCGTAACAATAATTCTCCAAGTTTAGAACCTCCATTATTTATGAAGGTTACTAGACTTGGTAATGAGGAAGTGACGTGTGTGAGTTTGGTAGATGGCAGTTCAGGTCTAGTCCTACAAGGTCAGGACCTCTATCATTTTATGTGAGGTGTTGAGCTTGATGTGGGATAGAAATTGAAAGTGTAGAGGTTTTGCAGCTGGTGTGGGTCTGTAAAGATGTAAGAGATGGCTATGGATGATCCTAATTTCAAGCGGAAGAGGCTGGGCAGCAGAAGCGTCTCCTAAGAAAAAGATGCTGGCTGTATAAGAGCCTAATCCCAAGTATAATAGACTTGGTAGTAGAAGTGTCTCCTAAGAGGGAGAGGCTGGCTGTGGAAGAGCCTAATCTCAAGTGAGAGAGTCTTGGTAGTAGAATCGTCTCCAAAAGGAGAGAAGGCTACCTACAAAAGAGCATAATCCCAAGTGGGAGGGGCTTGGCAGTAGAAGCGTCTTCTAAGAGAGAGAGATGCTAGCTGTGGAAGAGCCTAGTCTCAAGTGAAAGAGTCTTGGTAGTAGAAGTATATCCTAAGAGAGAGAAAGGTTAGCTACAAAAGAGCCTTGTCCCAAGTGGGAGAAGCTTGGCAGCAGAAGTATCTCCTGAGATGAAGAGGCTGGCTACGATAGAGCCTAGTCCTAAGTGGGAGAGGCTTGGCATCAAAAGTGTCTCCAAAAGAGAGAGAGACTGGCCGCGGAAGAGACTAGTCCCAAGTAGGAAAGGCTGGCTATGGAAGAGCCTACTCTCATGTAGAGAGGCTTTGTAGCAGAAGCATCTCTTGAGAGGGAAATGCTGGCTGAAGAAGAGCCTAATCCCAAGTGGGAGAGGCTTGATAGCAGAATTGTCTCCTAAGAGAGAGAGAGGCTGGCTGTGGAAGAGCCTAGTCCTAAGTAGAAGAGTCTTGGTAGCAAAAGCGTGTCCCAAGTGGGGGAGGCTTAGCAGCAGAAACGTCTCATGAGAAGAAAAGGTTGTCTACGGAAGTGCCTAGTCCCAAGTGGGAAAGGCTTAGCAGCAGAAGTGTCTCCAAAATGGAGAGAAACTAGCTGCAGAAGAGCCTAGTCCTAAGTGAGAGAGGCTGGCTGTAAAAGAGCCTAGTCTTTAGTAGGAGAGGCTTTGCAGCAGAAGCATCTCTTAAGAGAGAAAGGCTAGATATGGAAGAGCCTAGTACCAAGTAGGAGAGGCTGGCTGTGGAAGAGCCTAGTCTCAAGTGGGAGAAGCTGGCTGTGGAAGAGCCTAGTCTCAAGTGGGAGATGCTTGGCAGCAGAAACGTCTCCAAATAAGGAAAGGCTGGCTGCAGAAGAGCCTAGTCCCAAGTGGGAGAGGCTTGGCAACAGAAGTGTCTGTGCAAACATTAATGATGAGTCCACATTGATGCATGTCTCTTTGGATGTGCTAAAAAGACGGCTGCAAGTAATGATGGCATTAAATTTTATAGGCATTGAGTTTGATGAGAAACTAACATCCCACACACGCGTGTTTGGTACGTTCGCATCATAGCCATTCAGTGATGTGGCCGTCGGCATCCTTTGGAGTTCAAGGGCTGGGATAGCATCTATTCATCAACGGCATTGATGGTTATTGGTTAGATTTGACGACTGGGGCATTTGTGGATTTTTCTATAAATAGAGAATGTCCTTCATTTCCTTTCTCTTTACACATTGACATATCCTACCTAAATCAAGAAATTATTACGGCGAGCGTATTTTTCAGTGAACGAAGGAAATTTGGATCTTTTCAGCCTTGATTTTTGAAGAGCCTCTAAGAACTTTGGTACACACAATAACCCTGGTTAGCATTTTGATGTTGCTTTTGTTGCTTTTGTTGTGAAGGGGTTGAGGATGTCTATGTACTCCGACTCCGGTGAACCGTTAGAAGCGGTCGTTGTTGTGAGTTTCAGAGAAGTGTTTCTTGAGTTAATAGATGTGCTTTCTATTCGAGGGGTAGACACGTGTACGGGAGAGGAAATTCACTTAGCTGGTTATGACGGATTAGGGTTGGTTGGGGGTAGACCTGGTGGCCCAAGCTTCGACTTCATTGGTAGGTGGGCAGCTGAAGATGTCCCCTCGATCGTTAGCGAGACGGATTTAGATTCACTCATGCAGAGCTTCAGGGTGCCTACAGATATCCGTTTCTATGTTCTAGAGCCCCACGAGAGGGCATGTGTTCCCTGAAAGGCTACGTAGCCCTGCATGTCCAATCTTTCAACTCAGGTATGAGGCTTCCACTGGACCCGTTTTACAGACACGTTCTCAGGGCTATGGGTTAGCACCAACCCGAGTGACCTCGAACGGTTGGAGCCAAGTGGCTGGGAGCCTATACTTGTGGTTTTGACATTCCATAGGGTTTGAGATGCCTCTTTATGTGTTTCAAATGGTGTATCTGTCGAAGAAGCTTTCGAGAAATATAGACAAAGAAGAGGAGGTGGAGTGGTATTACTTCGGTCCGTGGAGAGTACATCAATCCTTCGTCTTGGACTGTTCGTCATCAATAAAGTTGTGAAAGGAGACTTGGTTTTGGGTGTCCAAAAATTGGTAGAGGGTGGTAAGTGACCTGGAGCTGGAGCTAGACGTGTCGGGCGTGTATGGAATAGGGAGTGAGTGGACCAGATCGGTAGGGATATGGGTTGCTAAATTTATCCTTTACTGATAAGTTCGTTGGTATTGTACAGATGCTATCATGCACTGCGAGTTAAATGTGGGGTTGGATGTTCTACGGCCGATATACAAACAAGCCTCTGAAGAAAGGCAGTTGGGAAAGCTCATTTTCATTCCAAGGCATTTAATAGAGCTCAGCCAAATGGTGACAAGAGGTATGCTTTTAATGTTGTGGTTGGTCTTGTGCATTATGGCCTAGCTTAATATGATTCTTTATTTTGCAACTGACTTTGAGCAAGGTAAGTGACCAACACCCCCTGGAACGTTTAATGGGTGCACGTGTGAGGCAACTTCGCCCAGGGTATTCTAAAGAAGCCCATCAGAAGAATGAGATCGAAGAGATAAGTCGAGAGGCGGCTCGTAAGGAGGCTAAATGCCTAGTTGTCGATGTTGGCGGAGGTGACGAGTAGGAAGAAATGGCTCCTTAACCCAAGAGGCCAAAGGTTGTAGATCGTTCAAAGCCTACTCTATCGAGGCTGGTTAGGGGGGAATGGTCGGCGAGGGCTCTAAGCATAAAAAGAAAGAAACCTCCTTAGAAGGCATCGTATGGCTTATTAGTGGAGATGAGGCAGTCAATGTTGCCACGGACCCCCTGCAGAGAACTCTCTCGGTCACTCTCACTAGAGCGATTGTTCTTAGTGATGCTCCATTAGGGAGCAAAGGAAGAGGCAAGGGCAAGGAGAAAGTTTTCGTTGACTTGGCGTCTTCTAGGGAGAGCAGGAGGCGAGTCCTCGTAGGAAATATTTGAAGACTTGATAAGTAAGGTGGGACAGAGGCTTCCCGACGAGGCCATTCAGGACCTGAACCTTCAGGCTGCCCTAGGGAGTGAAGCATTCAACATGTACATCCCCCAAAGCTGGAAGGCCTTTGTAACTAAAAGGGATATGAAGGATCTACTAGAAGCCAGCATTGCCTGTTCCATTCGTGCCGCATCCACCTCGATGAAGTCTCTTAATGCTTTGAAAGAGTATAAAAAGAAAATGGCAGTGGAGGCGGCTAAAGTGGCAAAGTTCCGTGCAGCCATGGACAGCTTGATAGAAATGGTTGAGAGTGCCAAAGCCACCTACCAGAAGATGAGTCAAGATTTGGTTGAGCTGAGGACAACATCGCTGCCATGACAAAGAGGCTTAACGATGCTGTTACTACCTAGGTTATCGCTTCCTCATCCCTAGAGAAGGCAAATGAGGAGAAGAATGTGATGCAGTTGTCTAGCCAGAACGAGATCTTAGTGCTTAAGGATGATTTGGAGGCCTCTACTAAGGCGCGATTGGATGCTGAAGGGGCGTATGTCAACCTATTGGCCGAAAAGAAAATGCTTGAGGAAAGGTAGGCAAGAGCGGAGGCTAAGTTTACTACGAATTTTCATAATACTAAAGCTTATGCCAGCCTCTCAGCCTTTTTTACCAGTGTTGGGCAGCAGGAGGTGATTACGGCCCTCCGCAGTGCATTTTTCGATCTCAATATCACCTCTTTGGAGGACAAGTTCTCCTATGTAGAACTGAGTAACGATGATGATGCATCCGCTACTCCAAATGAGTAGTACTTTATGGTTTATTTAATCATTTTTGTAAGAATCTCTTAGCAAAGGATCTGATGTAATGAAATTCTTTGACTTTAACGAAATTCCACGTATCATTTTTGTTATCTTTATTTCTGAAATGTTTTCCTTTCATATAAATGCAAGTTGATCAGGAGGCTCTCTTAAGTGTAACGTAAATAAGCAAATGGAAGAGGCTTATTTATAAGTAAAGTGTATAGTGAAAAAAAAATGCTCCTCATTTAATTGAAACAAAAAGAGCGCTTAGCTTTACACAAATCGGAAGATGCGTTCCTTAAGAAAAGGGACTTTTTGTTTTGCACATTTAAAACTTAAATCAAGTGATGAAAGAGTTCCTCCAACCTTGTTTACTGATAGTACCGATGTGGGTGCTCGGCATTCCAAGGATGATGATGTTGCTTAGTATTCATGTCTTTGATATTATACGTGTCGGTGAGGCACTTCTTAGATTATATGATAAGGACCCTCCCAATTGGGCCCTAGTGTTCCCATGGCCACCTCCTTCGAGGACAAGAAAACTCTGTAAAGGACCAGGTCGCCTAAGTAGAAGGACCTCTTCTTTACCTTTTTGTTAAAGTACCGAGCCATCTTTCTTTGGTAGGAGGCTATCTTTGATTGGGAGTTATCCATTCGCTCTCCTAAGAGATCCAATTCAGCTCGCATGAGGTCGTCGTTATTGCTTTCATTGAAGAACAAGCAACGAGGTGGGAAGAGGCCAACCTATACTGGGCTCATAGCCTCGAAACCATAAGCCATAGCAAATAGGGTTTCTCTCGTTGGTGTCCTGGCAGTGGTCCTGATCGGCCAGAGTACGTAGGGTAGCTCTTTGACATAGGCCCCTTTTGACGAATCAAGCTTCCGTTTGAGGGTGTATTTAATTGTCTTGTTGACTGCCTCCACTTGACTGTTAGCCTGAGGGTGGTGGGGGCTATAGAAGTGCTTGGCAATCCCAAGCTCCTCGCATATGTTCCTGATCTTCCTGTTGTCAAACTGCCTCTCATTGTCCAAAACCAGAGATTGGGGAATTTCGAACTTGCAAATGATGTTTTTCCATATGAACTTGAAGGTATTAGCCTCGATATTCTTCATTACTGACTTAGTTTCAACCCATTTTGTGAAATAGTCAATAACAACTATGGCATGACATGCATTGCATCTTCCTCTAGGTAGCGGGCCTATGAAGTCTATTCACTACTAGGTGAAGGGCCAGGGGCTAGATACCACGGTTAGCTCTTGGTGAGGCTATCGTGTAATCATGCTGAAGCGCTGGCACTTATCGTATTTCCATGTGTGGAGCATGGAATCTCTTTTTAAAGAAGGCCAGAAGTAGCATTGCTTCAAGATCTTTTGGGCTAGGGCCAAGCCCCTTGTGTGGTTGCCACATATTCCCTCGTGGACCTCCCTGAGGATGTAGTCTGCCTCATTACTGCCTATGCACCTAAGGAGGGGCATGGAATAGCCTCGTTTGTAGAAGACGTCGACAGACAGCAAAAAGTGAGCTACACTCCTCCTCAATTTTCTAGCCTCTTTCCTATTGGTAAGGAGGGTTCGATCCTTCAAGAATGTGAGGATGGGATCCATCCAAGCGAAAGTATCCTCAATCCACATTACCTCTTTGACAACCTCTATGGATGGCTTGCTGAGGTGTTCGATGGAAACCAGTTTGATGAGTTCTAAGTCCTTACTGCTTGCCAGTTTAGATAATACGTCAGCGTTGGCGTTATTTGCCTTTGGCACTTGGACTAGCTCGAACCTTTTGAAGCTTGGGCTAAGCTCTCTTGCTACTTTAAGATAGGAAGCCATTCTTCTTTCTCTAGCGGCGAAGCTCCCATTTACCTGGCTCACGACTAGTTGGAAAATCAATTGCGACTAAGAGCCTCTGAACCTTCATTTCCTTGGCGAGGCAGATACCAACTAGCAGGGACTCATACTCCGCAACGTTGTTTGATGCTTTAATGCCGAACCTGATTGTACAATTTAGCTTATGACCCTCGGGGTTGGTAAGTACAACCCTAGCACCTGCGCCCATGTCTCCAGAAGACCTATCAACGAAGAGGCACCAAGTAGGTGGCTCGAGAGGTTCCATGGAAGCGTCCACTTCAGGAGTGTTGGAAAACTTGTCTACTTGCCTCTTGATGGCAGCTCTGAGCTTGAAGATAATGTCGAACTGGATAAGTTCGACAACCTATTTCAACAACTTCTCTGAGGCATCGGGATTTTGCATTACCTGCCTCAGGATAAAGTTGGTAAGAAGGTGAATGTTGTGGGCCAAGAAGTAGGGCCTCAGTTTTCTGGAGACAGTGATAAGCGATAACGCTAGTTTTTCCATATTAGGATAGCGTGTCTCTGCTCCTAGGAGGGCTTTGCTTACGTAGTAAACTAGCAATTGGCGATCCTCTTGTCACACCAGAACCAAGCTTATTGACTCAGTTAAGTATAGAAACAAAGACTCTCCTAACCTAGGCTTTGATAGCAGGAGAGCTTGACTTAGGTGTTCCTTTAGGGCCTGGAATGCAGCATCGCATTCTTTAGTTCATTCGAACTTGTTACCTCCTTTCAAGAATTTGAAGAAAGGGAGGCACTTGTGTGTAGGTTTTGAGACAAACCTGTTGAGGGCCACCATTCTCCTGATGAGGCATTGCATATCTTTTGGCCTCCTGGGCGACTTCATTTTGATCAATGCCTTAATCTTCTCCAGGTTGGCCTCGATGCCCCTTTGGTTTACCATATAGCCTAAGAACTTTCCAAAGGCAACACCAAAGATGCATTTCAGAGGATTAAGCCTCATCTTGTAAGCTCGGATCTGGAAAGTCTCTTCTAGGTGTAGCACATGGTCTTCAGCTTTCAATCTTTTAACCAGCATATAATCTACGTAGACTTCCATGGTGGAACTAAGCTGGTCAGAAAATATCTTGTTGACAAGCCTCTGGTATGTTGTCCTGGCATTTTCAAGCTGAAGGGCATGACCTTGTAGCAGTAGAGGCCTTTGTTAGTCACAATGATGTGTGGTCCTCGTCCGATGGGTACATAAGAATCTAGTTATTTCCAGAGTAGTCATCCATAAAGCTCAAGAGCTCATGTCCTGAAGTAATGTCTACCAGCTGATCAATCCGAGACAATGGAAAGCTATCCTTAGAACATGCCTGGTTGAGGTTGGAGAAATCTATACAAATTCTCATCTTCCCACCCAGCTTTTTCACCAAAACTGGATTGGAGATCCATTTAGGATAGCGGGCCTCTCAGATGAAGTTACTCTGCAAAAGCTTTCCAACCTCCTCTTTCAAGGCTTCGTATTTTGGATTAAAGGGCCTCATTTTCTACCGATGCGATGAAAGCTTGGGATCGACATTAAGCCGGTGACAACTTACTCTTGGGTCGATTCCCACCATATCCTCATGTTTCCATGCAAAAACATCAAGGTTGTGACGGAGTAACTTCTTCAAAGCCTCATTAGACTCTTCGAAGAGGTCATTTCCTACCTAGAGCCTCCGTGTTTGATTGGCATGGTCTGCCACAAATCTTTCCAGCTCCTCGACTGATGAGGCCTGAGAGTCAGCTCCTGTCTCCCTAGGGTTGATGTCTTCTGGAGAGGTTGCTTATTCCATTGTGACATTCTCTAGTGCCTCTTTCAAGGCTTCTGCCATATCTACATCTAGGAACGTCATGTTGACTTCTTTCTTTTTTGCCTTTTGCAATGCATTCCTATAGCATTTCTTAGCTTCTAGCTTGTTGCCTTTCACCGTGACTATGTCCTCCTTAGTGGAGAACTTCATATAGAGGTGGTGAGTGGTTGTAACGGCACAAAGCTCTTCCAAGGTTGGTCGGCCTAGAACACCAAGGTAGGCTGACCTTCTGTCTACTACCAAGAATTTTTTGAAGGTGTGGGTGGTCATAAGCTATTCTCCCATTGTAACGGCCAGGCGCACTATCCCTTTGGGGTAACGCAATCATCTGTAAAGTTGTAAAGTGGCTCCGAAGAAGGGCCAACAGGGTTTCTATGTTCATCTGCTCATATGTGCTCAAGAAGATGACATTTATTGAGTTGCCATTGTCCACGAGCATCCTTCCTAATCCATTTCTTGCCACTACTGCCCTTACTACTAGGGTGTCGCAGTGGGAATAGATGATTTCTTTCATGTCTTCCTCTGTGAAGGTGATGGGGTCTATCTTCTTTGATCCTGATTGGCAGCTATTTATGAGCCAGTTGGTCATTAGTTTTTCTTCAGCCTCTTCTGCGTAGCTTATTTGAGCATCCCGCGTCTAGCCTCCTTAGTAGGGTCTCACATAGATGGTGTCAATTTCTCGAATAAAGGCCTTTTTAGGACCATTGATCAAGTGCTGCTCCGAGCCTCTTTCAATCTGGAGGTGCCTCCCTGAGCTCTTGGAATTATGCCGAATTTGTTCATGGCCCATTGGCCTCCTATCTCCTTATTGAGGTCGTCTGTTATGGAATGGAGGCTGACGACACCTTATCAGAGGTTGCTCTCCACATCTTTGCTCTGACCCTCATCTGGGGCCGGTGTTCACTCTTTTCCTGTTTCCCAATTTTTCCACCTCACGAAACTCATCCGTGCTATAGCTATAGCTCCAGTGGACCTGATAGTAACTAGTCAGTACCTTTTGATAGAGATGAGGTATTGGTGGTGTGCTGGTCCCTATATCGTAATACGTCATATGGGGCATATTGTAATTATAGAGTCCAGCGATAGAGCCTAGAGCTCCTGGGTTGTGTAAGAAGGAAGTAAGCCCTCTTATGCAGAGGCCACGTAGCTAATCCGAACATTTGGATCAGATGGGTACTCTCTCCAATGTTGAGTTTGTTGGTGGAGGGACCTACCCGGGCCTTGGTCGTATCCAGCTCTTAGAACTGGGCTTGCAACCACTCCACCATGATTCATGTAGAGGATCATGTTCTCATTAGTGATCTCCTCGGTGATCATCTCCACCAATTGGTCGAAGGTGGCTAGGTTTTTGTTGCGGACATTCGTCCAGAACGGAAGGTTCATGTCCAATCTTTCTTTTAAAGCAAAGAGGGCTTCGGAATCAGATATTCTCTCGTAAAAGAGCATCTCTTCGTTAAAGCGGCTTAAGTAGCTCTTCAACTATTCAAATTTGGCCTGCCTAACATCATGGAGACGTTGTACTGGGGCTGAAGCAGGTTTTCCTGACAAGAAGTAATTGATGAAAGTCTTCTTTAATTTCGGCCAGCTAGAGATGCCACATGCGACGAGCTTGTTATACCACCTTTTTGCTCTCCCAGATAGGGTAAGGTGGAAAGCTCTGCACTTCAAGGCTGGGGTAGCTTATCGGAGACTCATATTCATCTTGTAGGTGTTCACATGGTCCAAAGGGTCCCACTTGCCCATGTATGGAAAAATCTTTGGCACGCGAAATTCATGGAAAATGGACACGTTCTTATTTTTCGCTGAGAACAGTAGATTCTCGTCGTCGTCATCTATATCGAATGACCTCATCGGCCTTGGGTTCTCTTCTCCAATGTTTGTTTCTAGTGGATACTGGAGGAGGCGTTGAGCCTGTGGTTCACTCTTATAGTACCTGGGTTCTTTGTACTGAGGCTCACGTGGTGGATATAGTTAGAAGTCAGATTTATCCATGGTTGCTGCATCCTTTGCTCTCATCTCCCGCCTATTTCTAAGTAGACTCTGAGGCTGCTCTCTCCTCATGAGGCTCTCTCGGGGCCCATTCTTGGGTCCATGCCCTCTCAGCCATTCAGAAACGCAGGCAGACATTGCAGGTTGAGGCCTTTCTTCATCTCTAGGGGGAGTAGGCCACTTCTTTGTATGTTCTAGTATGTAAAGTCTCTCATTTTGCTTCAAGATCCAAGGTCATCTGCTATTTACCTATGGCTCATCACTGGAAACGTCCTGGTTGGATCCATGGAGCCCTTGGCCCTGCATATTCATCCGTTGGATGTAACCCTGCATCTGGGCATGGTGTTAGGCCAGCTGCCTCACGCTCGAGGCCATGGTTCTCATTTCTCTTTCGAGGTTGGTGGGAGCCCTCCTCATACGTCTTCTCTGCGGGGCTTCCTCGCCTTTTGTTGCATTTGCAACTTCTTTGTCCGTTGCAGGTCTGGCTCTTCTTGGGTTCTCGTCCTCATTGCTTCCATTCATTCTTCTCTTCGGTGGGTTAGCAGACCCTTGTTCAGAGAGGCTCCTTTTTCAAGAAGGCTTAAGCTTTTAATCACGTTTCACTCGTGGTTTGAATTTGTGGTTTTCCACATACGGCGTCAATCCGTTGACCTCCAAAAATGGCTACCAACAGGAACCCCACGTCTCTTTTTTCTACGTGTATTTTCCATTCACGCTTGGACTGCCACATGATTTATTCAACCATGTAGATATGCCTTGTAACAAGTATATATGAAATAAAAGGTAGGAGAAAACACAATAAGGCAGAGGTAGTAGCTTGAGGGCCCCCAACTAACAATTTTCCAGGTGGTTATAAGCACTTGGAGAACAATTAGCATAGAAGACTTTGTATTCTTGTGTGAGTAATAATTTCATCATCTCTTTCTTGTAGAAATGGGTTTGGTATTTATAGGAAAATTCTAACTCTCCCCTTTGATGTGTGATAAGTGGCAAAATCTGGAGAGCCCTTGCGTCACATCTTGAGTGTCACCTCATTGGCTTTAATGAGGATGACCTTTTCAGCCACAAACTAAGAGGCTATGATTGTGACAAGCTGCCTTGGCAGGCTGTCCCATCAGTCTTTTCTGGTCTGACTCGGAGGTATATCAGGAGAGGCTCTCTCAACACGCAATTAGGGTCGAACTTTAGCCGCCTCGGCATAACAAACAGCCTCGGTGGCAGGACCTCTTCGGCATAAACAACCTCAAAGATGGGTTAAGTTTTGACTTTGTACGTGGAACGCCAAGTGGGAGATAAAAGTAGAGACTCTCAATACCGTCAAGAATTTAGTTACTTTTTACTAAGTACAGATAATAAAGAGAAATGTTTTGATATCACCAAACAAAGAACAAACTGAAAATAGAAGATATATTTGATTGTAGAACGCATCATAAGTTAAAATTTGAACCAAAACTGACGACTCTCAATCATCTAGCAAATGTTTGGTTATGGAACCACATAAAACATTATTTCATTAGTTGTAGACTCACTAGCACATGAACATAGAATATATATTTGGCAAAGGTGCTTAGAATTACATTTTTTTTAAAATGATGAGGAGAAATACATACCAAAGCCAAACATGCTATGGCCATCGAGGGGGCTTCTCTATTTATTTCAACTTGTGTTGTCATATATCATAATTCTTATGTTATCAGAATATACACAGCACGCAGAATATTAAAGATCCAAGAACCCAAAGGGTTCAGCAACTTCTGGCTACTCTCCGTTAGAGCTCCACTGTTGTAGATTAAAACTCCACTGCACTAGAAACTTCAAGATCCAGATTACAATACTTGTTCACAGTACGAATCTACAGAGATTTGTGCAAGATCAACAACTCTTAAGAATAACATCACAAAGAAATAGATTCTTACAGTATTATGCAAGGATTTATAGAGAATATCACTCAAGAGGAGGGAGAAGAGTTGTGAATAGTCGTGCCCTAACAGATTAGGATTCTTATATCTTCTATAATGGATAGTCCAAATTGAATCTTGGGGTCCAATGGTGAGAAGAGAGTCCAGACATTTAAGAGTTGCTACTTGACTAATTGTGAACTGAAGTTGTATTTTCACCAATGCGACTGTTCTCCTTTTCTTCTTGGATTACATTATCCATAAAGAACATGTTCAATGATAGTCCTTATCAACTCCCACTTCCAAGTTCCAAAGAACACGTGCAATTCACCTAGAGTCTATGTTAAGCAAACTTAAATAGTTCTTAAAACTTATTTAAAGTCAGAGTTTTAGTGTTTATGTGAGCTGGGTTAAGCTCGGATGGCATTTTTTCAATTTGAACTAAATTATCAGATATCATATCTAAAGTGTAGCTTGACATCGATAATATTGGGTTTTTACTTAAATGTACCAATTTCTTCGATTAAGCCTAGTAGTCACAAAACTTCTTTAATAGCTTATGTGACTAATATATACTCTGCTTTAGTTGTAGAAATGGCTACTACCTATTGCAACTAAATCTTCCAACTCACACATCCATTACAAAAAAGTAGACACGTAAGAAAAGGTGGATCTTCTATTATTCGTGTTTCGAGCAAAGTTTGCATCTACAAAACCTTAAGGCATTTCCCCTCGTTACTTTTTTTGAAAGTTAAAACCAATATTTTCTGTCCATTTTAGATATCTAATTACCCATCTTAATGCTTGAAAATGCTCTAAACCTGAGTTAGACATAATTAATTATCCTAATGATGTGCATAACTATATATGTGGACTGATAAGTGCATTTTGTACACTTATTTGAGCATTAAAACTAAACTTTTATTCTGTTATTTTATTGATTAGCTACTTAATTTAGTGTATTGTTCTTTCTATATCAGTTATGGACACGTTTATAAGTAATTAGAGAAGAATGAACAAAAAGAGCAACAATTTAGTGAAATCAATGAGTAAATGATAAGAAATTGAGTTTTTCAAGTGAATATCAAGAGTCAAACATCGGAGTATGAGGAATAAGATAAAACCAATAAGTTTAAGGTGTGTTTGAGTGACAATAAAGATTTGAAGCAAATGATTAGACACCTAACAGCCAAAGAACAGAATTGAGAAACTACCTACCAAAGTATGTGGAGAAATTAGAGAATAAATTTTGGTATTAATATCTACACAAGGCAAATGATATACAATTGAAAATATAATTTAATTACAAGTCCAACACTTTTTACAAATCCCAATGTGGAGTTTTCTACAAGAAGTTATGGCCATTTGAAAAACAGTCGCACAGAAAAACTAAGATGGACGATCGCCCAAGCTTAAAGTTGGGCGAGCACCCAGCACCAAATTGGAATAGCAAAGACTTAAAAGTTTGCCTAGACGATCTCCTTGGTTTGTACTGGGCGATAGCCGAGTGTTTTTTTTTTTTTTTTGCCAGCGATATTTTGTAACCTTTTGAATTCAACTTTAATGAGGAAACTTTTTGGGACACGATTTTAATGATTTTTGGAGATCTTTTGAGACACAATGAGGATACTATATATATGAGTTCTTAATTCATGATTAGGGAGCCGATTAATGGAAGAAATAAAAGAGAAGAAGCAAGAAACGAAGATCAAGATCCACTCTTTCGAGTTTTCTTCCTATCCGGGTAATGGATTTTATATTTACTTTATATTTTCTTCTTCTTAGTATGCTAGGCGAGATTATTTTGTTCTAGGATCATGATGAAATTTATAGCATGAATCTTTAATTCTTTGAACCTGATCTTTAATATTCAAGCATGTTTTTAATTTTGAACAATTGATATTGTTTTCTCCAAATTGCGTAATATTTTCTCCTCCAGAGCAACCATATGTACAAAGCAAGAGTTGAAATTAACTAGAGGATAAATGTTAAATAATAAAGCAACAGAGCATGATCAACATACAACAGCTTACCTTACGGTGGTTGGTATACATGATTCATCACATATCAGCTACTTCTTTACTATTCATATTCTCAATAAGTTTTTCATTCTCGCAGCCCAACGTAACCTCGACCTTGACCGACGAGTCAACAAGAGAAAATCTAAACTCCCTAAAATCATGGGCATCACTACCTCTAGTAGTATGTGGCACAGAATGAGGGATAACTATTGTCTTAGCAGTGACCTTTTCTTTATCGGCACGTCCTTTTTTTGTTTAAAGGTGATAGAGACGGGTCTTCAACATCAGTGGCGAATCTAGCCGTATCCATCACACCTCCAAGATCAAAATCCATATCTGAAAAAGAAAATAGAGGTTGATAAAGCAAGTACATGCAAAATCAAAAGTCAAAAGATGGATAAAGACCTAAAAGTAGCCTACCCTCAGATGATCCAATGTGAAACAGCCACAAGTTCTCATTAGATAGCACCTCACTCATATGCACCCCTAGAGGCGTCAAGTGTAAAAGCTTATCTAGACGTGCCTTCAACCCATGATCAAGATCTAGGGGCTCGTTAAAAATCTTACAAAAGGGGTTCTTTAACAGGTTTTAAAAGGGAATTGTCCTATCTCAGGCCGAACAAAAAACAAACGCTTCCTCCAACCGCTATTAGAATTAGGAAGTGAGGTAATAACAATCATACTTTAAGTTGAATATAGGCATAATAGTAACTCCTAATCACAAAAAACATATCATACACACTTCTAAAGAGTCTCAAACATAGCTCGATGTCATTTTCAAGACACAAGTACAAAAAATAAGTTGATGGACGCCATGAGTTAAGAGTCAACTGGCCGGGAGTGACGTGAAATTCGTTGAAAAAAATGAACAAGGGATGAAGAGAAACCTCAAACATGATGTCATGCTATCACAGTAGACTACCACCTCCATAGGATCTGATTCTGGAATCCACTCACTAGGACCAGGAACTCAGTATAAGTGACCTGGGGGTAACTTATATTTTTTCAACATTCTTTCAAAACTCTTAGGATTGTAAGAACTACCATCAGTTGGAAGATCTAACTCAATTAATTTACCGTGGGGAGAGTGTCCCAATTGGATGTTAAGCAGGCATGGTACCATAAAAGAGCTAGCATTAGAATTTACAGACGAGCTGATGCACGATGCCACCCTCGGTCGAGTGAGCTGTAGCATAGGATGGGCATGCCTACCCATCCTTGGCCAAGGAATCTGTGGTGTGGGATGGGCGCACCTACCCGCCCTTAACCACGGCAACCATAGCCCATCCCGAGGCGGTTGAAAATGAAGGATGGATGATACTCTCTCGTTTGATCATGTCCCCGTCTAATGATTTTGTTCATTCAAGAATCGAGGCCACCATGTCCTAAAGAACTAACAAAAGTCCATTCCTCAACCAGTAGATGATCATCATTTCTCCCTACAGATAAGGTACGATAAGATGGGTCCCTAAAACTACTACTAGATTTGTTGGTTGAAAAACCACTACTAGACATGATCACCATCTTATACAAAACAAAAAGAGAAGGCCAAAAAGCTTAAAGAAGAGTAGGTGTGAAAGAATTACCTTAGGCGACGATAGAAAAAATAAACCTTTATAACTCAGACAGGGATAAAGAGACTAGTCTGAAGAGAAATCTAACCAAGTAAAATAGTCTCCCACCTTTCCTCTCTTATATAGGAAAATAAATGGGGGGAATTCAAATTTCAAAATTCCCCCCCAGGAGGGAAAAATCCCTCCTGAATGGGCTTAGGCTAAATTGGTCTAAATTCGGCCTACTACATGGCGAATCATCATTTGACCATGCCTCACCATTGGGTATCCCTTCACAGGATTTTTGTTACGAATAAATAATAAAATAACACACCTTTCAAGTAATTATTATTGACTGAAAAGGTCAAAAAACAACAAATATACTTTCCACTGACGATAATCTATAAAAGATAGAGATTCTTACGATGATAGCTATGGAAACCGTGATTATACTTTGACAGGTGATGGTGGCGCATCCTAGAACACCCACATCTATAGTCCATATGTTCTGTCTACACGCATGCCTAGTTGGTCTCATAGCTCGCCACTTACATTTGGGCAGCAATAACCCAAATGTCATTAAAACAGCAGACTGACAGTTACCAGTAGTAATGAGAAGCTGTAACGTCCCTCATTAACTCTAAGTAATGAGGAAGATAAAGAGACACATGTCATTAAAGACTTTAACTCCAAAGAACCCCTATATATAAGGGTGACTTCCTAGGTAAAAACAGACTCTCAGATATATTTTTAAGCACTATTACTCTGTAGAATTCTCTTTCATATATTTGTCCTTATCTTTTACTAATTATCACACCGGAGTGGAGACGGGGAGAAAATCCACGCCACCTTTTGCAGATCTCAACCACTGCTGCCATCGAGCACAAAGAAGTAGAAAACCACTTACCATCAATAATGATCCCCCCTCATCTATTTATTTGATTATGTATAAAGTTTCTATTAAGAAGATGACATGTATTTGAGACATCAGATCTGAACTCAAATCCAAAATCCTAGCTCAACTAAGAGATTCCTAGAGACCCATGGTACAGAGAAAGACGACGATGTTCCAACATAACAATTCCACCCCAACCAAAATCTAGGTGGCACAAGACACACTTAAAATGATAATAGAGAGGCCACTAAAGTTGAGCTTAGGTCACTACATGTTAGAGAAAACGCCAACAAAAACACCTACGGTGTCATCGTTAAAACATTACAAGAAATTAAAAAGGCCCAAACAGCAAACTACAAGAAAACCAATTGTGACCCTGTTGGTAGGAAACAGCTCATTGAACATGGAGGTTGAGTGTTTGATTGGTGACCTAATGGATGATAGAATCTAACCCGCAAATGGCGAGCCCAAACACCTCTAAGCACACAAAGACAAAAAGCTTGAAACCCATAAAATATGTTTAGATCTTACTATTCACTGCTGAATTAACTTCTCTAAAAAAATTTGGTGGCCGGCAGAAGAAGTGAAGTTTTTGTGAAAAAATCTATGTCATCATCATAGCCTTTTTTTTTTTTTACATAGTTCCCACAGACGATGCCAATAATAATACCTGAAAATGTAGGGGTCATCATAATGAGCTCTTCCGCTTCGATGATATGAAAAAGAGGATGGAGAACTCTCCCCGTTTGTCCTCCGGTGTTAGAATTAGTCTATGGAGAAGATAAAGATAAAATCAATATAATGCTTATGTATCTAAAGGAAGAGAGAGAAAGAGAGCAATTTCACTAAAGGATAAAGTTGTTAGGGGATGGACACATGACAATATATATATATTATGTTGATATTGTGGAGCAAATCACGTTGCAATTGTCATATCTATATTGATATTTTATAGACATATCAACATCGGTAGGCTCGATTTAACCAACAATTATCATATTGTTACTTCATGTCATTTTTCTCTCGTGGTTGATGATTTTATTTTTCTTAGGTTAGTTTTAAAAGCTATCGGTATTAGAGGCCATTTAGACAACGATAAAGAAAATAATTGGCCATCATCCAGCTTTAGGGATAAGTTGGTTAGGTGTGAGATGATACTCGTCAAAATGGGAAACAAAGAAAGGGTGCTTGGAAAACCTAAGTTCCACACCCATACTATACTTGTCAACTGCAACCTTAACAACATTGTCATCAAGGGCACGCTCAGTCAAGTAAGGTGCCCAGTAGACATGATCTAGAAACAACTTAAATTTTTAAGTGACCTCGTAAGTTAGATTTGTTGTAAATGCTACTTACTTTTGGGATCTAGAGCTCTACCGCTCCATCCACTGCAGACGCCTTAGAAGCACTAAGTTGGTCGAAGAAGTCGTATATATCTTTACCCAAGGAGTTGTCCAAAAACCACACTCCATCGCTTCTGTGCCTTTGTTACTTGCATTTCCACGTGTTGAATTTTTACCCATCGAGTTAAGGAGTTGGCCGTAAATCACACTCCCTCGCTGCCGTGCTTTCTTTACTTGCATGTGTACGCGTATATATCTTCACCCAGCAATTTAAGAAGTTGGCTGCGAACCACACTCTCTCGCTACCTTGCTTTCTTTACTTGCAATCGGGATGAGAGAGTTTTAACTTGAAAATAACTGAGCTTTATTTGAATTCGGCTGTTGTTGAACAAACTTGAAAGTAAAAAATGATATGCATCTTAGCGCTAATAAATAAAAAACCCATTGCATAGCTATGGCTGTAGGGGGGCACTTTCACACGCTACTACCTTCCGAAGCGTGTTCATGTAGCACGCCCTCGCCTCTGTTTAGTTGCATCGGACCTCGACGATTCTACCTGGTGTTAGGGATTTCATGGCCAAGTGATGGATGGAAGTGGCCGCCTATAAATTCTTAAGCATGGGTCTATCGAGGACTCCCTAATAGACGGAGTGGGTATTCACCACCAAGAACTCCAAGAACTTCTTTAAACGGCACAGGGGCTCTTCGAAATCCATTATAAGGGTGATTCTTCTTCGTGGGATGAGGCTATCTCCTGTAAAGTCGAACAGTGGTTCTGAGATGGCTGTCGGCTCGTGGTTTATATCCATTTGGTCGAAAGTACATCTAAACAGGATGTTTACAGTACTGCCATCATCGACCAACATTCGTCCTAACTCATTCCTAGCAACAACAGCGCAGACTACCAAGGCATCACAATGTAGATAATGGACATTGGCCTCATCCTCTTCTGTGAATGTCATATGTAGGGCCCTGGGTCGATGTCCGTAATCCTTGCCACTGATTTCCTTGATCAATTATTTCTCGTACATCAGGATAGTCTTCCGTGTTATGATTTCAAGTCCAATGTATACAACAGAAATTGGGAAGAAGAATTGCTGGTCAGGGAATCGCCGCAGGCGGTCTTAGTAGGAGAGTCAGGATTATCTCTATTCAGTTGAACCTCCAGTAGTGGTTGGTATGAGGCTTAGGCGAACGTCGTCCTTTCCAGCGGTGGTGATCTCCTTTCTCTACTTGTTATGTCAGCTACTCAAGGGTGGAGGCCATGTTGTAGAGGACCTAACACCCAACCTATCAAATACGATGACAAACGCGATGGGTTTTCTACTCGTAACATAGGGGGTTTCGCTCGCTCATCATTGTACAAAGGCCTCGAATTCAGGTTCTGAAGATTCTGATCACTTGAAATAGAAAGGTCATCCTGATATCTACCGCTCTCTATTGAACCAAACCTTGAAGAGGTTCATCAAGCACGGCCATACTTAGGTCCATGTTGGAGAGATTGATTCTCCAACAGTTCGAGTGCCGCCTTCATCCGAGCATTCTCTAGCTTCAGGTCTTAGTTCTCCTGCTCGACCGTCCGCTTCTGTCGTTGTCTTCTCCTCTTACAACGGGTAACGTTCTGAAGGTCATGAACGTTTTCTTGTGGCTGGGTCGTGTGGTGGAACTTAATCCCATCCTCAAGAGAGTTATATGTCGCTATGCGCTTTCTGGTAGAAAACAAGTTTTTAAACCTTGCGGAGAGTTCTCTAACCTTTAGCTCTTTGGAGAATGAGAGGTCCTTGTCGTTGTCGTCATCGTCAAGGTCGCATGACCGTTATGGTCTTTCATCTTCAGGTTTCACATTTGCAGCCCTGGAGTCCCTTCTCTTCTCTCAGTAGTCATCAATGGGCTCACTACGCCAGCTACTCAACGATTGAGGTCGAGCTACAGACGACCTGGCCCCCAACCTGTCAAATACGCTGGCATGGGCATCTGGATTTTCCACTCACGAGGCACGAGGTCTCTCTTGGATCCTGGGATTTTGCCCATTGAGGATTGGTGAATCATCTTAAGACCGATGGCTTTCGATAGAGCCAGACCTTGAAGGGCTTCGTCGGATACGGCTAAGCTTGGGTCTATATTGAAGAGATTGATTCTTGAACAGTTCAAGCACCGCCTTCATCTGGACATTGTCTAACTTCAAGTCCAAAATGTCTTGCTCAACGTCCGTCTTTGTCGTTGTCTTCTCTTCTTGCGGTGGGTTATGTTCTGAAGGTCTTGAACACTTTCCTACCGCAAGTCAGTATAATGGGACTCTATTTCTTCTTCTAGGGAATTTTTTGTTGCCATGCTCTTTTTTGTAGAAAACACATTTTTACCACAAGTTTTAGGTTTTGTAACAATTTTCAATTCCCACAGACTGTACCAATCTGTTGACATCAGAATCTGCACTGTCCACATGTCAACAGATCTCCAGTCACTCTTCTACTAACTTGTATGCTACATGTACACTAGGATGATAGTTAGGCACCAAGATCACAAGGAAAAAAGGATTCGGCGATCGTTGATACTCTAACAATCAAGTCAACTGCTGGTATATGGAATAATATATGGGAGAATAACAAATTGGGTGTGGGAGGGACAACCAGGCAGAGATTTGAGCATAGTTTAAAGGGGAGAAATAATGCGTAAAAGTACGTGTCAAAGTGCGCGTACCTTAGAATAATCGGAGATGTTGTATTTATAGCACAAGAGTTCTAATTGATTTAGGAAAACAATCAATTAGAAATCTGATTGGACTCTCTTTCCTTATGGATAGGGATGATCAGTTGTCAATACAATCTCCCATATTTTGGCCTTATTTGATTAGATCATGTTGCCTAATCTTTAGGGGATTGAGATTGGTTTCCTCTTGAGAGTCTGTGTGTCAATCAAACACAATTTTTCTTTAAATATGTCTCTAGTCATTCTGAAATATCGGATTGCCCATGGATCTGTGACAGATTCGGTTGCCGACGAAGCTCCTAGGATCGACCATGAATGTCAAGACCCTTCATGGGTTTCTATGTACTTGGTTGAAGAGTGTTAATATGTTGTTGGGCCTTCGAGGTTTTTAATGTATTCACGAGGCCCTCACTGGGCCTAAGATTTCTTATATGAATTTACGAGACCCTCGTTGGGCCTAGTCTGTGCATCTATTGGGCCTAGTCTGTGCCTCTATTGGGCCTAAGAGGCTTTACCAAAATTGGGTGATAACAATAGTCCCCCAAGTCCAAGCCTATTATTTATGGTAGGCGTGGGACTTATTTAAAAATTTTAATCCCACTGATTTTTCCTCTGCACTGATTGGAATTGTGCGATGGAGTTATTCACAAAAGTACTCAAGGATTCTTCGAAGCAGCTATTATATACATATATAGCCCCCCTAGTCGGAAACCTGTTTATTCATAGTAGATGAGGGCTTTGAATATGTTATCTGTAGGTGACGTGGTACTGTTTGGTTCGTGGTAGGTGCAACCCTAATACAACCGTCAATCAATCAATAGGCATTCTGAGGAGTTGAGCCTAAATCTGAGGAGTTGTTTTCAAAGACATTAATGGCGCATTTCCTTAATCTATTGAATCCGAAGAGTTGAATTTTAAATTTGAGGAGTGGCTTTTATAGGCATTATCGGTGCAGCATTTCGTTACCTGTGGCGGTCCAAATGCCCATTAAATAGTGTATTCTTCCAAAAGTCTTTTTTAATGCATTACATTTCTCCACGCCATCCCTTTGCAACTGTTCAGATTCTGGCCCTATATAAACCCCAAGAATATCTTATTTCTAGGTTTACCTTTTCAGAACTTCTCTGAATTCAAATACTCCGTTTCAATGGCTTTAAGTTTTCCCAGCGAAAGAGAAAAAGAAATTTCTCGACGAGTCGCTCAATTAGTACCAGTATTCGACTTAAGTATCTCATAAAAGAGGGGGCCAAGAATCATTGTTTAAATAACCAAGTATGCCCCCACAAATGTCCAAGTTATGTTCCAGATCTGATGAACGCTTTGGATGCCATGGAAAAGGTTGGACCAGTAGCCTTAGCAAGGAGATCTCAAATGGTACCTCTACAATGGACATCGATGTTGATGATATATATATTCTGATGATTCTGATCAGGATGATGAGGTTGAAAGTTGTTCGCAAAAGACGTCAATGGCATTTTTTGAGCAGTATGGCCTAATTGGTCACCAAATCAACTCATATAATGACTATCACAGTGATATCACATTTGGGAGATTTTCTGTCATGATGCAGTCAGACTTATGTGGCTGACAAAGCCCAACGACGTAAGTGACGAAGCATAAGTAGTTCGCCGAAGCAGCGGCGGAACTTGCGAAGACTATAGAATACTTAGCTAAACTAGGGGCCTTTTCCTATGCCGACACCAAAGAGGCGGCGGGGCAGTATGACTTGTATTTTGCTCCTTGTAGTTTCGTCACTTCTGTAATTCCAGCAAACATCTTAATGAAAAGAGATTATTTTTTCAATATGTTTTCCCTTCATGTATTAATGCTTCATTTGCCCTTGTTCGCATACGTAAGCGTTAAGTAGTTTACCCAACAAGGTGAGGAGTTGGTGGCGAACCACACTCACTCGCTGCCTTGCTTTCTTTGCTTGCACTTACACGCGTTAAGTAGTCCAGCGAGATAAAGAGTTGGCCGCGAATCACATTCCTTCGCTGCCTTGCTTTCTTTACTTGCATGTGTACGCGTTAAGTTTTACCCAGCGAGTTAAGGAGTTGGTAGTGAACAACACTTCCTCGTTGCCATGCCTTTGTTACTTGTATTTTCACGCGTTGAATTTTTTCCCACTGAGTTAAGGAGTTAGCCTCGAACCACACTCCCTCGCTGCCTTGCCTTTGTTAATTGTATTTCCACGCGTTGAATTTTTACCCATCGAGTTAAGGAGTTGGCTGCAAACCACACTCTCTCTCGCTGCAGTGCCTTTGTCACTTGTATTTTCACGCGTTGAATTTTTACCCAGTAAGTTAGGGAGTTGGCCGCGAACCACACTCTATCGCAACCATGCCTTTGTTACTTGCATTTCTACGTGTTGAATTTTTACCTAGCGAACCACACTCCCTCACTGCCGTGCTTTCTTTGCTTGCATGTGTATGCATATATATATATTCACCCGGCGAGTTAAGGAGTTGGCCGTGAACCACACTCCCTCGCTGTCGTGCCTTTGTTACTTTTATTTTCACGTGTTTAATTTTTACCCAACGAGTTAAGAAGTTGGCCGCGAACCACACTCCCTTGCTGCCTTGCCTTTGTTAATTGTATTTCCATGCATTGAATTTTTACCTAGCGAGTTGAGGTGTTGGCTGCGAACCACACTCCCTCGCTGCCATGCCTTTGTCACTTGTATTTCCACGCGTTGAATTTTTACCTAGCGAGTTAAAGAGTTGACCGCGAACCACACTCCCTCGTTGATGTGCCTTTGTTACTTGCATTTCCACGCACTAAATTTTTACCCAGCAAGTTAAGGAGTTGGCCATGAACTACACTCCCTTGCTGCCATTCCTCTATTACTTGCATTTCTATGCGTTGAATTTTTACCCAGCAAGTTAAGGAGTTGACCTCGAACCACATTCCATCGCTAACATGCCTTTGTTACTTGCATTTCCACGTATTAAATTTTTACCCAGTGAGTTAAGGAGTTGGCCGCAAACCACACTCACTCGCTGCCATGCCTTTGTCACTCGTATTTTCCACACGTTGAATTTTTATCCATCGAGTTAAGGAGTTGGCCTCGAACCACACTCCCTCGTTGCCATGCCTTTGTTACTTGTATTTCCATGCATTGAATTTTTACCTAGGGAGTTAAGAAGTTGTCCGTGAACCACGCTCCTTCACTGCCGTGTTTTCTTTACTTGCATGTGTACGCGTATATATCTTTGCCCAGCGATTTAAGAAGTTGGCTGCGAACCACACTCCCTCGCTACCTTGATTTCTTTACTTGCAATCGGGATGAGAGAGTTTTGACTTGAAAATAACTTAGCTTTATTTGAATTCAGTTGTTGTTGAACAAACTTGAAAGTAAAAAATGATACGCATCTTAGCGTTAATAAATAGAAAACCCATTGCATAGCTATAGCTGTAGGGAGAGTGCCTTCACATGCTACTACCTTCTGAAGTGTGTTCATATAACACGCCCTCACCTCTGTTTGGTTGCATTGGACCTCAGTGATTCTGCCTGGTGTTGGAAATTTCATGGCCAAGTGATGGATAGAAGTGGCCGTCTGTAAATCCTTAAGCATGGGTCTACCGAGGACTCCCTGATAGACGGAGTGGGTATTCATCACCAAGAACTCCAAGAACTTCTTTAAACGGCATGGAGGCTCTCCGAAATCAACTGTAAGGGTGATTCTTCCTCGTGGAATGAGGCTATCTCCTGTAAAGTCAAACAATGGTTCTGAGATGGCTGTCGGCTCGTGGTTTATATCCATTTGGTCGAAAGTACGTCCAAAAGGATGTTTACGGCACTGCCATCATCGACCAACATTCATCCTAACCTATTCCTAGCAACAACGACGCAGACTACCAAGGTATCACAATGTAGATAATGGACATTGGCCTCATCCTCTTCTGTGAATGTGATATGTAGGGCCCTGGGTCGATGTCCGTAATCCTTGCCACTGATTTCCTTGATCAATTATTTCTCGTACATCAGGATAGTCTTCCGTGTTATGATTTCAAGTCCAATGTATACAACAGAAATTGGGAAGAAGAATTGCTGGTTGGAGAATCGCCGCAAGCGGTCTTAGTAGGAGAGTCAGGATTATCTCTATTCGGTTGAACCTCCAGTAGTGGTTGGTATGAGGCTTAGGCGAACGTCGACCTTTCCAGCGGTGGTGATCTCCTTTCTCTACTTGTTATGTCAGCTACTCAAGGGTGGAGGCCATGTTGCAGAGGACCTAACACCCAACCTATCAAATACGATGACAAACGCGATGGGTTTTCTACTCGTAACATAGGGGGTTTCGCTCGCTCATCATTGTACAAAGGCCTCGAATTCAGGTTCTGAAGATTTCGATCACTTGAAATAGAAAGGTCATCCTGATATCGACCGCTCTCTATTGAACCGAACCTTGAAGAGGTTCATCAAGCATGGCCATACTTAGGTCTATGTTGGAGAGATTGATTCTCCAACAGTTCGAGTGCCGCCTTCATCCGAGCATTCTCTAGCTTCAGGTCTTAGTTCTCCTGCTCGACCGTCCGCTTCTGTCGTTGTCTTCTCCTCTTACAACAGGTAACGTTCTGAAGGTCATGAACACTTTCTTGTGGCTGGGTCGTGTGGTAGAACTTAATCCCATCCTCAAGAGAGTTATATGTCGCTATGCTCTTTCTAGCAGAAAACACTTTTTTGAACCTTGCAAAGAGTTCTCTAACCTTCAGCTCTTTGGAGAATGGGAGGTCCTTGTCATCGTCGTCGTCAAGGTCGCACGACCGTTATGGTCTTTCATCTTCAGGTTTCACACCCGCAGTCTTGGAGTCCCTTCTCTTCTCTCGGTAGTCATCACTATGCTCACTACGCTAGCTACTCAACGATTGAGGTCGAGCTACAGACGACCTGGCCCCCAACCTATCAAATACAATTGCATAGGCAACCGAATTTTTCACTCACAAGGCACTAGCTCTCTCCTGGATCCTAAGATTTTTCCCATTGAGGATTGGTGAATCATCTTAAGACCAGTAGCTTTCGATAGAGCCAGACCTCAAAGGGCTTCGTCGGACACGGCTAAGCTTGGGTCTATGTTGAAGAGATTGATTCTTGAACAGTTCAAGCACCGCCTTCATCTGGGCATTTTCTAACTTCCGGTCCAAAATGTATTGCTCGATCGTTCGTCTCTGTCATTGTCTTCTCCTCTTGCGGAAGGTTACGTTCTGAAGGTCTTGAACACTTTCCTACCGCAAGTCAGTATAATGGGACTCTATTTCTTCTTCCAGAGAATTTTTTGTTACCATGCTCGTTTTTGTATAAAACAAATTTTTACCACAAGTTTTAGGTTGTGTAACATTTTTCAATTCCCATAGACGGTGCCAATCTGTTGACGTCAGAATCTGCATTGTCCACGTATCAACAGATCTCCAGTCACTCCTCTACCAACTTGTATGCTACATGTACACTAGGACGATCATTAGGCACCAAGATCACCGGGAAAAAAAGGTACGGCGATTGTTGGTACTCCGACAATCAAGTCAACTACCGGTATATGGAATAATATACGAGAGAATAACAAATGGGTGTGGGAAGGACAAGTAGGCCTCTAGAGATTTGAGAAGAGTTTAAGGGTAAGAAATAATGCATAAAAGTACGTGTCAAAGTGCGAGTACCTTAGAATAACTGGAGACGTTGTATTTATAGCACAAGAGTTCTAATTGATTTAGATAAACAATTAATTAGAAATCTGATTGGACTCTCTTTTCTTATGGGATATGGATGATCAGTTGTCAATACAATCTCCCAGATTTAGGCCCTTATTTGAGTAAATCATGTTGCCTAATCTTTAGGGGATTGAGATTGGTTTCCTTGTGAGAGTCCGTGTGTCAATCAAACACAATTTTTTTTAAATATATCTCTGGTCATTCTGAAATATCTTATTGCTCGTGGATCTGTGACATATTTGGTTGTCGGCAAAGATCCCAAGGTCGATCATGAATGTCGAGGCCATTCATGGGCTTCTATGTACTTGGTTCAAGAGTGTTAATATGTTGCTGGGCCTCCGAGGCTTTTAATGTATTCACGAGACCCTCGCTGGGCCTAACATGGACCTAAGATTTCTTATATAAATTTACGAGACCCTCGTTGGGCCTAGTCTATGTCTTTATTGGGCCTAAGAGGCCTTACCAAAATCGGATGACAACAAAAAGCCCAAGCTTGATCCTCACCACTTACATGTACATGTCATAACGGTTACAGTGTCAAGGGACACCACTTCCAATAATTTTTTGTTTTCTTAGGAGTGGATATATAAGGATGTATCTCTCGTACATAACGTCTTCCATACCATGTTAGCAAAGTAAAAATCTATATATATATAAGGTGGGAACTCCAGGTATCTTCTAACACATTCTTTACATATTTTTGTAGCTTAATATTTCATACACTCTTCTCTCCAAGATTTCTAACTTGATCGTCGGAGTGATCCTGCACCTTCTTTTCAATTATATGAGCCAGCAGAGGGGGTTTGCTCAGACCAACATCATGTGTCAAACTATATATAGACTGCAAACTTTTTTAATTGAGTACAAGATAATCAGTCTTTATGTAGTGTAAAAATGTGTTAGATTTACATAAATACATATAATGTATTTAATTGAATCTTTATTCAAAACTAAATATACATTTTTTCTGCTTATTTTATTTTGTTTTTTTTATGTATTTTATCTAAAAACAAGATTATTGCCATCTTTTGAAACAAAAACTGTCCATTAAAGAATGGTAATGTTGGGGACCACACATGTCGAAGAATAGGTTAGAAACCAAGTTACTTCAAAGGCCATAGATTGAGGATGAAGTTGCAATGATAGGGGAGTAACTCATCAGTTTGGTCGGTTTTTTACATATTTTCAAAAAAAAACCCATTTAAAACAATTTGAAAAAAAAAACTCAAAACTAAACCAAATGGTTTGACTTGATTTTAAACTATAGTTTCGTCGTATATTTTTTTGTTGTGTTCGCGTTAACATCAGTAGCTGATTGATTATAAAATATCTTTGTACTTTAGTGGCAATGAAATAAAACAAACTATATATAAAAATATAAATCTAAATACCAATAAAACCCTAATAATATAATAAAGTCACAATAAAAACTACGATAAAGTGTTTTGTTTGCTTGTTTAGGCCAAATTTGTACAAAATAAATGCTAATATAAAGTCATAATACAACTTGATGTTCATGATTCACACTGGTTGATTTTGCAATGCTTTCAGGATTTCGACATTTGTGGTGTGAATATGAGGGTTTAGTGTATGAACAAGCAATCTGATGAATTGATTGGTTTCATCATTTATAAAATTAGGGGTATTGCTAGTAAGTGACCAATGACCAACATATTTAGTGTCTATTTGGTTTTGCTAAAAATTATATTTTTAGTAGATTTTTATAAAAGTGTATAAAATGTGGTTAAAAAATCCTATGAAATGTGTGGTTAAAATTAATTGTTGACTTTGACTCAGATTTTTATCATTTTTCTAACAAAACTGAACAAGCAATTAGTTTAAAACTTTGTAACCCTTGTACAATTTGAAACAATTTCTGCAAGAAATTTTATTTATTTATTTTTTAAATATTTGAACAGTTTGTTTTGGTTTCAAACTGCATATAAAATACCGAAACCTAAAATGATTTGGTTTACTTCAGAACCGTTTAGTTGACGGGTCCACGTGGCACTAGACCGATGGTTTTGAAAATGTAGTTTTGGTTTGAGTTTTCAGTTTGATGGTTTTTTTTAAAGCCCTAGTTACTGTTGTAACCTAAAATAAAGATTTAAACATTCAAATTAATTTGATTTAATTTTCAGTTTTAGTTTTAATTTTTAGTTTTTAAAAAATTCAAAACTCCTTAATTTCATGATTAAAACCAATTTGAATGACATAAATTTTCATCAAAGTGGGGGTTGAATTTTCTACTATAAAAGGGTGTAGTTTTCATGTTTTTAGACACAACATAAGACAACAAGTTTATAAAAATACACTACACACTCTACTTATTTTCTTGTTTTGGCAACTAGTTAAAGGCTCGTTCTTTATCTCCATTTGGTCGTGCCCAAAAGAAGGAGAATCGGCTATAAGCTAAAAGAATTTTATCTTGGAGCCGTGCAGTGCTAGCAATACCCACTCGAAGGGAATGCCACACGACTTTAGGACATCAACTTTTGCGACTCTCTAAGGCTAGCCATTTCTAACTCTATTTATTTTCTGTTAATTATATATTAATTAATTTATTACACAAATCACTTATTTACCAACAATCTAAAGTCGTGTGTTGATTTGTGTAGTAAAATTTATTTTTATCTATGTTATCAATTATTCAGAATATTGAAGAATTTTAATTACTTTATTGCATGAACTTTTACATTGTGGAAAACTCACTCCCATCAATATTTTAAGTTAAGCACATATTTTTATTTTAATATCTTAGTACTTTTGTTTGAAAAGAAGATATCTTGTTATTAAGTTAATTTTTATTGTTTAGTATATAAAAGATAATTGTATAACTAAATAGTTTTGTAGACTTGAACATTTTTGTATTGTTCAAGTTACTAATTTTGTTTGCATTACTCTTTGATTAGATTAAGAAAATAAAAATTGATATGTGTTTAAGTTTTTATTATTTTTAATTTAGTGTGCTTTAATTCACTAGGTTTGCACTTAATTGAATTTTTAAATTTTAGTTTCAATTTAATTGATCCTAATATTTTATCACTAGAAATTAATTTAGTCTAATAAAAGTTTTATTTGCACTTATTTGTCATTTTGAATTGTTATTTAATTTCATAGTGGACGTTATTGTTTTATTTGAAACTTGAATTTTGATTTAACCAAATATATCATTGGCTTAATTGTGATATTGACAAACTTATATCTATACAATTATTTCTCTTCTTTGCCTTAGTAATTCCTAGTGTAAGAAATGGCATTGGTGAAAATACAATTATTGCTAAGCCTGAAAATTTTGATAGAAAAAATTTTAAGAGATGGCAAAAACAAATAAAATATTAGTCGACTGTTCTTGGGTTAATTTCTGACATAGAAGAAACCAATGAAGGTGGAGTGTCCACATTATGGTTCAACTCTGAACAAATTGAACTGCATTGTCATAATCGAATTCTTAGTGCTCTTTCTGATAGGCTTTATGATATTTATCAAAATATCACTAATTCTAAAGAACTTTGAAAAATATTAGAGGATGAATATGGAATTGATGATGCTGGCGTAAATAGGTTTAATGCATCAACATTTAATAAATAATTTATGGTTGATGGAAAATCTATTAATGAACAAATTCATGAATTTCAAGATTTGTTACGACTTGTGGAAAAGAAATGGTCAAATTTTAGTGAAGATTATAAGGTGTCATGTCTTATAGAAAAACTTCCACCCTCTTGGTCGGACTTTGCTAAAGGTCTTAGACATAAGTAAGGGATTATGACATTAAACCAAGTATTTAATTCTTTGAGAGTAGAAGAACAACATAGAAATGTTTTAAGCCAAGGTGGTGGGATGAAGGCTAAGGCAAACTTGGTTGAAAATTCTAAAAATTCTATTAATACTTCAAAACAGTTTAAGTCTCAAAATATTAAGTTCAAGAAGAATTTTCACCGTAATAAGGAAAATTTCCAGCCAAAGAATAATTACACTAGGGATGGCAAAGGCAAAGGAAAAGGAGAATCAAAGTCATGTTTTGCTTGTGCGGAAGGACAAATCACGTAGCACAAGACTGTTATTTCAGGAAAACTAAGGAGTACAAGCCTAAGTCTAAATCTCAAAAAGATCAAGTGAATATGTTGGAAGACGGTGGACCTTCTATTAGGTGTAAATCATTAATCCCTTTAGTCAATTTTACTTATAAAAGTAATGATTGGTGGTTAGATTCTGGAGCAAATATCCATGTTTGTTTTGATAAAAGTTTGTTTAAATCTTATCATACTTCAAGTGGAGGAAGCGTAACTTTGGAAAATGATACGATTGCTCGTGTATTGGGAATTAGAAGAATTGAGCTTAAAATGACTTCAGGAAAGACTTTGGTTTTAGATCAAATTCGGCATGTTCATAAAGTTAGAAGAAATTTAGTTAGTGGATCTTATCTTATTCAAAGAGGTTTTAAGGTTGTAATGGAGTCGAATAAAATTGTAATAACCAAGAATGATCTATTCATTGGAAAAGGCTATAATAGTGATGGATTGTAAGTTGAATGTTGTTGATGAAAATTATCAAAATTCTTCTATTGTTCATAATATAGAATCTAGTTGTTTGTGGCATAAAATATTGGGACATGTTAGTCATAAGAAGATCAAGAAATTAATGGATCTAAGTTTGATTCCAAAAACTCAAGTTGATAATAGAAAGTGTGAAGTTTGTGTACAAGCTAAACAAACTAAGAAACCTTATAAATCAGTTCAAAGAAATTCAAATCTCTTAGAGTTGATTCATAGTGATGTTTGTGATTCAAATAGGTCTCCAACTAGAGCTGAAAATAAGTACTTTGTAACTTTTATAGATGATCATTCTAAGTATTGTTATGTTTATCTATTAAAGACTAATGATGAAGTCTTTGACAAGTTCAAAATTTATAAAGCTGATGTTGAAAATCAATTAGAGAGTAAGATAAAAGTCTTAAAATCTGATGGAGGAAGAGAGTATACTGCTTATGATCTTAATGCTTTTTGTGAAGATAATGGTATAATACATGAAGTTACACCTCCTTATTCACCGCAATCTAATGGGGTTGTTGAAAGAAAGAATAGAACTTTAATAGACAATGTTAATGCTATGTTAATAAGTTCTGGAGCACCCGAGAATTTATAGGGTGAAACTGTTCTAGTTTCTTGTTATGTATTGAATCGGGTGACTATTAAGGACAATGTTAAAACTCCATATGAGTTATAGAAAAAGAGGTTTCCTTAGTTAGGTTTCATGAAAGTGTGGGGGTGCTTAGCTAAAGCTATTATACCTGATCTTAAAAGGAAGAAATAGGACCGAAAACTGTAGATGCTGTCTTTATATGATATGCTCAAAATAGTACTGCGAATCGAATTTTAATTGTGAATTCTGAAGTTAGTAGTATTTTGAACAATACTATTATAGAAGCTAGGGATGCTACTTATTTTGAAGATGTTTTTTCTTTTAAGACTAGGATTCCAAGTGAACCTTCTACATCTAGGAATGTAATTCTAAATAGTTCTCTATCTAGTTCATCTTTAGAAGCTGAACTTGAACTTAAGAGATGTAAAAGGAGTAGAACGGAGAAAAATTTTGGAGAAGAATTCTTCACATATATAGTTGAAGGTGAACTTAAAACTTATAAAGATGATATGTCATCTATAGATGCACCTTATTAGAAAGAAGCTATCAATGATGAATATGAGTCATTTATACAAAATAATAATTGGGTTTTGTGTGATTTACCTCAAGGAAGTAAGGCTATATAGGATGTAAGTGGGTATTCAAGAAGAAGTTGAAACCTGATGGTAATATTGATAAATATAAAGCTAGGTTAATAGCAAAGGAATTCACTCAAAGTGAAGGAGTTGATTATTTTGATACATATTCTCTTGTTGCTAGAATAACTACTATTAGGACTATGTTAGCATTAGCTACTGTTCATAAGTTGATCATTCATCAAATGGATGTTAAGACTGCATTTCTGAATGGTGACTTAAACGAAGAAATATATATGGATCAACCAGAGGGTTATAAAGTTAAAAGACAAGAACATAAGGTATGTAAATTGATGAAGTCATTATATGGGTTAAAACAAGCTCCTAAATAGTGGCATGAAAAATTCAACAAAGTTATACTAGGATATGGATTTAAAGTCAATGTACATGACAAGTGTGTGTATTGCAAGGAATATAATAATGAGCATGTGATACTTTGTTTATATGTAGATAACATATTAATATTTGAGACAAATATATGTGTTGTTAATTATGTGAATAAATATTTGTCTAAGAATTTCGAGATGGAAGATTTGGGAGAAGCTCATATAATTTTAGAAATGGAATTAAGGAAAATATCTGAAAGAATTCTATTGAATCAGTCAAGTGCTATCAAGAAGATGTTAAAAAAGTTTGGGTATTATGATATTAAGTAAGTATATACTCCATATGATTCAAATGTGCACTTGAAGAATAATTTAGGTGAACCAGTTTCACAGTTGAAGTATTCTCAATTAATTGGGTCTTTGTTGTATATAGCAAATAGGACAAGACCAGATATATCATTTACTGTTGGGAGACTTAGTAGGTATACGAACAATCTAAATAAGGAACATTGGTATGCACCAGAAAGAGTTCTTAAATATCTTCGAGGTACGTTAGATTATTCTATATGTTATAAAAATTTTCCAAATGTGGTTGAAGGATATAGTGATGAAAATTGGATAACTGACAATGTGGACATCAAGTCTACTATTGGATATGTATTTATGTTAGGTGGTGCAGCTATATTTTGGGGTTCAAAAAGACAAACTATTATATCGAGAAGTACTCTAGAATCGGAATTAATAGCATTAGATACTACTTATACCAATGCTGAATGGTTAAGAGATCTATTACTAGATATACTTTTAATAAGTAAACCAATTACAGCTATCTCTATACATTGTGACTGTAAAGCTATAATAGAACTTGTAAATCAATCTCATTCGAATAAGAAGGTAAATAGACATATACAAGCAAGACATAAGTCAGTTAATACCTTATTAAAGAGAAGTGTGATTTCTCTAAATTTGTAAGATCTGAGAAGAACAAAGGGTTTACACAAAAGGTGTTGATGGATTATCGAGGGGGTGGACTTAAGTCCACAAGGGAGTAACCCAACCTTTGTGATTGGAGATCCCATGAAGAGTGTTCAATGGGTAGAAACAACATGTACTGCGTGACTTAATATAGCACTATATTATTTGTGCTCATACATATGGTGATAGTGCTATATTATGTGATGTTAGTAAGGGTTTAACCTTGAATGAGTACCGATGTGGGAATACTCTCGCGAGGTGTGGGTCACACGTGCCCCTGGAGAACTCACATATATAAGAGTTGCCATGAGACTGTAGCTATGGGATTGGGCTATTCCCTAGAGACTCTTACTAAAATCAAGATAAGAGCGCATGGCCATTAACAGCGCTACCCGCTATGAACTGAGCCTAATTCAATACTGTGTGTGGGGGCAATTGAAGTTTGGACAAAGGGACCTAATTCAAGGCTTAGTCTATTATGGCTCCCTCAAATGGAAATTGTCATCACTAAGTGATGTTCAAGTCCTTAATACACATACACCTATTGCACATTATAATGTTGCCATTATATATATATATACTGTTTGAATGTTTAAGTTTTGTGGGGGACTGTTGTAATCTAAAATAAAGATTTAAATATTCAAATTAATTTGATTTAATTTTCAGTTTTAGTTTTAATTTTCAGTTTTTTAAAAATTCAAAACTCCTTAATTTCATGATTAAAACCAATTTGAATTACATAAATTTTCATCAAAGTAGGGGTTGAATTTTTTACTATGAAAGGGGTGTAGTTTTCATGTTTTTAGACACAACACAAGATAACAAGTTTAGAAAAACACACTATACACTCTACTTATTTTCTTGTTTTGGCAACTAGTTAAATGCTTGTTCTTTATCTCCCTTTGGTCGTGCCCAGGAGCATGAGAATCGACTGTGAGTTAAAAGGGCTTTATCTTAGATTCGTGCAGGGCTGATAATACCCACACGAAGGAAAGGCCACACAACTTTAGGATAGCGACTTTTGCGACTCTCTAAGACCAGTCATTTCTAACTCTATTTATTTTTTGTTAATTATATATTAATTAATTTATTACACAAATCACTTATTTACCAAAAGTTACATGGGCTATAAATTGGAGACTGATGTTAATTTCCCATTACACAATGAACATGTGTCAAAATTCAACATAGTTATTCCCAACAACGGCCTGTTCATTCCCAAACCCCAACATTGTAATTTGTAGGTGAACAATGGTAATGTTCTTGTTTTAAAGTAAGCACGACAATCATTCCCAACGATGGATCTCAATGCATACATGTTTTCTTGTTGTAATAAAAAATATTGGCATGTTCCAATGTCCCATTGATAAACACAAAAACGTTGTCCAAATGAAGTTGAAAAAAGATAATGTTGGCATGTAAAAAATTTGAATAAAAATGAAATAAAGAATCTGGGCGTGTTTAAATTGGTTTTTTTTTTTTTTAGTGTGTCCTATAATTTCTATAAGAATGGTAGAAAAGGTAGTGATTTGTCATAGAGGACTAAATTAAACAACTGCAGATGGCAAACTTAATCTCTATACTTTTTCTGTTTCTATTCTGTGGGGCAGCTGTTGAAGCCAGAACTAACTTCTCTTCAGAAAAAGTGAATTCTGGTTATGGCATTTGCAAAGAAATGGTTGATACACAAAATTACCCTTGCCAAGAACATCAAGTATAATATTGTTCCTCTCAAATTATCGAAAAGTTTAAATTGTTAGAAAAGAAAACATTTATTATTAGAAATTCATAATTTTCATAAATAGGCGGCGACGAGACTCATTCAATTCATAAACCTTAATTTAACCTGTAACAGGTGACTACACAAGATGGTTATATCCTCAGCTTGCAGAGGATTCCATTCGGGCGGTCAGGCAAGACAGAAGAAAATAGACCACCAGTCCTGCTACAGCATGGTCTCCTTATGGTTTGTAGCTCCGCTGCAATGTCTTCATTAAATTAGTCACATTTTATGAACTCAAAAAAGTTGGGACTGGAGGCTTTACCTCGTCTCAAGTCCCAACAATTGGTATTACAGTCATGTCCCAAACTTAACCATATCTAATGTGCAGGACGCGATCACATGGCTGTTGAATCCTCCGGATCAATCTTTGGCTTTTCTCCTGGCAGACAATGGATTCGATGTGTGGCTTGCAAGTACAAGGGGAACCAAATACAGCCTTGGACACACACATCTTGGTTCTAATGATGCAGTAACCTTCTTCCATAATTTCATTCTTTCATTTTAAATTCCGTTTTTTCGACTTTGTTGATCACTCGATCTAATTTAATTTTATATATAGGCTTTCTGGGATTGGTCGTGGGATGAATTGGTCGCATATGATCTTCCTGCAACTTTCCAATATGTTTACGACCAAACAAGACAGAAACTTCATTATGTTGGGCATTCCTTGGTAAAAAGAACTAGGAATAAAATACAATTGCTTCCTTCTGTAGTTTCTGAAATTTCAAGAAACCTATTTGAACTTTCTTAATTTTCTTCAAATTAAATTTTTAGGGGACTTTAATTGCTCTAGCTTCGTTATCGGAAGGGCAGCTAGTGAACATGTTAAGATCAGCTGCCTTGCTATCACCGATTGCTTATGTAGGTCAGATGACATCCCCTCTCGCAAGATTTGGTGCTGATAATCTTCTTTGCTGAGGTACAAATTATACTATATAATATATGGATATCATGTTTCGTAGGGTGGGCTGGATAGTATTAAAAAAGAAAAACAAGCCAAAATCTTATCGACTATACTGTCTAGTCTTTGTTGGTACGCCCAACACACCCTGTATGTATGACCTGGCTATTTGATTGATTTTCAATAATATTTACTCTAACAAACTATCTATTCATCCTGACAGACTTTATATTGGTTGAATATCCATGAATTTAATCCTAGAGGGTGAGAATTCTTCTTCTTTCATCAACTCAATTGCATATTTTCATGTCATATATAATTTATATGCCAATTTCGTATCATTTCTATGAGAGTAAAAATATAATATTTAAACAAAAGCCCAATAAAAAATAGTGTTTTTGTTTCCTAAATGTGAAGGGAGGCTGTTATCAAACTTCTGAAGCACATCTGCCAGAAGAAAGGCATCGACTGCACCAATTTATTGACCTCGTTCACAGGTAGTTTTAGACTTATAGGTACATTCATCTTACAAATTTATGAAAGTTGGGTACTGTAACTGATTGATAATGTGCTACAAATGTAGGTCAAAACTGCTGCCTGAACTCTTCCATAGTAAATGTTTTTCTGGAACATGAACCTCAGTCGACTTCAACAAAGAACATGATTCACTTGGCTCAGAGTAAGAAATATTTTGAGTTTCTCTTGGAACATAATTTTTTAAGGGTATACTTTTTAAAATATAGAGAGCGTCTTATGTATAAAGTGCCTCTTGGAGATGTTCTAATAAATAAGAAACAAAATATGTCCCTTAGGCAAGTCATTTTACAATAGCATTATAGCGACCAACTATATCTGTCATAAAAGTAGAAGGAAATGAAAATAAGGTTTTCTTGTTGTGGGAACCTTTTGGTGCAGTGATAAGAGAAGGAACGATCAAAATGTACGACTATAAAGACGAGAAAGAGAACAGGAAACACTACGGGCAACCCACTCCTCCAGCCTATGACATGACGAGCATACCAAATGATGTTCCTCTGTTTCTCAGTTACGGTAGTGCAGATGCACTTTCTGATCCAAATGATGTGAAGCGTTTGTTGGAAAGCCTTCACAATCATGAGATAGAGAAGCTATTTGTGCAGTATCAAGAGGATTACGCACATGCTGATTATGTGATGGCTGTTAATGCGAGGCAATCCGTGTATGATCCGCTCATGGCTTTCATTAGGCTTCAATGAGACTGAGTAATTTGAGTGATTAATGTTATTTGTTTTTTTTTTTTGGGGTTATTAATTGGTGGAAGAATTAGGATTTTGTTCATTGTCTTGCACTCTAAAACTTGTAAAATGAATTTCTAGTCTTCAAATCAGTGAAAAGGGATTTGTATTTCTCGATCCCTCAATCGTCTAATTCGGCCTCTTTGACATTGAGTCATCTATCTCGAGGTCGTCCTTCTCTTGATCTACTTAGGTTTCAACTCGACAGCGTGTATACACTTTTGTATATTTCACATTTACAAAATGTGCAGAGAAGCATTCGATTTTGGTTCTTGCCAAGTTGCCATGGTTTCTTTCTTCACACCCTTGTGGCATCCATTCAGCTTGGATTTCACCTCCCAGGTTACAACTAGAGGTGGCAAAATTGGCCCGACCCGTGTAGCCCACCTTTTTAGGTTGGGTTGGCCCTTGCCCAAATAAAACCGGGCCAAGATGGCCCGACCCATCTAGCCCGCGGGTTAGTTGGGCCAGCCCGATTTTGATTTTTTTTTATTTTTTTATTTATTTTTTGCTCCTTAACACTAATCACTCATTTTGTGAATAACTCCAATACATAATTCAAAGATTATCAATATAAAATGATCTAAGTCAAAGTCACCAATAAACATTAGTCCAAAAATCTCAAGATCCAACATAAAAGTGTTTAGATTTAATTAAAATTTAGTTTAATTTAAGTTTCAATTCAAAATATATTTGGTGTGACAAATAAATTATTTATTTTAAATTTACTTATAAGTAAATATTTTAATTTAAGCCAAACATGCTTATATCTCAAAACAATAAGACTAGAATTCTTTTAATATTTGTATTCTTTTATAAAAAAAAGTTTCTACAAATAGTTTACAATTAACAAAAAAAATTATTATTTTGAAAGAAAATTGACGTTAATTTATTAACTAATACATGAGAGCCCCAATTTTATAAATTAACCTCTTTAAAAATCTCAAAATATATAGTTTAAATTTATCTAAGATTGTATTTCATGTAATGTATTAGATTGTATAAAAAATTTATTTAAAAACAAAAAGAAAAAAAAAGAAAATTAATACAAGTTGAGCCAATAGGTTGGACTAAGCTAGCATATTTCTGGCCCATACAAAACTGGGCTAGGCCAACTCAGTTCAGTTTCGTGTGTGGCCCTGCTCTGACGGGTTGGGCTGGCCTAACCAAGCCTATTTGCCAGCTCTAGTTACAACCAACGGGAGGCCCCTAATGACCAAACGAATGGCTTTCCACAGTCCTCCAAACCCAAGTTACACGGAAAGAGAAATGAAAATTAGAAACAAAATGCGATATGATATGACACGACACGTAATGTAGAAACATCATTTTTTTCAAAAAGTAGGACATGAAATGTCATTGTATAAAAAATAATAATTTATTTTTATAAATTTAATAATTTTGAAAAGAATATTTAACATTAATTTAAACTCTAATCCTTTTGTATTATTTCGTAGTAGAAGACCCTATTTATGATTTATTTTAAAGCTCAACACTATAATTATTAAATACAACAATTTTGAACGAAAAATTTATCAAACACTTTACTAGCAAAAGTTGATTCTCTTAAAATCACAGCAATACAAAACTAAACTTTTAATAACGTTAATTTTTAGTTAAAGCCTACAATTAAGTTAATTTTTAATGAAGCCCGCAACAAATTCCATGATCTAGTGTAATTCTTAATCATAGTTTTCTAATAATATAGTCTAAAATTTCTTAAAAGTTTCGATAGATTTTCTTTATAGTTTCTAAATTTCTATTAAAAAAAAAAAATAAGAAACTTCTTTTAAGTTTCACAAACTTTTTCGAGAATTCCTTAAAGTTCTAGAGAACATTGTATGCTTTATAAGGAATTGACGTATACATGCACAGCGAAAATTAAATATGCAATTCCTATAAGTCGTATCATCATTGTACTAAGATAGAATTCGTGATAGAAGTTTACCTTGATACATACCGTAGAATCTGATTATCTGATTAGTTGGATGTACGATCTTCAAGATCACAGTTGTCCAATTGTCCAACCTCCAACAGTAATCCACGCAGCAAGAACAGATCTGGACTTCCATGATCAAGAACAAATGAAAGCAGAACTTTTGAGAGTAATTGTATTGAGTTGTTTTTTACTTGTGCTAACAAGTAATGAAGACCAACATCTTTACTTAATATATTATGCCTTTGTATTTATAGGCGGGGCAAACTCAATCCCTAGTTCTAGTCCAACTAGAAGCCATCAACAAACGGGCTCAATTAATTAATCTAATTAATTAATTTGGTCCAATAAGTAATTAAGTCCGACCCAACTAATTGGACCTTGGACATTAATTCTTACATGCTTTCGATACTTGGAGGCAGATAATAATCCTAGTTGTCATGTTATGTGATATCTTTTGTTGTAAAATAGTAGTGTTATAAAACTAAGAGAACAAGAGAGAAAAATAGATAAGAATTAAGAGAGCAAGTGTGTCAATTTATTATAACAATGACCCTTATTTAAATGGTTCCAATAGGAATTACAATCTTAGTAGAATACATTCTTCTGGAGTAAGTAAATAACTATATAGATATCTAGATAAAATTAAATAGTCATTCATCATTATCTATAATTTTACAATACTCCTCATTGATTGACTTATTTACACAATAACTGCTTCGTTCAAAACTTTGTTAGGCAAAAACCCAAAAATATTAATTGAAGGAAAAAAATTATCAAAAAATTTGAAATAATCAAATACTACCTCATTAAAACTTTGTCAGAAAAAACCCAATGGGATAAAACTTGAGCGAAGAAAAAGAGTACAACTACTCCCCCCTAATTTCAATTAATGAAAAAAGTTTGTATCGAGCTATCCATATCTTGTGCGTCAATGTCTTCAATGCCGCCATCTTTTTAAAACGTATATAAAACATTAATTCTGCTGAAATGTGCACCATGTTATAACCTCCAAGCAATATCATCTTCATACATTATCTATGGTTGACTGCAGTCAACGTGATGATCTAATGCAATTATATTAAAAACGGATATTGTTGTTGTCCCTTCAGAGGCTTGTATATAATTTATAGCACACGAGAGTATAGCTATAGGGCTATGATGAGGGTAGACATCTATAACTATAAGATTTATAACACTTCCAATTAGATGTCATTTACACAAAAAATATGCCTCGTTAAAACTTTACTAGCAAAAAAAACCATGTGAAAAAAATTCGAACTAAAAATAGTACATAATTCTTTTAATATGCCATAAAAATTGTCTCATTAAAAATCTTAATAGAAAAACTCAATGGAACAAAACCATGATCAAGGAAAAGTGTACAACACGTATTTACTCTCCTAATTATAATATCACTTCAGATATGTACTTTGATCAATTAAGTTCTCGAAAAATTGAACTATATGCTTTAGGCATATTAAATCCTTCAAAAATTTATATATAATTTTATTAGTCATGCCAGATGAGTTGGTTATAACAATATCCATTATATGCATATATTTAACATGATATCGACTTGATATTTCCTTACATAAGTCTTTGTGAAATTCATAATGTTAAAAATCGTGCATTACATGTTACGAATTTATTTGTCCCACTTCATTTTCGCAAAAGCAAACATCTCTAGGTGTTCGAACTGTAGGTCTAGAAATTTCAGGTTTTTCTAGTAAGTTCAATTTACTTGCATCCTTTTATTTGGTCAATTAATTATTTGACAGATTTCCTTCAATATCCTCCCTACCTTTCATAATATGAAGCTCTACATTTATGTACAAAAGTGTCGTCAACAACATTTCCTTTTTTATTTCATTTCTTTCCCGTAACGACATAACTTATCGAGATCTCTTTATTTTATTATTTCAGCTAGCTGAACCTCTTCTAGGGTTTTATAATTAGTTACGTTTATATATATTCCAAGAGAATACGCCTCCTCAATGGGACTATCTATACTATTTGTTCCATATTTTTTTTGATGATTTTTGTTTCGGAATCAAATTTCACTACGCTTCTGGCGCGCTACAGGACATCAATATAAATTAGAGGATTTACAGCTTGTATACGAGACTTAGTTAATCTCTTTGGTTAGTAAATGCAACTATAAATAATATAACTTACAAATGAGTTATGTGTCGAACTTCTGGTTCTTATTGTCTTGTGCAATAATCTAGAAAACGCAATATGCTACATTTTTATGTATTTTTTCCAACTACTTAATTTGTCCCCCCTAATGTTAAGAAAAATGTCTTACCAAAATGATATTTGAAAAATCGTGTTATAAAATATCATCCAATAGGAATTAAGATATTTTATGATGTTTCTAACTAAATATGTATTCTCAACATTCTTTAATGTCTATCTCAGTGCACTATATATGGTGGACAGATTGTACATATATTGCACTATCAAAAATCATTAGATGGTAGGGCTGAACAACGAAACCGCCAAACCGCCAAACCGAACCGAAACTACTTTTTCAATACCGTTGGTTTGGGTCCACGTGGATTTGTCAACGTTTTGGTTTTGAACCGAACCAAACCTCTTTGAAGTGGTTTGGTTTAGGTTTCAATTTTTCCAAACCGTTTCAAACAGCCAAACTGTTTAATAAAAAATAAATTAATTTAAATTTTATTCAACTCAATTAAACATAAATCCATCCATTGTCCATATTATACCCAACCCAATTAAAATCTACCCATTATCTATATTACCGTTTCTCTCTCTACATTTTGTTCTTGATCTTGATTGCTGCTCCCAAAACCCTTTATTTGACTTCGCCTAAACAACAACCATACCTTAATTTTCGTTCATCAAACTTCCTATGGGTTTTGAGGAGTGATTTGATCTGTAATTCAAACAAGTTCTCTATTTTCTTTGTAGTGATTTAGTTTATTTTCTGCCAATTTTCTGGATGTTTTAAGGAAATGATGACTACATCATTAGTTCCATCAAAAGATGCTACTCAATCTGATAGCCCAAGTCTTGCACAAACTCCTTTGGGTATTTTCAAACCAATTCAATCAATTTTCAAAGCTAGACTTGTTCGAGAAGCTCAAGCTGATATTGTAGACTAATATTTATGATTTAACTTATTCGATATATGTTTTTTTTGTTTGCTTGCTAAACCGTGGTTTTAAACCGAACCAAACCGCAAAAAGTGGTTTGGTTTGGTTTGGAAAATTTTCAAACTGCTTTAAATGGTTTGCTTTGAAAATTTATCACAAACCGTCCAAATCGAACCGTGTTCACCCCTATTAGATGGGTAATATTAAGCTCTAACCATAAGCCAACTATAGCGGGGATAACTTTAGGGTGTGCTTGAGAGTTTTGGAGTACCGGTTATGAGGGTTTTTTAAAGTACCGGTTTTTGACATTTATGAGAGGAGCGGCTTTGGGTTATTTTTAGTAGCGGTTTTTGAAACGGTCCAACCCATGATTGAGAGTTTAATATCTAGCGGTTCTAAAACTTTTTTAAAAGAATCAAATTACATATATACTTATATATAAAAAGAAATTTAAATTTTAAAAATTTTATATATTCATCAATTATTGAAAATATAAAATTAAATTTATGTTCTTGCATATGTTTTTTTTTTTTTTTGGCATATATTCTTTTATTTTTACAAATATTAAGTTTATGATAGTTTTGAAAATAATTGTTTAAGAGTGGGTAAAATTGGAAGAACTTTTGAAGAATGACCAAAAACTACCGATTTGGGGGATTGGGAGATAATTCAAAATTACATTACACCGGTACTCCAAAAAATTGACAAGCACCGGTTTTTTCAATCTTTCATAAACGGTACCACCCAAAATCGATCAAAATCAGTGGAAAAAAACTCCCAAGCTGGCCCTTAATGTTAGTATGATGCGTATCAGTGTTGTTGCATATAAAATAGCATTCTCAAAACAAAAATGGAAAGTACTTTGTTCTCAATAGTAATAGTTTAGAATTTAATTGGAGCATTGATAAACTATATTGCTAAACTATTTATCATCATCCCAATTAACATTTATTAAAAATTCGAAATTTAGACTCCCTCTTGATTCTCTTATATTTTTTTCTCTTTCATTCTTTTAATTTCACGAAACATTATCAACACGATCGACCAACAAATTGAGTTATCAAAGTGATCTTCCTTTATTATTTAGAAAAAAAAAAAAAGATTCAATATGAATTGTCGAAATGTATGTTAAGTAGTTAGTGCAACTAAGAATACAATTCTTCAAGACAAAATGTATTTTTAGAATTAACATTAGTAAAAAAATAATATTAATACGGTATTTGGTGCATCGAATACTATTGAAGGCTTCGAAAGAGCTAATAATATGCTACCAAATAATATAAAATTATATACTGATTGTTACATTCTAAAATAATTAAAGTCTACATAGATGCCTCGTGGACGCCGCTTAGATCCTAAAGGACATGCAGCCAAGGTGATTGGCCCCCACAAATAAGTCTAGTCGCACGCTTGTGCCAAAGGTCGAAGCTAGTAGCCTTGGATTGGAACATGGCCTCTATGGGGCGAGAAGGCAGAGATGAAATTACAATTGAAATTGCCAGTTAACATTCAATTGCTCATATATACACACAAAATAGTTTAGCAGAGTTATTTATCAGACATCTACAATTCATTGCTGAGCAATTACTTATGAAAACAAAATACCTAACTTCTATTTGGGGTTATACTATATTATATGTTGCATTATTGGTTCGTATAAAACCAACTGTTTATCATCAATATTCACATTTAAAACTTGTATTTGGTCAAGAACCTAATATTTCTCACCTATTAGTTTTTGGTTGTACGGTCCATGTCCCAAATTACACTCTTATAAATTTACTAAAATGGGTCCCCAATAAAGACTTAGAGTTTATGTTGGTTTTGATTCACCATCTATTATTAGGTATCTTGAACCTTTGATAGGTGACTTATTTACTATAAGTTTTGCATATTGTAATTTTGATAAAATGACTTTCTCAACTTTGGGAAGGGCAAAGCTATATCCTATAAAACAATGTAAAATTTGTTGGAAAGAAACAACATTATCTCACTTTGATTCCCGTAGTAATCAATATGAGCAAGAAGTTGAAAAGATCATTCACTTGCAAAGAGTTGCAAATTAATTATCTGATTTATTTGCTAATACAAACAAAATGACAAAGTTATATGTACCAGCAAAAAATACTCTAGCAAAACTTGATGTCCCTACAGGACAATCTATTGTAGCAAATGAATATAAATTATACCTGAAGCATGGTCGTTCTAGAAGCGTGGTCGACCAGTTGCTACCAACTCCAAAGAGAAAGATACAAGAGAAAAACCAATAAAAAAAACTTTAGAAAAAAATAATTTTAGAAAATATAGAAGAGATTGATCGATCTAATGCATATAAAGTGATTCCTGTAGAACTACAAATGTCCAAAAAGAATGACATTTTAATAAATTATTTGTTATCTCATAGAATATGAGAACAAAATAATATTTTCATAGACAATATCTTCGTCTTTAATATGGCTCTTGACATTATGCAAAATAATGAAGATCATGAACCATAGTCTGAGCAAAGAAATTATTGACCAAAATAGAAAGAGGTCATACAGATGGAGTTGAAATCTTTAGAGCAACGCAGAGTATTTGGACTTGTAGTTCGAACCCCTAAAAATATAATTCTTGTAGGAAACAAGTGGGTCTTTACGAGGAATATTAATGAGAACAGTGCCCAAGTTTTCTTGCAAAGAATTTGGTTCAATTGTGAAGAAACATATTCTCATGTGATGGACTCCATTACTTTTAGATTTTTAATTAATTTGGTTGTCTCACAAAGGCTCAACATGCACTAGGGATGGCAATGGGGCGGGTCCGCCCCGCCCCGCCCCGCGACCCGCGAATTCGCGGGGCAGCCCTTCGACCCGCCAACCACCCTTCGAAAAAAAAGATCTTTTTTTTTTTTTTTAAACTGAAAAATTAATTAAAAAAAAAAGAAATAATTTTTTATTTTATATGTTTGTACTAAACAAAAAAAAAATTGTACGATTGAAGTTATGGTGTAGTGGTTAAGATTGGTAGTTTAAAGTTTCAACCCGGATTCGATTCTTCTTTAGTCTATTTGTAGTGAAAATTATAATTTCTATTATATTTTATGATTTTTTAAAAAATATATATATATATATATATATATATTTTTTTTGTAGGGGCGGGTCGCGGGGCGGTGCTTGGCGGGGTGGGGCGCGGGTCGTGGATTTTTTTGCCATTCCTAACATGCACCTTATGGACGTAGTAACTGCCTATGTGAATAGTTCACTTGATAGTGACATGTACATGAAAAATCATAAAGGATTTAAAGTGCCAAAATCAAATGATTCATCCCTCAAAACTATGTTCTCAATTAAATTGCAAAGACATTTATACGGATTAAAGAATTTTGGATGTATGACATACAATCGAGTTAGCGAATATTTACTAAAAGATGGGTATAAGAATGACGATGTTTGTTCATGTGTTTTCATAAAGAAAAAAAAAATTAATTTGCAATTATGGCAATTTATGTTGATAATTTACATATGTTGACCTCAGAATCTGTACTATCCATGTGTCAACAAATCTCGAGTCAATCATCTGTCAGCTTGTATATTACCTGCATACTAGGACAACCGTTAGGCACCAAGATCGCCGGAGAAAAATGAACTGGTGATCGTTGGTACTCCGACAATCAAGTCAACTGCCCCGGTATATAAGTGTTTTGGGTATGGAGAAACAAGAAAGCAAGAAATTGAGCAGAGTTTAAGGGTGAGAATAATGCATACCTTAGAACGGCCAAGGACCTTGTATTTATAGGTTCAAAGTCCAATTGATTTGGATAGGCAATCAATTGGAGATTTGATCGGATCTACCTTCCTTATAAGATAAGGGTAATTGGATGTGAAGGCGATCCTTTTAGATTTTCCGTCCTTATCTCCATTGAATCCCTATATCTTGTTACTAATTATCAAGAGGTTGATATTTAGTTTCCTTCTAAGTTTGAATCACAATCAAACATGATCCAACACAATATTTTTCTGAGATATCTCTTTAATTGTCCCAACATATAAGATTGTCTACAGATTATATGGAATATGAAGACCAAAGAAGCACCACAAGTTGGTTACGACGGTCAAGGTCCTTTGTGGGCTTTGTTGTAATTAGTTCAGTCGTGCGAGGCCTTCGCGGGGCCTGTGAGACCTTCACTGGGTCTTACGGGACCTTTACTGGGCCTAGGATGTCTTGCTTGGGCCTAAGAGGTCTTACTTGGGCCTATGAGGCCTTGCCAAAATTGGGTGGCAACAATAGTTCCCCAAGTCCAAGCATATTATTTATGGTAGGCATGTGACTTTAAGAAAAGTTGTTATTTATTATTATTATTATTTTTTACGAGAGCCTAAAAAAAACCTTTGTTTATGTTCACAGAAGTCCTTTGCACATGTTCTCCGTAATATTTCATACATGTTCACAGTCTCCCAAGTCCGAGCCTGGATTGGTTGCGGTCGATGTGTCCTCATTTGACTTGTGGCAGATATAATCATTAGAAAGTCGTCAATTGGCACAGTCAATGAGGAAAAGCAATTATGGTGCAGTCTTGTTGAAATTAGAAACGACAGCGCTATCATTGTTGTGGGCGCGTGAGGGGCGTTTGGGGGCACTCGTGGTGCATGTACTCCTCTGCATTAATTGCCTAGGTTTTTGGATTCTGCCTTTGCCTCGTTCTTGCCAAGCGCCCTTTTATTTCGATGGTTTAGATTGTGTGATTTGAATTCAACAGTATGGATGTAAGAAGCTTCGTCTTATATAAGTTGTGGTTCATTTCCTTTGGCCTTCTTTTTCCTTCGTCCATTACCTTCAAACTTCTAAAGAATTTTGGCGAGAACCATAGATTTTTAGAGAATTCCAGCAAGAGCAGAGTCCTAGTTCGCCTTTCGTTGAGTTCTTCGGTAGAGCTTTGTTGACTAGAAGATTATGTTTCCATTTATGAGCTAGCAAGAGCAGAGTCCCATGAACGGGACAATGATCCTCCAGAAGGTTATGTTGCCAATTATGAGCCAACGATGCAACAGGGACTTCAATTGCCCCTCAACCCTTTCTTCTACGAAGTCCTTCAAGATTTCAACATCACCCCGTGCCAGATTACTCCCAATGGCTGGGTCAAATGGTGACGGCATTCCTGTTGTGGATGATAACAAATGCTGGTGGAGATCTCCCAGTGAGGGTCTTTGAGACTATTTATCACCCTGTAAATCCTGAGGATGATACAACATGTCTCATAGGCCAGGACAAGGTTGGGAAATGGCCACAGACAATCCCAATAAGGTCCCGAGTTGGAAGGAAGCTTTTTTCTTCATTGGTGGGAGTTGGGAATTCAGGTCGGAGGAACCTTTTCCCAATGTCTCTATCCCCCGCTGTTTTGGTGCCTTGGGTATGTTTAGCTCCTTTGGATTTGATGTTTCATTGAAGAACCTGACTTACTCTCTTTTTGTTTTTGTTTGCATTTTGTAGAAAGCCCCCAATTTCGACGATAGAATAGGGTGAAATTAGAGCAAAGTGGTCCACCATCCGAGACCAAGCAAGTTTAGAAGTCTAGGCAGCCTTCTTCCGGTCGTACATAGGCCAACAGAAATATGGTTGCGAACAAGGATGCCTCTCAAGGAAAGAAAATGGAACCATCCTCGTCTAAGGGCAACTGCCTTGTGAGAGACTCTTGGAGAGCCCAGTTTAATAATCACCCAGACATTGGGGGTACTACTTCCATAAACATTGGCTCCCACCGGACGAGCTGACTCCACTGTGTTGGAGATGTTGCCTTCAGTCTTGACGATGGCTACGATTATGGTGCATAAGTTTTGGTTTCCTCTTTGGGAGAAGGTGACTGAGAAAGCTTCGCTGGATGATATGATGATGATGGGGACCATCAATATGGCAAAGAGCCTTGTTCTGAATGTCAAGTTAAACAGCACGCTGAGGGACTTTATAGGAAACTTAGATCAGGCTGAGGTGAAAGCCAAGATGATATCTTATGACCTTCAAGCTCTGGGCTCAACTAATACTAAGTTGGGTTCTAAAAACTAAGCCTTGCGGTCCCGGGTAGGAGTCCTGATTTCAAACGAGACTGTCTTGAAGATTAAGATAGACACCATTGTTGAGGATGCGATGTAGGCTTAGAGGAGGACTCTAAAGACCCAGAGTACTAGTAGACAAGCCGAGGATAGGTCTGTGGTGGCCGAGCAGACTGTAGTCTCGGTTAACCAGGATTTTGACAACATGGTCCTTGAAAAGGACAAACAGTTGGTTGAGGCTATGGGCGAGCTTAAGAAGGTTAGGTATGAGTTGGCAACATTGAAAGCTACAATGGCCGAGGCTAAGACAAGGGTGGTGAGGTTATATAAAAAGGAGTTTTTGGGTATTTCTGAGTATAAGCGCCTCGCAACTCGTTTTATAGAGGCATGAGAGATCAGTTGATGGAAAAGATTTGGTATGTTAACCTGGAGTGGGATCTTTTATTTATACTGGTAGCCCCTGTCGAAACTCATACTTCGGGGATTTCAGCAGCTGTCGAAGCATCTTTTTTGTTGAAACTCATGCTGGAGGCGAGGCCCCCCACCCCTTCTGTACTAGAATAACCCACATGTGCTGACCTATAGAGGCGATGGGACAGTAGGACTTGTATTTTTCTGTTTCTTGTATTTGTTGTATGCCTCAAGTTTATTAATGAAATCGTTTCTCTTTTGTTATAAGTTCAATTGTGTCGTATGCTCCTTCTTGATTAACGAAAACATGTATTCAATCAAGTTTCCTACCTTTGACAAGGCTCATTTGCTGAGGATGACCTTCGTAGATAGTAAACATTTGACGAAGGTTTGGACTTGGAAATTTACACAACTTAGAAGGGATTTGAATCTAAAGAGTTGAATCTAAATCTGAAGAGTTGTTTTCAAAGGCATTAATGGTGTAGCATTTTCATTGCTAAAGACGTTGACGTTATCAATATCTGGGTAAGTAGGAGGGGCGCGCATGGCTTGTGGTATTCTCCATGCCTAATAAATGGTGGTTCATGAACAGCTGCCTTTAATGCTTTGCATTCTCCACACAGTCCTTCCAATGGTTCAGATCCTGCCCCAATATAAACCCCAGGAATTCTTCATTTCTAGTTTCACTTTTCTAAAACTTCTCAAAACTCAAACATTTCGTATCGATGGCAGCAATCTTTCCGAGTGGAAGAGAAAAAAAGGATTTTTGTTTCGATGGCCAAGTGTGCTTTCACAAATATTCTAGTCATACTCAAGATCTGATAGGTGCTTTAGATGCCACGAAAGAGGTTGGACCTAGTATTCTTAGGATGAAGTTTTCAAACGATACATCCACAATGGACATCGGTGTTGATGGTATATATTTTAATGATTCTGATTCGGATGACGAGGCTGAAAGCTATTTGTAAGAGTTAGGTAAAGATTTTCTGAAAGGTTTCTATAAAAAGGCGCCAACGGCATTCTTTGAACAGTATGGCCAAATTAGTCACCAAATCAACTCATATAATTATTTCATTAAACATGGAATCCAACAAATGTTTGACTCTATTGGTGAGATTATTGTTGAGCCCGGTTATGATCCTTTGAAAAAGAAAGATGATGACGGGTTCAAAACTGGAGTAGAACAATTTTTTGGGAGACTCCCTATCATGGTACAATCAGACTTATGTTGTTGACGAAGCCAGATGATGAACTGAGCAAAGTATAAACAGTTGGATGAGGCAGTGGCAGAGCTTACGAAGACCAAAGAACAGTTAGCTAGGCTAGGGGCCCCTTCCTGTGTCTGCCCGAAAGAGGCGATGGGGCAGTAGGATGGTGTTTGCGTACTCTTCAATTTGCTTTGTAATTTTGGCTCTGATAAATAAAAGATCAGATTAGTCATCATCGTCTTTATGTTGGCCTTCATTTGTTTCTTTATGACGGTATGATCGACTTACAATTAAGCTCAATTAAATTTATTACAGGCACCTAATTCATTGTTGACGTAATTACTCCCATGTGTTACTACCTCGCCTATTCGAAGTTGAAGCACTTATCTGAACAGTGTTCTAACCTATTTATTCTTCTAAGTCAAGGATATAACTTGGCGAGGAGATCAAGGATCAGTTATCGGGATGCCTTCATGGGCTTGTTCGAGACCATATCGTCGAGGGTGTTCTTTCTGAATGACTACCCTTACCGTAGGCGAAGGCTTAAACTTAGATATTCATATGCTCGGGGGGTTTGTAGAGTTACCACTATGTCATTAATATTCTCCAGGGTTGGTACTGACAACATACACATCTTTCACATTCTTCAAGGTGATGGTGCCATTATTGCAACCTCTTTACCACATGTCTTGTGTCCAACGGTTCAGATTTTAGATTCATCATTAGTGGCTGGGATCAAGCGCTGAGCCTATATATACTCCAAGAAATTTTCATTCCTATTTTTCACTTCCAAAAATCTTCCAGAACCCAACCGTCCATACTGTTCTAGAAACCCTTTCTGGTGAATGGATCTCCATCAATGGCCAAGTATATTTTCTCCAAAATTCTCATTTTTAGCATTGACGAAGAAGAAGATGACGACGAAAACGTGAGCCCTTTCTTGTAATCTCCAGTTCTGGACACCCCATTGTCACTGCCTCTTTGGAGCTAGATTCGACCACGGGCATCTCATCTCTCTTTCTTTCCCAAAGAACCCTTATTGTCGTCAGAGAGTGTCAGATGACATGGCAAAGAAAGGGTAATTTCTGAGGAAGAAGGTGAGGCTTATAGACAGAAGGAGAATGCAAGGGATAAGGGCATTATGGAGATGCAAGAAGGACCAGGCGAGGTAGAGTGTTAGCTCCTTTTCCTCGAGGTGGAGAACGAACTCCTCCCCAAGGGACCAACAGAAAGACCCATTCTTCCTCAGGTGGAGGGCGGACTCCTCTTCCCAACACCTCCAGTTGGACCAAGCACATCAACATTGGGTCCCACCGAGATGAGTTAGATCTGAACGTTCTGAATATGCTCCCAACCCCTTCGACGGTGGTGGCTACCTCTGTTATAAGTATTAGACTTCCACCTGGAGGAAGGCGATGGAGCAAGAAACTCTTCCAAAGTTGGTAAAAATGGTAGAGATAAATACTTCCAGAAGCCATGTACTTAACTGTAAGTTGTATAAAGTTTTGGCCAGCTATAAGGAGTCGAAGACCATGGGTTTTGAGGACGCTGACGAGATACGCTCAGAGAATAAGATCCTTCATTCGAAGCTCGACCTCACTGATGAGGACATACAGCAGGCCAAGTACAAAGCGTTGAGAGCCGAAGCAATGTAAAAAGTGTGTAACGACACCCAGAGGCGAGCTGAGCTGAAACTTAAAGTGTACAAAGATATGGAATATGTCAAGCATAAGAAATTGGTCGAGGCCCTAGCGGAGCTCTCGAAAGCCAAGGAATCGTTGGCTAGGTCAGGGGCCCATACTTGTGCCTACCTTGAAGAGGCGGCGGGGCTGTAGGACCTAGATTTTGTGTAATTTTGTGTACTTACTAGGAATTTATAAATGAAGAAGAATTTCCTTCCAACTTGTTTCCTTTTACTTTAAGTGTTGCTACTTCGTTCATTTCCTTTCTTCAACAAATGTGATCGTTTAGACATCATTCCTTCTTGTTTGTATGCGATAAATAGGTCTTACCCAACGAGCCAAGGAGTTGTTCGCAAACTATACTCTCTCTATCTTTCCTTTGTTACTTGTATTTACCAGTGTTCTAAAAAGCGTAAAGCGTGGCTAGGCATAGAGGCCGAGCTTCAAGCTTTTTGGACCTAGGTGAAGCCTAGGCGATGGTGAGACAAGGACGATGCTTGAGGCATGTCTAGGCATCGAGGCCGAGCTTCAAGTATTGGCGAAGCCTAGGCGCCGCCTATGTGAGTTTTTTAGAACAGTGGTATTTACTCGCGTTAAGTTTTTACCCTGCGAGTTAAGGAGTTAGCCGCAAATCACACACCCTCACTGCCTTTGCTTTGTTATTTGTATTTTCACGCATTAAGTTTTTACCCAACAAGTTAAGTAATTGGCCGCAAACCACACACATTCGCTGCCTTTGCTTCATTGCTTGCATTCGCATGCGTTAAGTTTTTACCCAGCATGTTAAAAAGTTGGCCGCAAACCATACACCCTCGCTGCCTTTGCTTTGTTACTTGTATTTGTACATGTTAAGTTTTTACCCAGCGAGTTAAGGAGTTGGCCACGAACCACACACCCTTGCTGCCCCATTTGTTTTTCCTTTTGATGGTGTAATCTAGAAGATAGAGCTTTATCTTGAAATAAACTGAGCTTTGTATTGAATATAACTATTTCTAGACAAAACTGGATGAAAAAATGAAATGCAACTCAGTGCTAGTAATCAAGAAGTCTAATGGTATTATAGACGAATGTAGGCGACGTTCCAGGGGTGTTTTGTTTTGTAAGTCCAGGGCCAACCTCTCTGTTAGCGAGGAAAACCTTTTTCAGGACGAAATCGTTGACTTGGAAGTCCATGTTCCTGACTTTAGAGTTGTAGTACCTAGCCATCTTCCTCTAATAAACAGCCATGTGAAGCTATGAATCTGTATGCCTCTCTGTTGTAAGTCAAGATTTTCCTTGTGCTGATTTTCGTTGACAACCTCAGCGAAATACAAGCGTCTTTAGAAAGGCATCCCTACCTCAATGGGAATCATTGCCTCTACTCCATATGCCATGGAAAAAGGGGTTTCACTGATTGCTGTTTGAGAAGTAGTTCGATATGACCATAAAGTCTAAGAGAGTTCCTCGGCCCATCCTCCTTTGGCAGATTCCAATTTTCTCTTCAGAGTGTGCTTGATAATTTTGTTAACGGTCTCCACTTAGCCGTTGGATTGGGAATAATAAGGGGTGGAAAAATCTCTCCTAACTCCGAGTTCTTCACAGTTCGACTTAAACTTTTTCCCGGCAAACTACGTACCATTTTCTGAGAAAAGAGAGTGAGAGATCCCAAATCGACATATTATATTTTTCCACAAAAACTTCCATACGTTCTCATCTATAATTTTGGCCAAGGGATTGGCCTCGTACCATTTGGTGAAGTAGTCTACAGCCACAACTGTAAATTTGATGCCACCTCGTCCAATTGGGAGGGGACCAATGAAGTCTATCCCCTACTTGGCAGAAGGCCATGGGCTAGTGACCGAGATAAGGCCTTGAGCTGGGAGTTTCGACTCATTAGCGAATCTCTAGCACTTGTCACATTTTCTTGCAAAGGTGTGCAAGTCCTTTTTCATAGTCTACCAGTGCTACCCTTATTTTAAGGCTTTCTGTACCAAAGCCATACCTCATGCGTGATTACTACAGACTCCTTCATGTATCTCGCACATGATATAGTTGGCTTCGTTGGTAACGCACCGCAGGAGCGGTAGACTAAATCTTCTTTTGTGTAGGATTCCATCCTGCAGTACGAACTTCGTGGCCCTCCTGCATAGTTTCTGAGCTTTGTCTCTATCATCTTGAAAAACATGGTCGGTTAAGTACGTGACGATTTTCTTTATCCACTCGGGAGACCCACTAATTATCATCGCGTTCTATTGCAAAACTTCATCAGTGGTTGGCCGACTAAGCCTTTCGACTAGAATGGCTTTCATAAAGTCGGAGTCCTTGCAACTCTCAGGATTTGGAGCAATTCGAAATCCTTGAAGTTAGCTAGGAAATCCTTGAACTTCTTCAAGTAGGCCACCATGGACTGCTCGCATGCTGTAAAAGTCACGTTAACTTGACTAACCACCAGCTGCGAGTCACTGTAGATTTAGATTTTTCCAGCCTTCATCTTATGCGCTAACCTCAAGCCCAATAGGAGTGCCTCGTACTCAACAGCGTTATTTGAGCCTTTGAACTCTAAGCGAAGTGCACATTTGAGGTTGTGGCCGTTGGGGCTAATCAGCAGGATCTCATCTCCTGCTCCGGCATCACCTGATGATCCATCAACATATAGTTTCCATGTTGATAATCATGTAGCTTGGCCTCTAGTAATCCTTCTGGGATGTGGATGAACTCAGCCATAAAATCTGTCAGAGCTTGACCTTTTATGGAGGGCCTCATTTTGTAAGAAATCTCAAACTGACTGAGTTCTACAGACTACTTCATCAGCCTTCTGGAGGTGTCTGGATTATGAAGAATCTTTCTTAAAGGGAGGTTCGTCAGGACGTCGATGCTATGTGCTTGAAAGTATGATCAGAGCTTTCTTGATACAATTATTAAGGATAAGGCAATTTTTTCCATATATGGGTACCTCGTTTATACATCCTACAAGGCTTTACTCATATAGTAGATGGAGAGTTGTGTCAGGCCCTCATCGCGGATTAGTACCGAACTCACCGCCTTTTTTGACACCGCTAGGTAGATAAGCAGTGTTTCTCTGTTCTTCAATTTGGATAATAGTGGGGCTTTACCAAGGAAGTCCTTGAGTTTCCAAAAGGCATTCTCACACTCTTCTGTTCCCTCAAATCGCTTCTCATCCCTCTCCATCCCCATCCCCCTCCCCCTCAATGGTCTGAAAGGAAGGCCAGCATCGATCAGTCGCTTTTGATATGAATAGATTCAAGGCTACTAACCTTTCTATAAGGCTCTAGACCTCCTTGGCAGAGGACGGTGAACACATGTCGATGAGTGCCTTGATCTTCTTAGAGTTGGCTTCTATCCCACGTTGATTCACCATGTAACCTAGGAACTTTTCGTACCCGACTCCAAAAGCACATTTCAGGGGGTTAAGCTTCATCTAGTATTTGCAGAGAATCCTAAACATCTCATCTAGGTGTTCGATATGATCTTCAGGATCCACGCTCTTTATGAGCATGTTATCGACGTAGACCTCCATGGTGTTTCCAATCTATTCCGTGAACATGCGGTTTACCAATCTTTGGTAAGTTGCTCCAGCATTCTTAAGACTGAAAGATATCATCTTGTAATAATATAGCCATCGGTTTGTTATGAACGAGGTATGTTCCTCGTCCTCTGCGAACATGGGAATCTAGTTGTAACTGGAGTAGACGTCCAAAAAGCTGAATAGCTTGTGACCGGCGGTCGCATCAACCAACTAATCGATGCGCGGTAGATAGAAGCTATCTTTCAGGCATGCCTGGTCTAGATCCAAGAAGTCTATGCACATCCTCTATTTTTGGTTATTTTTCCTAACCAACACGGAGTTAAACACCTATTAGGTATAGACGGCTTATCGAATGAACCGCAGTTTATCTACTTCATCTTTCAGAGCGCCATATCTCTCGATGCTCAGAGGTCTTCTTTTCTGTATCTTGGGACACATCTTGGGATCCACCTTCAAAGCGTGGCAAACTACAAATGGACTTATTCTCACCATGTCAGTGTGCTTCCATACAAAAGCATCAATGTTCTCTCATAAGAACCGTTTTAGATTTTCATTCATCCCTTCTTCAAGTATATGTCCTAGCTGCAGCATTTGGGAAGGGTCTGAGGATTTTACTAAGAATGTCTCCAACTCTTTCGCCGGTGAGGCATGTAAATCCGATCTTATGATCCGAGGTTCAAATCCCTCTTCAAGGATCATGTCATCTTCATCATTTTCTTTGTCAATATATATTGGCTCAGTTTGTATAGTCATGACTGCGGGAGTAGCGTCTTCATGCTTTACTACCTTTCGATGTGCACATGTAGCACGCCCTCGCCTCTGTTTGATTTACTCGAACCCTGGTGACTTCGCCTGGTATTGGAAATTTTATCGTCAAGTGATAGATGGAGGTGACTGCTTGTAAATCTTTAAGCACGGGCTTGTTGAGGACTTCATGATATGTGTCAAGAATTCCATAAATTTTTTCACAAGGCACGAGGGCTCTCTGAAATATACAACGAGGGTGATCCTTCCCGTGGGATGAGAATGTCTCTCATGAAGCCAAACAATGGCTCTGAAATGGATGTCAGCATTTGGTCTACATCCATTTGATCGAAGGTGCTGCCAAATAGTATATTCACGGCACTCCCATCATCGACCAACATTCTTCCTAACCCGTTCATGATGACTATGGCACGGATTACCAAAGCGTCACGATGTGGGTAATAGACACCAGCCTCATCCTTCTCCATGAAATTGATAGATGGGTCCTTGGGCCGATGTCCATGAACCTACCAGCTTTCTGTTGGTTCTTCTCTTGCTACTTTAGCATAGTTCCATCATGAATTTATTGTATGTCCCTCGACATAGGGCCCTCTGATTATAGTGATAATGTCACAGACTGTGGGAGCTCTTATAGGTCCGTCTTGTCTAGGTAGATCTATGTTCCTATCGTTTCTTCTGTCGTCTCATCATTGAGGTTGGGATCCTCACCTCCAGTTGGGCAGTCCTTGTCTTCTTCACGCCTGGCAGTTTCCTTCTCTTTGTCGTATATTCTCTCGATCAATCAATTCTCGTACGTCACTACAGTCTTTCATGTTGTGTACCTGAGTCCAGTGTATACGACAGAACTTGGGATAAATAATCAATGATGGGTGGATTGCCGTATGTGGTCTAAGAAGAGAGGTCAGGATTACATCTGTTTGATTGAACCTCCGATAGTGATTGGTGTGAGGCTCAGGAGAACATCGTCCTTCATGGCGATAACGATTGGTGTGAGGCTTAGGCGAACGTCGACCTTCTAAGTGATAGCGCTCTTCTTTTTCTCTTTCAACTTTTTCTCTGTTCTCAATGGTTTCTTCCAAGCAAATCTCTCACTGGATCAGATCCACCAATTGAGTATAGGTCTTGGGCTCCCTATTTTGGACGTCTCTCCAAAAAAGAGTTCGTATGTGGAGCCCAGTTACTAGTGCATCTAGTGTCTTATCATCGGTGACATTCTTGATTTTGTTAATGACATTGCTAAACCTCTTGAAGTACTTCTTCACTAATTCTCATTCCTTCTGTTGAATGCCATGGAGCTGGGCCACATATACTATCATTTTCCGATTACCAATGAAGGCGTCAATGAATTCCTGTATCATCTGTGGCCAGCTCCTAATGCTTCTCGACTTCAGCTTGTTGTACCACCTCTTCGCATCAGAGACGAGGGTAGTGTAAAATTTTCTGCACTTGACTATCGGGATATATCCCTGGAGCTTAGTCTTATATACATTGACATGATCCGTGCTTTTTCCATTGTACTTCTCCATAGGGGGCATTTTGAATCGATATGGGAGTTCTCTAACCTTCAGTTCCTTGGAAAATGGGAGGTTCTCGTCATCTTCGTAGAGGTCACATGATCGTTCTGGCCTTTCATCCTCGGGCCTCACATTCATAATCTTCGGGCCACTCTTCACTTTCAGGTGAGCCTCGCAATGCTCTCTACGCCTACTGCTCAACGATTAGGGATGTGCCATAGAAGATCCAAACCTCAATCTATCAAATACACTGACAGATGCGGCTGACTGGTATTACGGAGAGATTTTCCATGCTGGTAGTAATGCGAGGGCCTCAGATTCAGGTTCTGAGGGTTTCGAACATTTGATATCGGCAGGTCATCCTAAGATCGATGGCTTTCGATCGAGCTGGATCTCGAAGGGATTCGCCAATCACGGTTATGATTGTGTCCAGATTGGAGAGATTGATTTTCCAAATGCTCAAGTACCTCCTTCATCCTAGTGTTGTCCTTTTTCAAGTCCAAAATATCTTGATCGGTCGTCCGTCTCTATTGTTGTCTCCTCCTCTTGCGACGGGTTATGTTCTAGATATCGTGAATGCTTTTATGCCGCTGGTCCGTATGGTGGGACTCAATCTCGTTTTCCTGAGAGTTGTCTGTCCCCATGCTTTTTCTGGTAGAAAACACGTTTTACCATAAGTATTTTGGTTGTGTAACGTATTTCTGTTTTCCATAGACGTCGCCTATCTGTTGACCTCAGAATATACAATATCCACGTGTCAACATATCTCCAGTCAATCCTTTACCAGTCTGTATATTATCTACACACTAGGATAACTGTTAGGCACCAAGATCACTGAAAAAAAAGAAGACGGTGATCGTTGGTACTCGATCGATCAAGTCAACTACCCCGGTATATAAATAATATACGGGATGAGTGTTTTGGGTATGGGAGAAACAAGTAAGTATTAAATTGATCAGAGTTTAAAGGTGAGAATAATGCGGATCTTAAAACAGCCAATGACCTTATATTTGTAGGTCCATAGTCCAATTGATTTGGGTAGGAAATCAATTGGAGATTTGATCGGATCCTCCTTCCTTATAAGATAAGGGTAATTGGATGTGAAGGTGATCATTTTAGATTTTCCATCCTTATCTCCATTGATTCCATATATCTTGTTACTAATTATCAAGAGATTAATATTTAGTTCCCTTCTAAGTTTGAATCACAATCAAACACAATACAACATAATCTTTTCTGAGATATCACTTCAACTGTCCCAACATATCAGATTGTCTGCGGATTATATGGAATATGAAGATCGACAAAGCACCCCAGGTTGGTTACGAGGATCGAGGCCCTTCATGGGCTTTGTTGTAACCGGTTCAGTTGTGCTGGGCCTATGAGGCCTTTGATGGGTCTTACGGGACCTTTACTTGGCCTAGGAGGTCTTGCTTGGGCATTTACTAGCCCAAGAGGTCTTACTTGGGCCTATGAGACCTTGCCAAAACTGGGTGATAACAAAATCTTATAGGGAATCCTAGAGAACTCAACAAAATTACATATTATTTGAGAAATGAATTTGAAATGAAAGATTTAGAAAAAACCAAATTATATCTTAAGTTGTTAATTGAACTTTTCCTTAGTGTCAATAATAGACTATATATTAAATTTAGAAGGTACAAAACATACTATATCGACAATTTCAAATAAATTAACTTATGAAAATCCACAAACGTATGGTAATTTAGAAAATAAATTATGTGAACCACTGGTACAGAGGGTTATTTAACCTTAGTGTCAATAATAGACTATATATTAAATTTAGAGGGTACAAAACATACTATATCGACAATTTCAAATAAATTAACTTATGAAAATCCACGAATGTATAGTAATTTAGAAAATAAATTATGTGAACCACTGGTACAGAGGGTTATTTAACCTTAGTGTCAATAATAGACTATATATTAAATTTAGAGGGTACAAAACATACAATATCGACAATTTCAAATAAATTAACTTATGAAAATCCACAAATGTATAGTAATTTAGAAAATAAATTATGTGAGATGCATGTTATTTACGCAGAAAAGCCCAGTAGGATGGTTAGATAACCCTCTGTACCAGTGGTTTCTTCGCTGTCAAATGACAACAACGATTTATGGAGTTACCTTAGTTTTGTTAAGAGAACTCAACATTGTAGTAATTCTTCTTCTTTCCTTTCTCGTGCTAAAAATGTAGGAACGGTTTCAAGTGACATATTGGTAGAGTTAACTAGGTATTTTCCTCATGACATGCTTATTATATTAAATGAGGAAGAGAGAGAAAAGTTTGATATACTTAGGGAGTGGAGACAGAACTAGCGTCAATACTTAATTGTTTTTATTATAGCATGTGGTCTACCAACAGCTTTCGATTCTACTGTAGCATCGGACTCTTCTTTTAGTACATGTAGTTGGTTCTATCTGATTACGGATTAAGACTTAAAGAAGATATATTAGAGAGTTTAATATGTATAAAGGACTGAGATGATGCAGAGCTTCGGATCCATGATAAAGTGGAAAGAATAATAGCTGAAGAATTTGAAGATCTGACTTTATGATTTGTAATTATTGTTTGCGTAAATTTCTTTAATTTTTCTTATTTTTTACAAAAAAAAATTGTACACATAACAATTTGTTCATGTACAATTTTAACTTCGCCTATGTTAGAAGAGTCGGTCCCAAGCCTAGAAAAAGGCGGAGGGTTTCAAATTTCAAATTTCTTGTATCGTATTTTATTTTGAAATTTTCAATTTTTTCAAAAAAAAATTGCTTCTTGAAATAAACTGAGCCGAGCTCAGGCTCGAGTCAAAATTAAACTGTGTATTTAATAAAACTTTTAAATTAAAAAAATTATCCTTATTAATTTACTAAAATACCATATATATCTGATAAGTACAATTTTGTACTTATCTGGGCTCACAAAAATGAACAATTATAAGTTCTTTTGGTTGTCTACAGTTTAATTGCATGTGTTTTCTTATCAATTTAGGAAATAATCAAAGTCAAGTATAAATGGGATGAAAAGAGAGCAAAATGAAGACAAGGGGACCTAATTGCTAGAGAAATGAAACTTCAGGGACTTGATGTGCAAATACCTAGGCGGGTAATTCAAATTCAGAACCAGGATAAACCATGCGATCGCATGGTATTATCTTGGTGCGATCGCAAGGCGTTGGAAAAAACAACAGAGTGTAAATCAGCTAAACCATGCGATCGCAGCTATCTCCACCATGCGATCGCACAGCCTAATCGTGACAGAAATTGTGCAGACACCTGATTCAATTAGAATTCTACCAGTCCAAATAACTTCAACAACCAAACACACGTTTTGAGGTCTTGAGAGAGTACTATAAAAGGTAGAAGATAGACTTTTCGCGAGAGACGAATTTTAGAGGAACAAGATACAAGGCAAGAACGAAGATCAAGGCGCGAAATCGAAGATCATCGAGCTGAGATCACGGGTTTTATTTTACTTGTTGTTTTCCTTTCTCCGGACCATGATGAATTCAATTCTTTCGTTAATTGAAGAAATCATGTCCGGCTAATTTACTTTATCTAGGATGAACGATGAAACCTTACGTTTTGATTAATTAGCAGTTTTTCCCTTTTTAGTAATTAATTGCCGTGGATTGATTATTCTTTATTCAGTTTCTTTATTATTTTAATGCTTGCGCACCATTAGAATATATTGTGATCTGTATTGAAGTCGAGAGATTCAATATAGATTTAGCACGTGGTATTGAATAACATAGGGTCCAATAATAGATAGAGATTACTATTATGCCTTATGAAATCCATTTAGGCGATCTTGAGATTTTAATGCATGTGTTTATGCTCGAAGCTTAATTAGAGATAATGAAGTTCGCATAACATATAGATTTGATTGACCATCGAGAGAGGCTTTCGATTAATTTAGGAATGCCGATTTTCAGTCCAAGGTAATTAAAAGCTAAAAAGTGATTAACAAGATAATTGAGTAAAACGTGTCGGTGGATTCGTGAATCCTAGTATTGTTAAACTTTAATTCGTTCTTATATTTCAAAGTTGCATTTTATTGTGAATTTCAATTTAATTAAAATAGTTAATTCAGTTTAGAATCTTAAGAATCAAAAATTGAATATGTGTTTATTTTCATTGTTAAAATTTGAGTTGTGAAATTAATTAGTATTTTAGTATCTAGTTCTCGTGGGTTCGACACTTTATTTTATCACTATATTACTTGTCAACGATCCGTCCACTTGCGGGATATATATCGCACAACAAGTTTTTGGCGCCGTTGCCGGAGACTAGTTTTATTAATTGCTACGTTAATTTATAATTTGGCTTTTAACAATTCTTTTTAGTTTTATTTAGTTTTATCTTTATTTTCAATTCGTCGTGATACTGCTGAATTTTATCTATTTTCTAACTTTTCAGGTGTTAAGTGTGTATGCGCCGTACAAAAGATCTTGATCTTTTTGATTTAGATCCAGAAATTGAACAGAGCTTTCACCGACGACAACGTGAAAAAAGAGAAAAGAAGCATCAGCAGCAAGACACAATGGAGGATAACCGAATCCCGAATCCGTTGCAAGCAGATGGCCGAAACAATCATGCACCAATAGCTCGACCTGTTGAAGTCAATGAGAGAGACATTCTTATGGGTGAATATATGATGCCACCGATAGTTGAAAATCGGTCCAGTATTATATATCCGCCTTATGGGCACGACAACTTCCAGTTGAGGCCAGATGTGATCAACTTGTTCTCGAACAATCTGCCTTTCTACGGGAGGGTAGATGAAAACCCTCATTACCACATTTCTCGCTTTGATGAATTCTGTGGTAATTTCAAATACCAAGGCGTTAATGAAGAGGCACTGAAGATGAGGCTTTTTCCACACACACTGAAGGATAAAGCTCGAGAATGGTTGGATTCACTACCGCCTGGGAGCATCACAACTTGGGGTGATCTGATCCAAAAGTTCACACTGAAATACTTTCCTCCAGCCAGAGTGAACAGGTTAAAGTACGAGATTTCCAATTTCCAACAGTCTGAGTTGGAAAACTTTCATGAGGCATGGGAGAGATTCAAGCAACTGCTCAGAAAATGTCCAAGCCACGGGTTCCCTTTAGCAGCTCAGAATCATTTCTTCTACTCTGGTCTAGTTCCTAGCAGTCGTTCTTCAGTTAATTCTGCAGCAGGTGGCTCTATCCAAAATAGGTCTGCCGGCGATTTCCATGACTTGTATGAAACAATAAGTGAACAATTCGTTATGTGGCCAGACAGAGGAGTACAAAGGAAAGCAGCAGGGGTACATGAGGTAGACTCAAATTTGCTTTTACTGGCGAAGATCGATGCATTGGCAAAGCAGATGGAGACGATGAAATATTCTCATTCAACTAATATGGTTCAGATGTCTCCACCAATCTGTGTGACATGCGGGGCAAACCATCAGTCTTCGGAGTGCCCATTGACAAAGGTTGATATGCCTTCTCCTGAGCAAGTTGCATATGCTCAGAATTTTCAGCGTCAGCAGAATAACCCTTATTCACAGACATACAATCCAGGATGGAGAAATCATCCAAACTTCTCCTATGGCAACAACCAGAATATCCAGAATCCGCCAAATCAAGGGAGGCCACAAGAGAAAAAATGAGGATTGGAAGAAACTGTCACTTAATTGAAGGAGATGCAGAAAAGACAGGATGTTGCTATCAAGAATATGGAAAATCAGATTGGGCAGTTGGCTAAATTGTTGACTGAGAGACAACCAGGCACATGGCCAAGCAATACCGAAGTCAATCCAAATGAGCAAGTAAATGCAATTACCACGAGGAGTGGGGTTCAGTTACTAGAGATTCATGTGACTAGGCCAGGTGTAGAAAAGGAAACTGTGTCCGACAAAGCAGGAGAAAATAAATTAGATGCAGAAGTTGCACCAGAACAGGACTCTCCACCAGCTTATATTCCACTACCGGCTTATGTCCCTCCAATCCTATTTCCTCAGAGGCTGCGAAAACACAAGCTAGACAAGCAATTCGAGAAATTTCTCAATGTGTTCAAGAAACTCCAGATCAACATTCCGTTTGCTGATGCTCTAGCACAAATGCCTAGTTATGCTAAATTCATGAAGGAAATCCTTTCAAATAAACGGAAGTTGGAAGAGCACAAAACAGTTATGCTTACTAAGGAGTGTAGTGCTATCTTGTAAAACAAGCTACCGCCGAAGTTAAAAGATCCGGGGAGTTTCTCTATTCCTTGTACTGTTGGTAGTTCATTTTTCAAAAAAGCATTATGTGATTTAGGTGCTAGCATTAACTTGATGCCTTATTCTATTTTCAGGCAAATAGGTCTCGGAGAAGTGAAGCCAACCACAATTTCACTCCAGTTAGCTGATTGATCAGTGAAACGCCCACGTGGAGTTATTGAAGATATTTTGGTGAAGGTGGACAAGTTCATATTCCCAGCTGACTTCATTATCCTCGATATGGCGGAGGATAGAGATGTGCCACTTATCTTGGGACGACCATTCTTAGCTACTGGAAGGGCCCTCATTGACGTGCAAAAAGGGCAACTAATGTTGAGATTGAATGAGGAGCAGGTCACTTTTGACGTATTCAAAGCAATTCAGTATCCAAGCTCCTCTGACTCATGCTTTCAGATCGATATCATTGATCACGAGGCTGCTAACACATTTGCCTTGGAGAATCCTACAAATCCATGGGAAGCATGTATTATGCATTCTCAAGATGAAAACTCCGAGTCTCCAGTCCTTGAGGAATGTGCCAGATATTTACAAGGAGCAGAACAGATTGAACGAAGGAGTAGATATATGGATTTGGGTACCACACTTCCTCAGCAACCTCCCTCGGTCCAAAAGGCACCAATCCTCGAGTTAAAGCAATTACCTTCTCACCTTAGGTATGCTTATCTCGGTGAGTCATCCACTCTTCCAGTCATCATCGCCAACTCTATTGATCAGGATCAGGAGGATAAATTACTCCGAGTCTTGAGAAATTACAAATCAGCCATCGGGTGGACTATAGCAAACATCAGAGGTATCAGCCCATCTATATGCATGCACAAAATTCTAATGGAAGAGGCTTATAAACCGACAGTGCAACATCAACGCAGACTGAATCCCCATTTGCAAGAAGTAGTCCGAGCTGAAGTGTTGAAACTGCTTGACGCAGGTATTATCTATCCTATTTCAGATAGTACTTGGGTAAGCCCGGTCTAGGTAGTGCCAAAGAATGGAGGGATCACAGTTGAGAAGAATGATAAAAACGAGCTCATTCCAGTCAGATTGACCACCGGCTGGCGAGTTTGTATTGACTACAGGAAGTTGAATGATGCCACTCGAAAAGACCATTTTCCTCTACCTTTCATTGATCAGATGTTGGAACGATTGGCAGGTCATTCCCATTATTGCTTTCTTGACGGGTATTCAGGCTACAATCAGATTCATATCGCGCTGGAAGATCAAGAAAAGACTACCTTTACCTGTCCTTATGGCACGTTTGCTTATAGGCGTATGCCATTTGGCCTATGCAACGCCCCAGCCACATTTCAGCGTTGTATGATGTCAATTTTCTCGGATATGGTCGAAAAATTCATTGAAATTTTCATGGATGATTTTTCGATTTTTGGAGCATCATTCGACGATTGCCTCAAAAATCTGACCCTGGTACTTCAGCATTGCGAGAAAATCAACTTGGTACTGAATTGGGAAAAATGCCACTTTATGGTCCAAGAAGGCATCGTGTTGGGACACAGGATATCAGAAAAGGGCATTGAGGTCGACAAAGCAAAGATTCAGATTATAGAGAAACTACCTCCTCCGACATCAGTTAAAGGAATTCGGTCTTTTCTGGGACATGCGGGTTTCTATAGACGGTTCATACAGGATTTCTCAAAAATAACCAAACCATTGTGCAGTTTGCTGGAGAAAGATGCAAAGTTCGAATTTTCTATTGACTGTCTTAAAGCTTTCAACACTCTCAAAAACAGTCTAATCTCAGCACCTGTCATTGTACCACCAGATTGGGATCTACCTTTTGAACTCATGTGTGATGCAAGTGACTTTGCCATTGGGGCAGTTTTGGGGCAACGTAGAGCAAAAGTCATACATGCCAGCCGAACTCTTAATGACGCTCAGGTGAATTATGCCACCACAGAGAAGGAATTACTAGCTGTAGTATTTGCCTTCGAAAAATTTTGATCTTATCTCATTGGGTCGAAGGTGATAGTGCACACAGACCATGCAGCGTTGAAGTATCTTTTTGCAAAAAAAGATGCAAAGCCAATACTTATTCGGTGGATCTTACTTCTCCAAGAATTCAACTTGGAAATTAAAGACAAAAAAGGGGTTGAGAACGTGGTAGCCGACCACTTGTCAAGAATCGAGCAGACGGAAGACAATGAGGAAGGTGAAATAAATGAGAAGTTTCCAGATGAGCAGATTTTTGGGATTGAGCAGTTGGGAAGTGCACCGTGGTATGCAGATTATGTGAATTATCTTGCAAGCAATATCATGCCACCGGATTATGATCATCAACATCGAAAAAAGTTCTTTTCAGAACTTAAACACTATTTTTGGGAAGATCCTATTCTTTACAGAAGGGGAGCTGATCAAGTAATTCGGAGATGCCTACCTGAAGAAGAAATGGAGACTGTCTTGGAGCAATGTCATTCTTCACCATACGGAGGTCATTTCGGGGCTACCAAAACAGCAGCCAAAGTCCTACAATCTGGGTTTTATTGGTCGACTTTATTCAAAGATGCCTACAGTTTGGTAAAGAAATGTGACAGGTGCCAAAGGATGGGGAACATATATCGGAAGCAGGAAATGCCCCTACGAAGCATTCTAGAGGTTGAACTTTTCGACGTGTGGGGTATTGACTTTATGGGCCCGTTTCCACCATCATTCTCAAATTCCTACATTTTTGTGACTGTGGATTACGTGTCTAAATGGGTAGAAGCTGTAGCCTTACCGACCAATGATGGCAAGGTGGTGGTGAACTTTCTCAAAAAGAATATATTTATGCGTTTCGGGACTCCTCGGGCAATCATCAGTGACGGGGGTAAGCATTTTTGCAATAGACAGTTTGACACTCTTTTGGCAAAATACGGTGTGAAGCACCGTGTGGCTACTCCATACCATCCACAAACCAGCGAGCAGGTGGAAATCTCCAACCGGGAGTTGAAAAGGATCTTGGAGCTTACGGTGAGTTCATCGAGGAAGGATTGGTCGAGAAAACTGGATGATGCCCTTTGGGCATATCGAACTGCATTCAAAACTCCAATTGGAATGTCACCTTATCGCCTAGTTTTTGGGAAGGCGTGCCATTTACCGGTTGAGTTGGAGCACCGAGCCTACTGGGCATTAAGGAAGTTAAATTTCGACTTGAAAGAAGCCGGTGAGAAAAGACTGCTTCAGTTGAATGAAATGGAGGAATTCAGGTTCGAGGCTTATGAAAATGCCAAACTGTACAAAGAGAAAACCAAGAATTGGCATGACAAAAATATTCAAAAACGGTAGTTTTTGGCAGGACAAAAAGTCCTCTTATTCAACTCTCGACTCAAGCTCTTCCCTGGGAAATTGCGTTCAAGGTGGTCCGGGCCATTCACGGTGGTGAAAGTCTATCCACATGGAGCGGTGGAGGTGGCTCATGACACGAAGGGCAGGTTCAAAGTGAACGGACAAAGGCTCAAACATTACTTGGAGGGTGATTTTTCGAAAGAAAAGTCATTTACCGCTTTGAGCAATCCGGAGTGATCATCGCGACAAAGTCGAGCTAAAGACTTTAAACAAGCGCTCAATGGGAGGCAACCCATTTTTCTCCCTTTTTTTTACATTTTCGGCATTATTTCAGTTTTAGGAGTTTAGGCACATTTTTGCACGTTTTAGGTTTAAGTTTTGGAATAGGTTTTAATTCTTAGGTTTCGAAGATCTCATCATCGTCATTTAGCATATGCATATTTATACTGTCTTACAGTTATATTTTTTTTTTAAAAAAAAAAAAAAAAAATTTGAAATCAGGTGTTGAACCATGCGATCGCATGGTTCACACACCTGCGATCGCATAGACTGGGCAGATTACATTCTGCCCAGATTTAACCTTACGTGCGATCGCAACTCTTTTCCTCCATGCGATCGCATGGACTGCCAGATGATTTAAAACCGGGACTTGGACCTTTCATTTCAAAATCCACATTTTCTACTTCAAACATCCAATTTCTTCACATCTCTTGATCTCCAACTCCAGGACACGCACCTTGAACTTCAAATTACACAATCCAACATTCATTCACATCCATCTACACGAAAATCAAACGGTACACGCTAATTTATTTCAAGTTATTTTCGGATTTTTGAATTAATTGTACCAAATTCTCGTTTTTTTGCTTAATGTGGAGGGATTGTTTGGTTAGTCTAGGCTTGAATTGGTTTGGGTAATATTTTTCAATTGGGTTTAGTTGATTTGGTTGAGAAAAAATTTGGTTTTGTTCCATTTCCCCCAATCATTCAAACCTTTAGCAACTTCTCAATGCATATTAGGTGTTTGATGATTTGCCTCATCCACGTTTTTGGTAAAATTTGATGTGAACCACACCTTGGGCTAGTCCATTACACAAAAGCAATCATCTAGGGTCATGCAATTTAGCTTGAACACGTGTTTAGGACGAAATAGTTCCAAACGTAATCACAAAGCCTGCAGGCTGCCATGGCAGCCCACAGGCATGCCACAGCAGCCTGCTTCCGTTAGCAACTTCGTCCACCATCCATTTGACCCTAATGACCTCGGAATCATGTGAAATTTGACTATGTGGTAGACCTTATCATGCACTTTCATGCCACACTTGTCCGTTTCATTTTTTCAATTTCCTAGGTATATTTCTCGATACACGAAGTAGCCTCGTCTATCATGTTTTTGTCGAATTTTTACCTAATGTTTCAACAAGTTTGGGGGTTCTATCCTGATCCATATATGTTTTAATACACTTCTAACATATTTTTGGTCATTTTGCAGATTATGGCCCCGAAACGACCACCGACTGTCGTCGAAAAGGAAAAAAAGAAGGCTACTAGCAGCACTTCTAAGAGGGCTCGGGTCGATACGGCAGACACCGCCGCCTCTCACCTTTTTTGTCCGAGGAGCACAAAGAAAGATTTACCAAGGCCGTGAGCCAGTGGACTATTTGGGGAGAGCGACGATTGCACCTGGACGACTTCCCTCATTCGGAGCTCTTCAACCTCATTGACGTCTGTCGATGGACCAAGGTGGCCGATACTCCACATCCTATTTACTCCCAGCTCGTCCATGAGTTCTACATGAATTTCAACCAGGAGATAGACATTCATGGGACAGAGCACTACGGGCAGACTTGGGTCCGGGGCAAATGGTTCATGTTCACCCCAAGGGTCATCGACGATTTCTATGGCCTATCCGCTGACGATGTTCACCCTCTGCCCGACATTCAGGATATGGGCGAGGTGGCCCGGTTCTTATATGGTCGAGCAGATGCATGGCCACTGCCCGAAAAGGACTTCGAGAACAGTAAGCTGACAGACTCCCTCCTCATCCTGAACGTGTTTGTGAGCCACAACATCGACCCGACTGCGCATCGCACCACCATTAATGATGCTAGGGCTCGATTGCTGTATCATCTAGCTCACGGGAGGAAGATCGATATGGAGAGTTACATCTACAACCTGATCAGCTTGCTGGCCTTCCAGACGAACAAGAGGCACACAGCCATCTTCCCAGTGCTGATTAGTGGTATCTGTGCAGCAGCGGGGGTCCCGATTTCACCGTCAGAGCTGGTTTTTCGAGGAAAGGGGCCTATCAACCGTTTTGCCTTGGAGAATGCCAAACGGGCCACTGCACGAGCTATGGGGGCTGCCCCAGTCGCAGACGAGCACCCTCCTGAGGAGCAGCCAGCCGCACCCCAGCCAGCAGCACCCCAGCCAGTAGCACCTGGAGATATGGCCGCCTTGTTACATCGCTTACTAGAGGGTCAGGCTGAGCAGACACGGCTCATTATCGCCACCCGGACTGAGCTCCGCACAGTGCAGCAGGAGTTGGAGACCCTGCAGTCCCGAGTGGATACAGGCAGACACACTCAGTCATCTATGGAGATTACCCTGCGTCAGTCTTCCCTAGAGCATAGTCGGATCCGGGCTGACTGCGACCAGGTCAAGCGACAACCTGACAGATGTGCGGGCAAGCTGGATGACATCCATGATTAGATATGCCGCCCGACACCCACGCCAGCTCCTCCACCAGTTGACCCTTCCACACTCCTTCTTCCGGCACCCTCCGATCCACCTCCGGGAAGTACCTAAATTTTTATGTATTTTTTTATTTTACATGCGATTAGGGACAATGCACGTTTTAAGTTTGGGGGTGGTTGATAAAAATTTTGCTCAATTTGACATACTCATGCTATTTGATGATATTTGATTGTTGACTTAGTTCGTTTTTTTTTTATTTATTTATTCTTAAAAAAAAATTATTTTGTTTGCATGCTTGTGAGGTATGAATAGTCTTGCCGGCTAATGATGACAATTTTCATTTAATTTTCACTTTAAATCATGACTTGTGAACAGAATATATTGTTGTTTAAATGTGAGACTATTAAATCATATCTGATATTGTGTTGTGTCGGCCAGTGACAATGATATGTAGCTATGTTGGTGCACTTAAGTTGAAAACAATAGGATTCCCAAACCTTCAAATTATATGAATCTCAACTAAGTAACCAATGAAGTGAGTGATTGTAGTGAGTAAACTGTGATGGTGGCTATCTAGATTATGTTTGATTCCGTGTATGTCGAAAAAATAAAATTGTGTGGAGCACTTTAGACCAGTTAGAGGAAACTAAGTAATGACCGAATGTTAGGAATCTAATCCCTCAGCATGAACTTATTGCACGCAAAGAACAAGGCTTTTATTTTTATATAACTCATTTCGTATCCTTTTTGACTCGAGTGATAAAGTCATTGACCAAAAGCTCGTTACATGGGTCATTTAGAAAGCTTAATGGAATGAGTTTCGCATACGACTAAATATCTTATAACTCTTTTCGTAGCCTATTTGACTCGAGTGAAAAGGCCCGTAGGGGTTTCTCAAAACCCGATGCCCTAAAATTCAAAAGACTTGGGAGTCATCGACCTAAAGCTCGTTACATGGGTCATTTAGAAAGCTTAATGGACTGAGTTCTGCACAAAAAAAAAAAAAAATTAGTAATTTCTTTGCAAAGTAACCTGAGGATTAGATGACTAATGGGTTTGACTTACTTAGTAGAAAATTTCTGGTCAAGAGTGCTCATAAATTGGAGAATCTTCATAAGCCTAGGTTGTCAAAATCATTAGTTTTCTCAACCAGCCTCTAGAAAGAAAAGAATGTGAACAACCCTAGACCCAGAAATCTCAGAATTTTGAAAGAAAACAATTATTTTGGGGGAAGTGTACCTTACGAGAGGGAAATGAAAAATTGACGAAGTGGTTGGGCTATCACCTCCATAGAATTTAAGCTGATCAGATGAACTGCCCTTACACATGATGCAAGTATGTTTAAGTGGAATCACGTTTACAACTGTATAACCTGAACACTCGTCATGAATTATAAGTTTTTCTTTTTGCAAAAATCTGAAGCAAAGACGGCAAGCTATTTATGAACTTTATTATTGCTTATTCTATCTAGCACAAGATTGTTTTTAGTAATTTATTCGAGGACGAATAATAGTTCAAGTTTGGAGGTATTTGATAAGTACAATTTTGTACTTATCTGGGCCCATAAAAATGAACAATTATAAGTTCTTTTGGTTGTTTACAGTTTAATTGCATGTGTTTTCTTATCAATTTAGGAAATAATCAAAGTCAAGTATAAATGGGATGAAAAGAGAGCAAAATGAAGACAAGGGGACCTAATTGCTAAAGAAATGAAACTTCAGGGACTTGATGTGCAAATACCTAGGCGGGTAATTCAAATTCAGAACCAGGATAAACCATGCGATCGCATGGTATTATCCTGGTGCGATCGCAAGGCGTTGGAAAAAACAACAGAGTGTAAATCAGCTGAACCATGCGATCGCAGCTATCTCCACCATGCGATCGCACAGCCTAATCGTGACAGAAATTGTGCAGACACCTGATTCAATTAGAATTCTACCAGTCCAAATAACTTCAACAACCAAACACACGTTTTGAGGTCTTGAGAGAGTACTATAAAAGGTAGAAGATAGACTTTTCGCGAGAGACGAATTTTAGAGGAACAAGATACAAGGCAAGAACGAAGATCAAGGCGCGAAATCGAAGATCATCGAGCTGAGATCACGGGTTTTATTTTACTTGTTTTTTTCCTTTCTCCGGACCATGATGAATTCAATTCTTTCGTTAATTGAAGAAATCATGTCCGGCTAATTTACTTTATCTAGGATGAACGATGAAACCTTACGTTTTGATTAATTAGCAGTTTTTTCCTTTTTAGTAATTAATTGCCGTGGATTGATTATTCTTTATTCAGTTTCTTTATTATTTTAATGCTTGCGCACCATTAGAATATATTGTGATCTGTATTGAAGTCGAGAGATTCAATATAGATTTAACACGTGGTATTGAATAACATAGGGTCCAATAATAGATAGAGATTACTATTATGCCTTATGAAATCCATTTAGGCGATCTTGAGATTTTAATGCATGTGTTTATGCTCGAAGCTTAATTAGAGATAATGAAGTTCGCATAACATATAGATTTGATTGACCATCGAGAGAGGCTTTCGATTAATTTAGGAATGCCGATTTTCAATCCAAGGTAATTAAAAGCTAAAAAGTGATTAACAAGATAATTGAGTAAAACGTGTCGGTGGATTCGTGAATCCTAGTATTGTTAAACTTTAATTCGTTCTTATATTTCAAAGTTGCTTTTTATTGTGAATTTCAATTTAATTAAAATAGTTAATTCAGTTTAGAATCTTAAGAATCAAAAATTGAATCTGTGTTTATTTTCATTGTTAAAATTTGAGTTGTGAAATTAATTAGTATTTTAGTATCTAGTCCTCGTGGGTTCGACACTTTATTTTATCACTATATTACTTGTCAACGATCCGTCCACATGCGGGATATATATCGTACAACAATATCCAACTGATCCAACACGTCAATATATCGATGAAACGTCCACGTGTTAACAGATCTGCAGTCACTCCTCTACTAACTCGTATGTTACTTGCACACTAGGACAATCGTTAGGCACCAAGATCTCCGGACGAAAAGGGTCCGGCGATCGTTGGCACTCCGACGATCAAGTCAACTGTCAATATATGGGAGATACACGGGGGTGAAAATAATAGGGTGTGGGAGAGACAAGCAGGCAGAGATTTGAGCAAAGTTTAAGGAGGGATTCTTAAGCATAAAAAGTGCGTACTTTGGAACAACCGGAGACGATGTATTTATAGCGCAAGAGTTCCAATTGATTTAGGAGACAAATCAATTTGATACTCAATCGGATCCTCCTTCATTGTGTGATAAAGATCATTCCTTACCCATACAATCTCCGAGATTATCTTCCCTCTTTGAGTTTATCACGTTGCCTGATTTTAGGAGATTACGATTTTGTTTTCTTGTGAGGATTCGTGCGCCAAATCAACGCAATCTTTCCTTAGTTACTTCTCTGGTCATCCCGACATATTGAGTTGCTCGCTGGTTACGAATGATACGAAGCCTGACGAGGACCTATGGATCGCACGTAAGTGTCGAGGCCTTCTACAAGTCCCGCGGGTTTCTGGCTGCCGAAGGCCAAGGCGTGCGATGGGCCTTCTGGCATTTTATCGAAACTTCCGGGGCCCTAGCAGGGCCCAGATGGAGTTCTTGTGGATCTTGAACTGGGCCCTTGCTGGGCTTGGATGGGGCCCTTGCTGACATGGCAGCCATATCATAATCGTGTGGTAACAATAGTCCCCCAAGTCCAAGCCTATTATTTATAATGGGCGAGGGACTTTGAGGATAAACAGAATGTTGATGTGCTTCGTAGGAACAGAATGCTGATGCGCTTCGCGGGAAATATGGTTTCAAAGTGGTTCGGCGGTAAATGATTCACCCTACCTAGTATAGTCCCCTAAGTCCGAAGCTGAACATTCATGATGGGTGAGGGCTTAAAAGGGCCAGACCATTGGCGACGTGTCCCCTGTTGGTGTGGTTCTGTCAATCAGGACTGTTCTTCCCTGGTCAGGCAATCATGAGTGAGAGGGTGTATGCAATTAATGCGGTTGCGTGTGGCAGAAAATGGGAGCGTGTGCGTCCTCGGTTCACTAAACGCTTGGGTTTTGCTTTCCCACCCACAATGCAATTGAAAACACGTGTCGACTGTCCGCATGCTTAGATGGGACGTTTGGGATTTGGACGGTGGATATGAGAGTGCACCACTATAAAACCAGGCATCCTTCCATACATTACGACTTCTTCTTACCTTCATCCTTACTGTGATTATTTTTCCGATAAGTGAAAAGCTCCTAGTGGGTGTGTCGTTTGAGTCGTACATTTGAGGTAAGCGCACTGAAAGTATTAGAAATTTGTTTTCGTTGTTTATTTTCATAGTTACTATACAATTCCATAACCCGGGGATAGCGAAATGTCGTCCGAAAACGATGATTCACAGAACCCTTCTGACGCCCCCACAAACCCTAGTATTATTGGGAGCGTTTCCTCGTCGACCGCCACATCATCTTCATCTTCTGAAGTTGTAGGAGGGGTAAATTTGGAGCCTTCTGTCGTAAGCCCATCGGCTCCGTCAACGAGTGGGAGAGAGGTTTGTCTGTCTATGCCGGCAGAGAAGACGGCGATGAGAGAGACGCCCGACGCTGGTGTGCCTGAAATGAGGAGATCTCTTGACAAGAGGGATGCCCTGGCCGCGAGGGCTCTCGACGAGGAGCTAAAGCGGTCGGCAACCGAAGCGTCCATGGCCTAGTCGAGGATCACTGAAACAGAGTTGGAGGACATACGGTTGTCCTATGACATTCCTGCGACCATGATGCTCAGAACCCCAGGCCCAAAAGAGCGTGCCGACCATCCCCCCAAAGGATATGTGGCGATCTACGAACCTGCGATACAGCAAGGCCTTCGCCTACCAATGCATCCCTTCTTTTGTCAGGTGTTAAGGGACTGAAACCTGGCTCCCTGTCAGATAACGCCAAATGGCTGGGGGTAGATGGTTGCCTCCTACATTTTGTGGAGCGTTGCCGAGGCGGGAGGAGACTTGTCTTCCAGGGAGTTCAAGTCCATATATCGGCCTTGCCGGTCCACTGGCTGGTATAACATATCCTCCGGTCGGGTCAGAAGCAGAGAACGGCCACCGATAGTCCCAACAAGGTAAACAATTGGGAAGAGAGGTTTATCTTCGTCGGCGGGGACTGGAGTTTGTGCCAGATGACACTCTTCCTCACGTGTCTATCCCTCGACAGTTCAGGAAACTTGGTATAAACCATCGCATTCGTGTAGAAATTTGTTTACAGTTCCTGACTTGATGTATTTGCTTGCTTTTGCAGATTGTGGGAAACCACCGATCGCGAAGAGAAACCAGGGGGAGCTAAGGTCGAAGTGGAAGAAGGTTCGATCTCTCAGTACTGACTTTCGGAGCCTCGGGAACCTATTGAAAGATGATAACCTACTGGCCAGCTGCGGACTAATGTGTAAGTCTCGCTTGTCTTGATATGCTGGTGCTATAGCAGGGAATTATCTGGGCGCGTCGCTTATTTATGTCTGCGCTTAACAGCTTTCAGGTTCAAAAGCGTACCTACATTCTACCTTGCCCGTCCCGCCAGTGGAAAGGGTTCTTCTGTTTAGGTACCGGTGACGGAGGCACCTAGGCCATCACAAGACATCCCGACTGTTGTACCGCCAGAGCCCGCCCCTAGTCAGGACGTTCTTCCTCTACCCCCGTCTTCGACGGCCATTCCATCTCCCAGCCCTACCCCGTCCAAGGACAAAGAGAAGGGCATTTTCAAGGATACGGGCGATGCGGGTTCGTGAAAGATGAAGGCTCTCGCGTCCGCAGGGGGGTTCATGGAGGATGCACGCAAGTCGGGTCGAACCGAAGGTGCAAAGAAATCTGACCCCTCGTCCGGCCAGGAGAGCTCCGTCTGCATAGCTCAACGCCAGGGAAAATTGGATACGTCCGTCCTGGAAATGCTCCCGGTCCACCCTGCGATGATGGCGGCGAGTGTGCATAAGTACTGGACCCAGAAATGGAAAAAAGCTGTCGAGAGGGCCACTATTCGGGAGCGACTGAAGATGGCGGAGATGAACCTTATACGGGGCCTGGTAATGAGCAAGGAATTGTTCAGTACTTTGGAAAGTTATGATAGCCAATACCACGAGGAAAGGGCCAAGTCTGCCAAGCTGGCCGAGGAACTGAAGGCTGTACGGCTAGAGAAGGCGCAGCTCGAGTCTGAGAAGAGGGGGCTTCAATTCAAGCTTGACTCCGCAGTGGCGAGGGAGGCGGATGTGAAGGGAAAATATGAGATTGAATTGACGGCCTCAAAAGAGTGCCTGAAGGACGTCCGAAAATAGAAGCGGGCTGCCAAGGCCTCTGCGAAGCGAGCCGAGGAGGTCCAAATGAATGCCAATGAGGCTCAGAAGCGTTCCGAAGAGGCTCAGAAGTAAGCCGAAGACAGGGCTCTTACCGTCGAGAAAGCCCTAGCCGCCGCGACTAGCAGGTTGGAGATCATTGTCGCGGAGGAAGGGAAGTTGCTGGCGGACACGAGGCTGGAGCTGGAGAGGGTCCGAGCTGAACGTGTAGTTGCCAGGGTCAGGGTGGTAGAGGCCTATCAGGATGCGTTCGTGGAAACGCTCGAGTATCAGGACACATTCGTGGAAACGCCCGAGTATCAGGACCTCGCCCATCGTCTGATGACTGCTGGAGGCGAGCAGTTGGTGGAGCGTATCGCGGAGGTCCACCCAAAGTGGGACCTTTCTTTCCTTCGACAGGACCCCTCCGAAGCTCAAGCTCATGATGCCAGACCTAGTACAGTAGGTGAGCAAATACTCCCTCCAATTGAAGAAGGCCCGCAATGTGCCGACCCATGAAGAGGCGGCGGGGCACTCATACTTTTGTAATTATTATCTGGTTTTGCCTAAGTTAATGAAACATAATTGATTGAAGCATTGTACTTGAATTTTCGCTGTCCTGACGTTTCAATTCTTATAGGTGATTGCGCGTGGGGGGGAATGTTTCAAATCCAAGAATCACCTCCTTGGCATTAATGGCATAGACAACTGATGGAATCTGGAGAGTTGGCGTCTTCAATGCCTTGGAGAGGTAGAATGGTAGCGTAGCGGTCCAAATCCCCCTGTCATGGTACCGTACATTTTTCTAACGTAGTCCTTATAAATAGGATGCAAGCGTACTAAGACTCTTCCACCGTGAGCCTTTTGTATCTAACATGTCAGAACCGTGTGATCGGGACGAATATAACAAACGTGTGATGGTAGTACGGCTGGAGAGCTGGCATCCAAGATGCCTGTTAATTTGAGAATCAACATTCAGAGGACCAAAAGCCTGGCCAATCAACGTTCAGGGGACCAAATGTACGGGGTGGGGATTTAGGCTTAGCAGCCTTAGCCCGGCCCTGTCCTGAACGGTTGATGGGGCTGAGGGGGTCTCCCACTGCCAAAAAGGCATCAACGGCCTTTTTTGAGCAGTATGGCCTAATTAGCCATCAAATCAACTCAGGTTGGTTTGGGAGACTTCAAATCATGGTGAAGTCAGGTTTCCCAACCTGGGCGATGCTAGCGTAGACCATGGGATAGGTTTAGTGGATCTAGTGACCCCACTCATGTGTCGGCCCAATGAGGCGGCGGGGTGTTAGAACATATTCCAGTTGTATCTGTACCTCTCTGTATTCTGGGTTTAATAAAATCGTGCCGAGTTACCTTCTTATTTGTGCGTGTGTCATTATCTTGTTTGTGATACCTATGTTTTGTACGTTTGTTTCGGGCCTCGCTGACGCCCAGTGTTGCTTACGAAATCACTGGCACAATTCTAAGGCCACCAAACATGCCCCAGGTGGCGCGAAGTGGTTCGTAAGCCATAATCGATACCTCCTCGCTATGTAAGAATTCCAGCAAGGTTAGGGCAAACATTAACAAAATCGCCTTATTGTGGGCGGGCGTCGATGGTATTGCTGTCACACCTTGGCGTTCGTACAATCACGTGCCGCGCGTTTCCACGCGCTCGATGTATCTCCCTAGGGTTTACTGAACGTGCTTTTAATCTTCTGCCACGTGCCAGCCCACCCGACTGTTGGTATCCCGTTGGGCTTTATATATTGTGATAGGACTTTATATATTGCGATAGGGCTCTCCTAAATCACCATCTTCCCTGTTATTCTGCCGTCATATCCGAACTTCTAATTATTGTCAGTCATGTCGGGCTTCCATTTCTCCAAAGTCCCAAAGTTTAAGATAAGGCGTGGAGGGGTCGTGGAGAATGTCTCCCTTCCCCACTTGGTGTCACCTGCAATATTTGGTTCCGGGCCCACAACGTTGCGGGAGCTGGAGACGGTGGCGGGTAACCCTCATATCCCCCAGCGCTGGAGGTGAGAGCGGACATTCCGTCTCCGTCGAATCCTGCTAGACCCGTGTCTCCTCCCGGGAACGTTAGGCCATCGACGAAAAGGAAACCAAAGGTCGATAGTGGGGAACAAGCGTCCCGGACATCCGTCTCTCCCCCTCCTGGCAGGTGTAAGTATATCAACATTGAGGCCCGCCAAGACAAGCTGGATCCATCAGTCGTAGAAAAGTTACCTTCAGCGGTTGTCCTTGCGGCTACCTCAGTCCACAAATATTGGACTTCTTCCTTTGGGAAGGCGGTAGATACCGCAGAGGTGACAGAGTTGATGAAGCTGGCTGAAATGTACACCTCCCGCAGTCACGTTTTGAATTGTGAGTTGTACAAAATGCTGGAGATGAAGGTTGACGAGATACATTCCGCCCTTGGTGAGGACGAAGATGTCGAAGCGACGAGGGCCGAAATCAAACGTCTTCGTGCATGACTCGTGTTTTCTGAAGACGCACGGACTCGTGCCACGTATGATGTTACGAAGGCCCAGACAATTCAGAAGGCGTGTGTCGTTGCCCAGAAGAAGGCCGAGTCGCAACTGAAGTCTTGCCAGAGTATGATACTGGCCAAAGATAGAGAACTGACCGAAGTTTTGAACGAGCTGGCGAAGGCTAAGGGTCTGCTAGCCAAACTAGGGGTCCCCGGTTACACCGAGACGTAGGATTATGTGTATAGGCGATACCTCCTTATTATGCCGTTGTAAAATCCGTTGATGTAATTAATTCAGAAATACTAGTGGAAACTTTTACGATTGTTCCAAATGTTTGCGCGTTTGATATCCTAACCAGCGAGTTGAATAGAGTTGGTCACGAACCACACTCCCTCGCCGCCGACTCGACCGCAATTGCTTAAGTGCGCGTGGAATGTTTATCCAGCGAGTTGATAGGTATGGCCGCGAACCACACTCCCTCGCTGCCGAGTTGATCGTACTTGCTTAATTGCGCGTGGAATGTTTATCCAGCGAGTTGATAGAGTTGGTCGCGAACCACACTCCCACGCTGCCGAGTTTATCGTACTTGCTTAATTGTGCGTAAAATATTTACCCAGGGAGTTGATAGAGTTGGCCGCGAACCACACTCCCTCGCTGCCGAGTTGATTGTACTTGTCTAATTATGCGTAAAATGTTTATCCAGCGAGTTTATAGAGTTGGCTGTGAACCACACTCCCTCGCTGTCGAGTTGACTGCACTTGCTTAATTACGCGTAAAATATTTATCCAGCGAGTTGATAGAGTTGTCCGTGAACCACACTCCCTCGCTGCCGAATTGATTGCACTTGCTTAATTACGTGTAAAATGTTTACCCAGCGAGTTGATAGAGTTGGCCGCAAACCACACTCCCTCGCTGCCAAATTGATTGCACTTGCTTAATTACGCATAAAATGTTTACCCAGCGAGTTGATAGAGTTGGCCGCGAATCACACTCCCTCGCTGCCGAGTTAGTACTTTTTGCACGAGGAACACTTCGGATTCATAAACGACAAATATTATTAAACGGCGCCGAATTTTGTGGCGTCCGACAAGACAAATTGCTAAAAGATCCAAACAATGTAAAAAACACGACACTACTGGTGATATGGCCTCAAGTGGGCGATGTTCCAAGGGTGCCTTGTCTCTCGTCCCTTGGAGTCCTCTAGTCTGTAAGTTCCGGGACGAATTTCTTCGATGACTCTATAAGGTCCTTCCCAAGTGAGCCCTAGGGTTCCGGTCCCCACTTCCCTATTAGCTTGAAATATCTTTTTCAGGACAAAATTATTGACATGAAAGCTTCTGCCTTTGACCTTAGAGTTGTAATATAGGACCATCTTCTGTTGGTAGACCGCGAGGCAGAGTTGCGACTCCGCATTTTTCTCATCTTGCAAGTCGAGGCCCGTTCTTTGTAAATCCTCGTTAGCCACTTCGTTGAAGTGCAGGTGCCTAAGCGAGGGTGTCCCTATCTCGACGGGAATCATTGCCTCTGCCCCGTACGCCATGGAGAACGGGGTTTCACCTGTGGCCGTGCAAGGGGTGGTCCGATAGGACCACAGGGTCTCGGGTAGTTCCTCGGCCCATCCTCCTTTTGCGGACTCTAGTTTCCGCTTAAGGGTATGCTTAATGATTTTATTCACTGCTTCTACCTGGCCGTTGGATTGTGGGTAATAAGGGGTGGAGAAGTCCCTTCGGATACCAAGATTCTCACAGTTCGCGTTAAATTTCATCCCTGTGAATTGTGTGCCGTTGTCGGAAACGAGAGAGTGGAGAATGCCGAAGCGGCAGACAATATTTTTCCATACAAATTTCCAAGCGTTTTCCTCTGTGATCTTGGCCAAAGGCTCGGCTTCACAACACTTGGTGAAGTAATCCACCGCTACAATCGCGAACTTGACCCCACCTCTCCCTGTCGGGAGGGGACCGATGAAATCGATTCCCCACTTGGCGAAGGGCCAAGGACTAGTCACTGGGGTAAGGTTTTGAGCGGGGAGCTTCGGTATTGCTGCGAACTTCTAACATCTGTCGCACTTCCTCACGTAATTGTGGGAGTCTTTCTTCATGGTCGGCCAATAGTACCCCTGTTTCAAGGCTTTTTGTGCCAAGGCCATTCCTCCCGAGTGATTGCCGCAGATCCCTTCGTGTATTTCCTTCATCACGTATACTGCTTCTTCCTGCGTTAGGCAACGTAAGAGGGGGTGGCTGAAACCCCTTTTATATAGGATTCCGTCTTGTAGCACGAACTTTGCGGCCCTTCTGCAGAGTTTCTGTGCTTCTAGTTTATCCTTGGGCAACATCTGGTTGGTTAGGTATTCGGTGATTTCTTTCATCCATTTCGGAGAATCAGAGATAGTTAGGACGGTAGGTGCGGGAGCTTCTTCGATTGAAGGTCGGTTAAGCTTCTCAACTGGGATGGCCTTCATTAAGTCGGAGTCCCTACTGCTTGCCAGTTTTGAGAGGGCATCTGCATAGTCATTTTCCATTCGTGGGATCTGAAGAAGTTCGTATTCTTCAAAGTGGGACAACTGGTCCTTGGCTTTTGTCAGGTATGACACCATGGATTGTTCGCGTGCCGCGAAGGCCCCATTAACCTGACTCACAACAAGCTGCAAATCGCTATGAATTCGGAGCTTCCTCGCCTTCATCTCTCGTGCCAACCTCAAGCCTGCTAGAAGAGCCTCGTATTCCGCTGCGTTGTTGGAGGCTTTAAATTCCAGGCGAAGCGCGCAGTTGATATTATGGCCGTCTGGGCTGACTAGCAGGATTCCCGCTCCAGTTCCAGCCTCTCCCGAGGATCCATCAACATATAACTTCTATGTTGGTACCTCCAAGGGTCGGGCCTCAAGTGAACCATCGGGGATATGAGCGAATTCAGCCACAAAGTCCGCTAAAGCCTGTCCTTTTATCGAAGGCCGTGGCCTGTAACTGATATCGAATTGACTAAGTTCCACCGACCATTTCATCAACTGTCCTGACGTGTCTGGTTTCTGGAGTATCTGCCGTAGAGGGAGGTTTGTCAAAACATCTATGCTGTGGGACTGGAAGTATAGCCGAAGCTTTTGGGAGGCGATGATCAATGATAGGGCGAGCTTTTCCATGTCTAGATACCTTGTCTCCGCGTCCTGTAGGGCTTTGCTTACGTAATAGACAGGTAATTGTGCTGGACCCTCTTCTCGGATTAGCACCAAGCTAACTGTCTTTTCTGATACGGCGAGGTAAACGAGTAATGTTTCTCCATTCTTGGGTTTGGATAGCAGCGGGGATTTTTCGAGAAGGACCTTAAGGTCTTGAAAGGCCTTCTCGCATTCCTCGGTCCACTCAAATCGCTTCCCCCTTTTATGGTCTGAAAGAAAGGTTGGCAGCGATCGGTCGCCTTAGATATAAATCGATTCAGAGCCCCTAACATCCCCGTTAGACTTTGGACTTCCTTGGGAGAAGATGGTGACCGCATCTCAACGAGCACCCTAATCTTTTCGGGATTAGCCTCTATCCCTCGCTGGTTGACCATGTAGCCGAGGAACTTTCCGGACGCAACTCCAAACGCACACTTCAAGGGGTTAAGCTTCATGCGGTATTTACGAAGGACTTCGAACATTCTCCTTAGGTGATCTATGTGGTCCTCTGTGTTTACACTCTTCACTAGCATATCGTCCACATATACTTCCATCGTATTCCCAATCTGTCCGGCGAACATGCGGTTCACCAACCGTTGGTATGTAGCTCCTGCGTTCTTCAAGCCGAATGGCATCATCTTATAACAATACAGCCCTCGGTCCGTAATAAATGAAGTGTGATCCTCGTCTCCCGTGAACATCGGGATCTAGTTGTAGCCCGAGTATGCATCCATAAAGCTAAGTAACTTGTGGCCGACGGTCGCGTCGACGAGCTGGTCGATGCATGGCAATGGAAAGCTATCTTTAGGGCATGCTTGGTTCAGATCTGAGAAGTCGATGCATACCCTCCACTTCTTGGTACTCTTCCGAACCAGCACCGGGTTAGATACCCATTGGGGGTAAATTGCTTCTCTGATGAACCCGCTGGCCAGTAGCTTGTCAACTTCCTCCTTCAATGCCTTGTACCTCTCGGCACTCAAAGGCCTCCTTTTTGAATCCTAGGGCGTACTTTCGGATCTACTTTCAAAACGTGGCACGCAACCGATGGGTCCATCCCGACCATGTCGCTGTGCTTCCATGCGAAGACATCTGCGTTCTCCCGAAGAAACTGCTTTAGCTCCTCCTTCATTCTTTCCTCGAGCTTCTCTCCCACCTGTAATACTTGGGTTGGTTCCGAGGGGTTCACCGGAAATGTTTCCAGCTCCTCGGCCGGGGAAGCGAGGGAATCCGAGGCTATGATTCGGAGATCTAGACCTTCATCCAGTATCAACTCCTCATCCAATCCTTCGTCGTCCATGTCCATCGACTCTGAGTGTATGGTCATTACCATTGGGGGGGACGTCCTCACGTCTGGCAGCCTGCCGTAATGCGTTCATGTCTCAGGAACAGCGGCTGTCCAGTGAACCAGGTTGAGAAGGGCTCCTCCGGGCACGACTGCGCTCGGGTCCATGTTGGGGGGATTGATTCTCCAACAGTCCAAGCGCAGCCTTCATCCGGACGTCATCCAACTCCAGGTCCTGGTTCTCCTGTTCCACCATCCGTTTCTGTCGATGTCTCCTCTTTCTGCGACGGGTCTATAGATCCTGAACGCTCTCATGTCGTAGGTTAGTGTGGTGGGACTCCACCTCCTCTTCTGTGGAATGTTCGGATGTCATGCTCTTTCGGGTAGAAGACATGCTTTTACCACAAGCTATTGGTCGTGTTACGTTTTTTGATTCCCACAGACGGCGCCAATCTGTTGACGTCGGAACCTGCAACGTCCACGTGTCAACAGATCTCCAGTCACTCATCTGCCAACTCGTATGTTACCTGCACACTAGGACAATCGTTAGGCACCAAGATCTCTGGAGGAAAAGGGTCCGACGATCGTTGGTACTCCGACGATCAAGTCAACTGCCGGTATATGGGAGATACACGGGGGCGGAAATAATGGGGTGTGAGAGAGACAAGCAGGCAGAGATTTGAGCAGAGTTTAGGGTGAGATTCTTAAGCATAAAAAGTACGTACCTTGGAACAACCGGAGACGCTGTATTTATAGCGCAAGAGTTCCAATTGATTTAGGAGACAAATCAATTTGATACTCAATCGGAACCTCCTTCCTTATGTGATAAAGATCCTTCCTTACCCATGCAATTTCCGAGATTATCTTCCCTCTTTGAGTTTATCACGTTGCATGATTTTAGGAGATTACGATTTTGTTTCCTTGTGAGGATTCGTGCGCCAAATCAACGTAATCTTTCCTTAGTTACTTCTCTGGTCATCCCGGCATATTGAGTTGCTCGCTGGTTACGAACGATACGAAGCCTGACGAGGCCCTATGGATCGCACGTAAGTGTCGAGGCCTTCCACAAGTCCCGCAGGTTTCTGGCTGCCGAAGGCCAAGGCATGCAATGGGCCTTCTGGCATTTTATCAGAACTTCCGGGCCCTAGCAGGGCCCAGATGGGGTTCTTGATGCATCTTGAACTGGGCCCTTGCTGGGCTTGGATGGGGCACTTGCTGACGTGGCAGCCATATCATAATCGTGTGGTAACAAATGTAACAACAAGTGTTTCAAAAATAAAAAACAGTATTTTTAGAATAAAAAAAGTTAAATAGTATTTTTTTAATTATTTTATATTTTGTAGTATATAGTGAATTTATCACATAAATATATTATAAAATAAGTAACATGGTATGCACTAAAATAACAATGCCATGCTAATTTATTAAAATTAAGTTTAATAAATTTTATGAGATAGAAATAAGTGCTTGTTTGGTTAAGATTTTAATTTAAGTCAAGATTCACTAATTAATTTTAACTACATATTTCATGGGACCTACAACTTTTATTAACTTTTCAACTACACAATTTCATCAACTTTTTATCGAAATTTGTTAAAAAGCTCAATCAAACAAGCTCTAATTACTGTTTATGAATAAATTATTAAAATTTAATCAAATAAACATATGGTAAATCACATTTGAATTGACAACCAAATACTCAAACATTTTTTTACTAAAAATCTTTACTAGTAAAAGTTCTACTAATAAAAGTTCTATCCACAACAATTGTGTCAAACTGACCCATACTATGATACCAACAACTATTATTATTTATATGTTTTGTGTGGATTGGTCCTACTGTGCTTGGAATCGTATTTATGGACATGATAAAATGGATTAGAAACGAACATATTTACCATTTCTAGCATAAATATTGATGGTGCTCTTTAGTGGAAATGGGACATAATTCCTCCCCAAAACAAGAGAAAATTAAAGTAAAAGGAGCATAATATGCAATTAAAAAGAAAGTTAAGTGGAAAATTGGGGTTAATTTCATTCCTATCATCACTACTTTAATTTTATGTTAATTGGATACTATAGTTTAATTTTATCTCAGATTAAGTCACTTCTTTCATTCCATTATATTGTTTAACGCTAAACACTGACATGGTTGTTACCTACTAACATTCATCCTACGTGTTCCGCAAAAAATGTCTTGGAAGAAGTTATACAATTAAAAAACTTGTTTTACATAGTATATTTTTACACTGAAAATAACTTAAACAGTAGATTTTACAATTGTATTATTTTTTCCAAGTCAATTTTGACTATCACGCAGGATGACTGTTAGTATTTAATGGCCAAGTCGGTGATTGGCGTTAGACAATGTGATAGAATTAAATGAAATAGTGTAAATTGAGACAAAATTAAATTTGGGTTAATTACAATAATGGTCTCTATTCTTTCAGATTTGTAACGATTTCATCCTCATTTTTTTTAGCAGATATCATCATCATTCTTCTATTTATTCTCACAGAGGGTCCCCAAATCACTATTTTTCACTATTCTGACAATTTTATGATAATTTTACCCCTTGACTTAAATAAATTAAAATAATAGGTAAAAAACATACAATGAAAACGTTGCAATTGAGCCCTTAACCTTTTCAAAAGTACAAATAAATCATAAACAATTTTATTTTATTCAAATTAATGTTCTTTCCCAACTCAAAAAAATCATCTTTTCCCACCCTCTAAAATCACTCCTCTTAGTGGCTTATTTGAAGGCCGCTTCATCACCGCCAAACGCACTCAACGCGCCTCTCCAACTCTCATCTTTGTTGCACGCCGCCTCCTTGTCAACGCCCTTTTTGCCATCATGTCAAATACCTCACAATTCTAAGAAACTTTTATTTTTGATTTTTTAGTCTCTGCGAAACTGGTCTCTGGCATCAGATTCTGGCGGGGGAAAGGCATCGACAGAAAAGACCCATTTCAATGGACTGCCGGTGCCGGCGAGGTGTAATCAGACAACCTAAACCAAAATCCCAGATCATTTTGTACAGAAAATACTTGAATTTTACCTCAGCATCATCAGTTTCATAGTACTCGTGATCCGCAGTAGTGCCCAAAATTTGTGTTTTTGAAGGGAATGATGTATGCAGAGGCTCTATGGAGTTAGTGAAACTAATTCTTGAAAAACCCATTTCGATTATAACAATGGATCTCGAAACGCAAATGCACGGAAACCTAGAAACCAAAAGGCAATAAAGGAAAAAGAAAACAAGTTCTGACGCAACTTTGCTTCAAAGGATAGGAGAGAATTTACTCCTCAAGAGAGAAAAAAGAGAAAGTCTTGGGACAATGGGTGTGAATTATATGAACAAATAAATAGATACATATATAAAATGGTATGGGTTTTGTATTGTGGGAGGGATTACAGAAATGGGAGAAGGTGAGAGATGGTCCCAAGAACGAAAAGAAGACTAACCCAAATTAATGACTGAGATGAGATGATATATAGACTATATTAGTTAATACGAGTAAAACTAAGAACAAGAAAAGTGTGTGTGTGTGTGTGTAATAAAATTGGGGAAGAACACTAATTTGAATAAAATAAATTTGTTTAGGATTTATTTGTACTTTTAAAAAGGTTAATAGCCCAATTGTAATATTTTTATTGTATTTTTTTTTACCTATTATTTTAATTTATTTAAGTTAAGGGGTAAAATTGTCATATAATTGTCAGAATAGTGAAAAATAGTGATTTGGGGACCATCTGTGATAATAAATAAAAGAATGAGGATATCTGCTAAAAAAAAAAATAAAGATGAAATCGTTATAAACCTGAAAGAATAGAATTCATTAGTGTAATTAACCCATTAAATTATAGTAATTCAATAGAAATAAAGTTATTTAAAGTATAATGATTCAATTAATACAAATTGAAGCTACTGCCAATAGAAACCTCGAAAATACGAGAAGTACTGAAACAGCACTAGGTGTATAATTGGGCATTTGTAAAGTGTCAAAGGCCATGATGGAGATGGAGATGGAAATGGAGATGCAGCAGCTTCGAAGTATGGGCTTCCCTCAAGAATTGGCCGCTCAAGCTTTGTCGGCTACCGGCGGCGATCTCCTCAAAGCCACCGATTGGCTTCTTACCCACGATAAGCCCATTTCTAGTCCACACTCAAACCCTTCATCATCAGATATAATCCCTCCTATTGCCCATGCCCAACCCAAAATCAACCAGTTCTTCCACTTTCAATCCAAACCCCCCACCTCCAACAAAGATAATGCTGCACAGAAACATACCCACCAAGAAAATCGAGAAGAAGATGAACAGTCAAAGTCATTGGTTCACAGGAAAAGGCGGCAAAAATATGAAGACCCACAAGAGAAAATTTTCAAATCTTCACCGGAAGTGGCAGCGCCACCACCAAATGCGCCGTTGTCGGAGAGAATGCGGCCACGAGTCCTTGATGAAGTTGTTGGGCAGGATCACCTTCTGGCTAAAGACTCCCTCCTCCATTCAGCCATCGATTGCGGTCGTCTACCTTCCGTCGTCCTGTGGGGCCCACCCGGCACCGGTAAGACCTCCATTGCCAAGGCCATAGTTAATTCCTGCACTACTGGATCTTTCTATCGATTTGTTTCTTTATCTGCCATCACTTGTGGTGTCAAGGATGTTAGAGGTGCAGTGGATGAAGCCAGAAAATTTAAACAAAAATGCAACAAAAGGACTGTTCTTTTTATTGATGAGGTTCACAGGTTCAACAAGGCCCAACAGGATTCATTTCTTCCAGTGATTGAAGATGGGAGCATTATTTTCATAGGCGCCACCACAGAAAACCCGTCATTTCATCTGGTTACGCCCTTATTGTCGCGTTGCAGAGTTTTAACACTTAATCCATTGAAGCCCCATCATATCGTTATACTTTTGAAGCGAGCAATTTCCGATATGGATAGGGGAGTAGTTAGGAGCCTATGTCAAATGATGAAAATTGAAGTGAATGATGATCCCATAGATTTCTTGTCATTGCATTGCGATGGAGATGCGAGAGTGGCACTAAATGCCCTCGAAATTTCAGCTACAACTGCAGCTGCGCGATTAACTATGCTGAGAACATCAAATGGGGATGATGAATCACGTACTGTGATCACATTAGATGATGTTAAAGAAGCATTGCAATGCAAGCATTTGCTTTACGATAGAGCAGGGGAGGAACATTATAATCTGATTAGTGCACTCCACAAGTCTATGAGGGGAAGTGATGCTAATGCTGCAATTTATTGGCTTGCAAGGATGTTGGAAGGAGGCGAAGAGCCCCTTTATATTGCGCGACGTCTCATCAGGTTTGCTAGTGAGGATGTTGGATTGGCTGATCCTCAGGCTCTAACACAGGCTGTTGCTTGTTATCAATCTTGTCATTTTCTCGGGATGCCTGAGTGCAATGTGATCCTTGCGCAATGCGTCGCGTACTTGGCTTTGGCCCCTAAATCGATTGCTGTTTATACGGCACTTGAGTTTGCAAAGAAAGTAGTTAAGGAATCAGTTGGCCAGAATGAGGGAGTGCCGCTTCACTTGAGGAATGCACCAACTAAACTAATGAAGGATCTTGGGTATGGAAAGGACTATGTTTATCCTCCGGACAATCCTGACTCATCAGCACAGACTTATTTGCCTCATTCACTTATAGGTTACAAGTTCCTCAACTGGCCAGATACTACAACTGGTGATTAATGAGGATTGAACAAGTTTCTAAAAGATGGAAGTATGTATTTTGCACATTCTGTCCTTCGCTTTTGGTATTGTCCAAACAGTAAAAGATAACATAATATACTTCTGGACCTATCTATAATTACTTGAATGTGCCGTCAGTTTGACAATAATATTCACCATTAGTTCAAAACAGTGCTGAATTGCCTATAAAACTCGCCGAAAGTGATTCAAACTTAAAACATCTTTGTTAAAGGTGTAAGATTGCTGAACCTTAGATGGCGAAATTCCAATAGTCGATATCATACGCTCGAGTAGCATTGGACGTGGAATAGTCGATACCATCACTAGCTGACACTGAGTAGCATGGGACATGTGGAATCCCATGTAAATCAACAAGAACCACCTTATAACGCTAAATACTTCTAGGCAACTGATAGCGAGTGGTACCATACCCATAATTTTGTGAACAATGTGGAGTCAAATTTGTAGATTCTCGCATACGAAGACATCAAATTTGCATGCACAGTGACTCGTGTGTGGCATGTAAAACATCTTCCTATTATATTGCGAATCTTTTAGATAGCTCTTAAAGAATTAGAGGTCCTAGTACACCCCTCAGTGCAAAATTATAGAAGATGTAAGATCAAACACTCCAAGAACATCAATAAACTCAATTATTGCAATAGCTCGAGATAACTTTGTTTTTAGTTTATTAGGTCTATTTCTTAGTTCAAGAGCTCTCTTACTAATTGGAATCAAAGAATTAGTAGATATGTTCCAATATGCTCCCACCGAGGGACTCTGTGTAGCTTTACCACTTCTCCAACAAATAAAAAAATAAATAAAAATAGCCACAGTCCTCTTCCGAGGAATGAAATGGGCTATCTACTTATCTTTCAAAACCAGGGCTACCCCAAGAAACACATAATCGACATGTCATTTTGGGCAAGCCAAGAATAAAATCCATGGACGGCAGAATTGGCAAGGCAAGGAAGGGTGTATGTCACAATCACAACACAACACTACACAGTGTGTGAAATGTCTCACAGTAAAATATGCGATGTTGCTTCCCTTCGAATAAGAAACCTTGTTGGTTGTCAAAGTCTCTCCTCATCATTATTGTGTTGCTCTTTCAACTCATCAAACCCCACAACTTCAATGAATTAACAGCAAGCAAGGAGCCTCGTCAATTTAGGCCTGTTAATTTCAAAAGTCTTTTTGAGTATTCAGGGCTTGATGATTACTGGTACTGCTCTTTCTCAATCAAGTCATGCTCCCAGTGTGCGAGAGCTAAAGCTACCGAATAAAACTCCTGTTCATATGTTGCCTGGCCTTAGTTTAATTTTTCATTGAGGTATTAAATAGATCAACCATCCTGAATAAGAACAATCCCAATCCCTACCATCCTCAACGTAAGATAGAAACATGTGTTACGCCCCAATCTCACGTAGGCAAGGCAATCTCACTTGGGCTCCACGTGGACGCGGTCAAAGTCAACCGAGGCTGTTTGTGATGAGGAGCTTAGACTACCGAGGTTATTTATGCCGAGGAGCTTAGACTACCGATGCTATTTATGCCGAATAGCTTTGGCAACAAAGGCTGTAAAAGTCCAACCCTAGTTGCATGCTAAGAGAGCCTCCTTGCCAAACTTGCAATTCAGTCTTGAAAGGACTGATGGGACAACCTGTCAATGCGGCTTGTCGCAATTGTAGCCCCTTAGCTTGCGGCTGAAAGGGACTTCCTCATAAATGCTAGTGATGTTACGCAAGAATCCTTAAGATTGAGCCACTTGTCACGCATCCAAAGGGGTTTATCAGTTGAGATTTCTCAATAAATAGCAAACACATTCCAACAAGAAGGGGATGTTGAAATCATTACTCTCACAAGAAATATCAAGTCCTCTATACTAATTATTCTTCAAGTGTTACAACGACCTAGGAAATCGTTGCTATCAAGCTATTGCCTCTACCATAGTGTGTTTTTCTTTATCTTTTGTTACGTATCCACCCGGTTCTAGGCTTATCTACGTGGTTGAATAAACCATGTGGCAGTCCAAGCAAGAGGAGATATACACGTAGGAAGAGGAGGCATGGGGTTCCTATTGGCAGCCATTTTTGGAGGTCAACAGATTGACGCCGTTTGTGGGAAACCACACATTCAACCACGAGTGAAACGTGATCAAAAGCTTAAACCTCCTAGGACAAAGGAGTTTTCTTGAAGAAATGACGCTATGCAAGTACTAATTGGGGCTAGCATAGGTCCTTTGAAGAAGAGGCTTAAACCTCCTTGGACAAAGGAGTTTTCTTGAAGAAATGACGCTATGCAAGTACTAATTGGGGCTAGCATAGGTCCTTTGAAGAAGAGGCACTGGAAAACTATACATACGAGCTTATCCAACTTGATTAATAGTTTAAATTTCCTAAGGCATTGCTTGTATGTCGTTGAAGCCTAGGTGACACCTCTGAGAAGAGGCACCGACATTTGATTATTTATAAATCAAGTTTCGATTGTTTGCTTGTTTGAGGCTTCTAAGAAGAGGCACTCAAAAACTATACATACGAGCTTATCCAACTTGATTAATAGTTTAAATTTCCTAAGGCATTGTTTGTATGTCGTTGATGCCTAGGTGACACCTCTGAGAAGAGGCACCGGCATTTGATTATTTATAAATCAAGTTTCAATTGTTTACTTGTTTGAGACTCCTAGGAAGAGGCACTCGAAAACAATATATGCGAACTTATCCAACTTGATTAATAGTTTAAATTTCCTAAGGTATTGCTTGTATGTCGTTGGAGCCTATGTGACACCTCTGAGAAGAGGCACCGGCATTTGATTATGTATATATAAATCAAGTTTCGATTGTTTGCATGTTTAGACTTCTAAGAAGAGGCACTGGCCTTATAGAAACGCCACGCCTATCGTTCCATCATTTGATTTGGAAATGCAACCCCTAAAAAGAGGCACTAGTACTGAATCAAGTTTGGGGGTAAAATCTTCTCGTATGTCTCTCCGAAGAGGTACTTGCGGCTTATTGGAAGGGCATCTGCAAACAAGCTCCCTTATTTGGGACTTAGTTTTTGTAGAAGCGCCACACCCACAAAAGGGCCTAGCCTTTTCATTAAGGCATGGCACCAACTGGGAAAAGCCCAATATCATGTCTCATTTGTTATTGGAAGGACCTCTGCAAACAAGCTCCCTTATTTAGGACTTAGTTTTTGTAAAAGCGCAACACCCACCCAAGGGCCTAGCCTCTTCATTAAGGCATGTCACCAGCTGGGAAAAGCCCAATATCATGCCTCATCTAATATGAGAATAGGCTCTTCCGCAGCAAGCCTCTCTATCCTTGGAGACGCGCTTCTGCTACCAAGCCTCTCCCAGTTGGGAATAGGCTCTTCCGCAGCAAGCCACTCTATAGTTGGAGACGCGCTTCTGCTACCAAGCCTTTCCCACTTGGGAATAGGCTATTCTGCATCAAGCTTTTCCAACTTTGGAGACTCGCTTATGCTACCAAACCTCTCTCACTGGAGAATAGGCTCTTCCGCAGCAAGCCTCTCTATCTTTAAATATGTGCTTCTGCAACCAAGCCTCTCCCACTTAGGAATAGGCTCTTCTGAAGCAAGCCACTCCATAGTTGAAGACGTACATCTGCTACCAAGCCTCTCCCACTTGGGAATAGGCTCTTCTGCATCAAGCTTTTTCAACTTTGAAAACTCGCTTATACTACCAAGCTTCTCCCACTTGGAAATAGGCTTTTACGCAGCAAGCCCCTCCATCCTTGGAGACGCGCTTTTGCTACCAAACATCTCCCACTTGGGACTAGGCTCTTCCGTAGCAAGCCTCTCCATCTTTGGAGATTCACTTCTATTACCAAGCCTTTCCCACTTAGGAATAGACTCTTCCGCAGAAAGCCTCTCTTTAGTTGGAGATGCGCTTCTACTATCAACCATCTCCCACTTGGGACCAGACTCTTCTGCAGCAAGCATTTCCAACTTTGGAGACTTGCTTCTGATACCAAGCCGCTTCCACTTGGGAATAGGCTCTTCCCCAGCAAGTCACTCTATAGTTGGAGACACGCTTCTGCTACCAAGCCTCTCCTACTTATGAATAGGCTCTTCCGCATCAAGATTTTCCATTCTTGGAATCGTGCTTCTGCTACCAATCCTTTCCCACTTAGGAATAGGCTCTTCTACAGCAAGCCTCTACATAGTTTGAGATGCACTTCTGCTACCAAGCCTCTCCCACATGGGAATAGGCTCTTCCGTAGAAAGCCTCTCCATAGTTGGAGATGCGCTTTTGCTACCAAACCTCTCCAACTTGGGAATAGGCTCTTCCACAGCAAGCCACTCTATAGTTGGAGACACGCTTCTGCTACCAAGCCTCTCCCACTTGAGAATAGGGTCTTCTGCTGCAAGCCACTCTATAGTTGGAGACACGCTTCTACTACTAAGCCTCTCCCACTTGGGAATAAGCTCTTCCGTATCAAGCTTTTCCATCCTTGGAGTAGCGCTTCTACTACCAAGCCTCTCCCACTTGGGAATAGGCTCTTCTGCATCAAGCCTATCCATAGTTGGAGATGCGCTTCTGCAACCAAGCCTCTCCCACTTGGGACTAGGCTCTTTCGTAGCAAGCCTCTCCAACTTTTGAGACTCGCTTTTGCTACCAAGCTTCTCCCACTTGGGAATAGGCTCTTTCGCATAAAGCCACTCCATAATTGGAGACGCACTTCTGCTACCAAGCCTCTCCCACTTGGGAATAGGCTCTTCCGCAGCAAGCCTCTCCAAGTTGGAATACGCTTCTGCTACCAAGCTTCTCCCACTTGAGAATAGGCTCTTCCGGAGCAAGTCTCTCCATAGTTGGAGACGCGCTTCTACTACCAAGCCTCTTCCACTTGAGAAAAAGCTCTTCTTCAGCAAGCCTATCCATCCTTAGAGACGCGCTTCTGCTACCAAACCTCTCCCACTTAGGAATTGACTCTTCCGCAGCAAGCCTCTCTATCCTTGGAGATGCGTTTTAGCTACCAAGCCTCTCCCACTTGGTACTAGGCTTTTCCGCATTAAGCATCTCCATAGTTGGAGATGCGCTTCTACTATCAAGCCTCTCCCCACTTGGGACTAAGCTCTTCCGCACCAAGCCTCTCTAACTTTGGAGACTCGCTTCTGCTACCAAGCTTCTCCCACTTGTGAATAGGCTCTTCCGCAGCAAGCCACTCCATAGTTGGAGACGCGCTTCAGCTACGAAGCCTCTCCTACTTGGGAATATGCTCTTTCGTAGCAAGCCTCTCCATAATTGGAGACGCACTTCTACTACCAAGCCTCTCCCACTTGGGAATAGGCTCTTCCACAGTAAGCCTCCCCATAGCTAGAGACGCGCTACTACTACTACCAAGCATCTTCCACTTGGGAATAGGCTCTTCCGCAGCAAGCATCTCTATCATTGGAGACGCGCTTCTGCTACCAAGCTTATCCCACTTGGGAATAGGCTCTTCCGCATCAAGCCACTCCATAGTTGGAGATGCGCTTCTGCTACCAAGCCTCTCCCACTTGGAACTAGGCTATTCTGCAGCAAGCCTCTCCAACTTTGGAGACTCGTTTCTACTACCAAGCTTCTCCCACCTGGGAATAGACTCTTCCGCAGCAAGCCACTCTATAGTTGGAGACACGCTTCTACTATCAAGCCTCTTTCACTTGGGAATAGGCTCTTCCGTATCAAACTTTTCCAACTTTGGAGACTCGCTTCTGCTACCAAGCTTCTCCTACTTGGGAATAGGCTCCTCTGCAACAAGCATCTCCATAGTTGGAGACGCGCTTCTGCTACCAAGCCTCTCCCACTTTGGAATAAGCTCTTCTGCAGCAAGTAGGATTGGACAAAAATCAACCCAAACCGATCAACCCAACCCAATCCAACCCGATCGGTTTAGGTCGATTTTTACCCTAAATTGGGTTAGGTTGGGTTGTAAAAATCTATTTTTGGTCGGGTTGGGTTGGGTTGGGTTGGGTTGCGGTTTGCCTCATAAAAACCGACTCAACCCAACCCAATCCAACCCAACCCGCTTATTAAAAAATATTTAAAAAATTAAAAATTAATTAAATTGAATCAAAAGTCTTTTAAATTTCTAATTTTAATATAATTGACATTAGTCCAATTTGAATTGGGTTCAAACTTTTAAAAAATTCTCAACAAAATTAAAAATAAAGGTTCCAAAGTGTATTTAAGCTCCAAAACAAATTGTTCAAAAATGAATTTTGGCCTCCAAAAAAATTTTCCTAACATGAATCAGGTTCAAGTCCAAACCAACCAACCCAACCCAAACCGACCCAAGCTTGGGTCGGTTTAGGTTGGGTCAGGTTGCAACTCTTGGTCGGATTGGTTTGGTTTGATTTTTTGTCAAACCGAATATGTTGGGTTGGATTCGGGTTGAGCCCAAAACCGACCCGACCCGACCCGACCCGACCCGACCCGACCCAACCCAACCTACGCCCACCCCTAGCAGCAAGCCTCTCCATCCTTGGAGATGCGCTTCTGCTACCAAGCATCTCCCACTTTGGAATAGGCTCTTCCGCAGCAAGTCTCTCCATAGTTGGAGACGCGCTTCTGCTACCAAGCCTCTGCCACTTGAGAATAGGCTCTTCCACAGCAAGCCTCTCCAACCTTGGAGACGCGCTTCTGCTATCAAGCCTCTTCCACTTGGGAATAGGCTTTTCTGCAGCAAGCCTCTCCATCCTTGGAGACGCACTTCTACTACCAAGCCTTTCCCACTTTAGAATAGGTTCTTCCGCAGCAAGCCTCTCCATCCTTGTAGACGCACTTCTGCTACCAAGCCTCTCCCACTTGGGAATAGGCTCTTCCGCAGCAAGCCTCTCCATAGTTGGAGATGCGCTTCTGCTACCAAGCCTCTGCAACTTGGGAATAAGCTCTTCCGCATCAAGCTTTTCCAACTTTGGAGTCGCGCTTTTGCTACCAAGCCTCTCCCACTTGGGACTAAGCTCTTCCGTAGCAAGCTTCTCCAACTTTGGAGACTCGCTTATGCTACCAAGCTTCTCCCACTTGGGAATAGGCTCCTCCATAGCAAGCTTCTCCAAGCTATGGAGATCACTTAGCACACTGTCTACGCTTCGAATTTATCACCCACTCCAAGCTCCGCACCTCACATAAATGAGAGGTCCATACCTTATGGGACTAAATCTCCCAATTTCGAATCTGCCACTTTCTGAACGCTACCAAGTCTAGCACATCTCATAAATGATAGAGGTCCTGAACTTGGGGGACTATTGTTATGCCCCAATCTACGTGGGCAGGGCAATCCCACTTGGGCTCTACGTGGGCGCGGTCAAAGTCAACCGAGGCTGTTTGTGCCAAAAAGTTTAAACTACCGAGGCTATTTATGCCGAGGAGCTTAGACTACCGAGGCTATTTATGCCGTAGAGCTTTGGCAACCGATGCTGTAAAAGTCCGACCATAGTTGCATGCTGAGAAAGCCTCCCTGCCAAACTTGTAATTCAGTTTTAAAAGGACTGATGGGACAACCTGTCAATGCGGCTTGTCGTAATCGTAGCCTTTAGCTTGCGGCTGAAAAGGACTTTCTCATAAATGCTAGTGATGTGACGCAAGGATCCTTAAGATTGAGCCACTTGTCAGCATCTAAAGGGGTTTATCAGTTGAGATTTCTCTATAAATAGCAAACACATTCCAACAAGAAGGGGATATTGAAATTATTACTCTCACAAGAAATATCAAGTCCTCTATGTTAATTATTCTTCAAGTGTTATAACCACATGAGAAATCGTTAGTTAGGGGCCCTCAAGCTATTGCATCTACCATGGTGTGTTTCTCTTTATCTTTTATTACATATCCACCAGGTCCTAGGCTTATCTACGTGGTTGAATAAGCCACGTGGCAGTCCAAGCAAGAGGAGAAATACACGTAGGAAGAGGAGGCATGGAGTTCTTATTAGCAGCCACTTTTGGATGTCAACAACATGTATAGAAAACTGTTATGCCCAGAATATACATAGCAAAGAGAGGCCAGATGGATGCAAAAAGAACCACATGTCGTCCGAAGCTTAGTCAGGTAAAGTAAGTGGGACCTAAGCCTCGCCACGACACTTCTTCTCTAACGAAGTCATTCGCCTTGACCAATAGTTCATGAAACAAACATAGCGAAGGATCGTCCCTTTTGATGCCTATTTTTCAACTTACCTACCTACGCAGAGGGTTCGTCTCTTTTGACACACTATTTGGCGAAGATGACATAGTGAAGGATCGTGTCAGTAGGTTGTTATCCGGAGTGCGTGAAAGATATCTACGTGGCAAAGTTAGTTATACAAAGCATGTGGATTTTATGATTACAAGATAAAAGAGACGACTAGGACAACGAGGGGCTGCCGCGTGTCATAAAATCATCTAGAATTCTAAGTTAGCCAACAACAGGATGACACATGGTCATAAAAATGAAAAAGTCTGGAAAAATAAAATAAAATGTATCGACTCAACTTTCTTCAAAAAGAACTTAAGATTTAAAAAATTAAAGAAAGTTTGCAGACTCCTTCCATTTTAAACAAGGTTAAATTCTTGGAAGAAAAAATTATTTCAGAACTTTGTAGTGTGCTACAAAGTTCTGAAATAATTTTTTCTTCCAATAATTTAACTTTGTTTAAAATGGAAGGAGTCTGCAAACTTTCTTTAATTTTTCAAATCTTAAGTTCTTCTTGAACAAAGTTGAGTTGACACCTTTTGTTTTTATTAAATTTATCTCCTTAATTAAAGGAGAGGAAATAAAGTTAAAAAGACTTTTACTAGTAGTAAAAATGCCTTAATCACTAATAGTGATGAGTTTGATAATGGTTCAAAAAAGGTTAATTAGCACATTTTGTCCCTATCATTTGAGTCTATTGCGCAAATCGTCCCTATTGTTTGAATTTTGGCATTTGGGTCTTTAAATCCACCTTTCTTTGCACAAAAGGTCCCTTCCGTCCAAATCTGTCAACTTTTACCGTTAGATTAACGCGCACAATGCACTCTCTCAATTTCTGAAGTGCAATTTCGTCAAATCACAAATTATATTATTCCTTCAACACACATACACAGAGTTACAACCTCTTCTTCTTCATCCCCATCACTCTCTCTCTCTCTTTAAGTGATTCTCTCTCTAAGAAGCTCAAATTCTACGTACTAATCCATGGCGCTTCGCCACCTTCTCCTCCGGGTCAGGATCATCAAGCACGACCCAAACCGAGCTTAATTTTTACTTAAGAATATGGTTCTTAATTTGAGGATCGAACAATCTCAGATCTGTTTCTGATTGTAGGTTAATTTCAATGTTAGGGATTTTTTCTGTTTAATTAAAGGTTTGGCCTGAGTGCTGGGAGAATGAGGAGGAAGTGTTGAAGAATAGAGAGGATCCTCTCACTTTTATGTAAAGCTCATCTATATTCCAGTCTTTACAAATTTGAACTCCTTGAGCAGTGCAAATACAAATTAATTCGCCATAAGTAATATTATCAAAATAGATATAGACTGAGGTGTGATGAGTTAATAATTTTGAACTCTTTCTCCAAATTTTTTTGAAAGACCTGAAACAAATTTTTCTTTCCAGAAACTGCATTTAGCATCAAACAAGAGTAATAAAGATGAATTTATACCATCTAAAGTGAGTAAGAGATCTACACTTTGGATTCTTAAGTTGCCCTCTACTAACACTTTGGATTCATAAGTTGCCCTCTACTTCTTTGTTCTACTGGCGTTAGCATGCCCCAAGAAATGTTTAACAATAGTGAGTAATAGAAATCCTCAGGAGGGGAATTATCGACTTCCATATCTCCTTCCTTTTTAACTTTTTCCTTTTTAACATTCAGAATTTCTGTTTGGTGTTGTTTAGTTAGCATTTTTTTTCCACCAACCTTGTAACTAGCCCGTGAATCCTTGGACAAGCATTTGAGCGGCTATGGGAACAGAATTATGCCTTCTATAGACATGTGTTACCCTAATTTTACATATAGTATATTCAGGGGGCTTGATCTACTCCCAACCATGGGGAGTTCTTATAACCCCCACTGGACAAGCGAAAATGGTGGAGATTAAAAGTCAATTGCTTGTCCAATCTCCACTAGACACTTGTCCAGTAGGGGGGTTATAAGCACTCCCCACTATGGGGAGTAGATCAAATCCCAGTATATTCAATTGGCTCATCTATATTCTAGTCATAAATAGTATTGGGAGTATGGACATTCTGTACTTCGTGATCCTTTCTTCATATCCATTATTAACTGGAGAAGGACTAGGATAATAATTCCTTGATATAGAAACTCTAGGAGGTTCTATCATTGACATTTGGATTTTTAAATCATTTGTGTATAAAAATTGAGATTTTAAATCCTTTAAATTATTGTCACTGAGGAAGTAATACAATTTGAATCATCGTTAGAATTTACATCCGTTTTATGACTTAAAACGTTTATAGTTTCTTCGATTTTACCTTTTCCTTTATCAGAAATTTTTAAAGCATTTAATCTTTCATTCAAAGCTAGTAATAAATCATCTTCTAGAGTGCTGAGTTTCATTTGAACATACTCCATAGAAGATTTAAAATAGATTTTTCTACCTTTGAAATTTTTTGAGAAGTACTTGTACCTTCTGGACTAATTTTTTTCTTCAATGATATCTAATTTCTTTGATAAAGATTGAAGACATGACTTAGTATAATTATTTTGCTTTATAACTGGATTAAGATGAACTTCACTTACAACATCATCTCCTTTTGAAAAAGTGTTTGCTTCACAGACATGGCCATTAACAATAAAAAAATGTATAACGGATTGGAGAAATACCTTCATCTTCAGCTTTCCATAAAATGCTTTTGTTGGCTTCAATAACTTGAAAAGTAGGTTTAACCTCTTGAAACCAATAAACAAAAGGAAATACCACGATTTTTATGAATATAATCATAAAATTGTTCAAAAATTTCTCTCTTCAGCCAAGTGATTTTTGAAAAACCATTGTCTGAAGTCTTTATATTTTTCTTTCATGAAATCCTTCTGAACCTCTTTTCCATCAACTACAAAAGCAGGAGATATTATAGTATCTAGATGTATAGCGTTCAGATAAACATCTTCCATCTCAGAAAAAGTGGAGAAATTATTTCCCCTAGGTCTTCTGTGAATATTTTGAGAAGAAGTTTGTATTCATATCATCTCTAGATTATAAGATTTAAATAAAGAAAAAGAATTACTTCTTGTAAAATAGTTAACGAATATCAAACGAAGAATGTTTATCTCTAGATAACTAATTTCTTCTTATTATGGGTTCTTTAGGTTCCTCAAATTGTTCTGAAAAATATTCTGAATTATTTACCCCTAATTTTTTATTGCAGAAATAAATCTTTACCTTGCCATTAGAATGTTCGATAATTTCATAGGTTGGAGTTATTTATAAATAACCTTAGAAAAAATCTAAGGAATGGGAGATAATTAAATAAAAAAACATAGTAAAATTCTTGCTCTTTGAATTCTCAACCCTCAAATGGCAATTTACAAAGTGTGGTTATACATTTGGATTGAGGAGGTGGGTAAAGACTTGTTAGCTTCAACTTTTTTAGGCCAACAAAAACGTCAATTTTGAAGGAGGAAATCCACTGACGTGAAAATAAAATAAAATAACAAAAGTAACTTGCATAAAAAAAAAAAAAAAAAAAAAAAAAAAGAACAAAAGAACAAAACAAGTTTCCAATGTTATATTTACAAATGAACAATCTAGAAAGATCTAAATAGCTGTCGTGTTCTTGCCATCACATTATGGCACCAAGTGAAGTACAAGGTAATAAAATCAAAGAATCACTTTTCTAGCCATGAAGAGGCACCCTCCTAATAGAGCACTCGTTGCGAAGCACTAAGTGCCGGATCTATAGACTTCACCATCGAACTTAACCCAAAATATATGAATGAAAAAATTGTGCGCCTAGTGATAATAACCCAGCAGAGCAGTTCACAACTATAATTTACCTGCCTCACTACAATATAGTATCTTCAAAACGTCGGCCATATATACAGGTGGGTCATCAAGAATCAGCAGCAACCTCTGCAGCACGCTGCCTCATCATTTCCATTACAGCAGCCCTTCGTCGCGAATCAGACTGCTGTTGCAGCCTTCTCACATGTTCCTTCAAATCTCTGCATAAAAAATTAGGGATGTATAAATACAATTTCTATGATAAAGATTAATATTATATGTAGTGAAAGCGAAAGAGTGACGAAATTCATAAAGGTATTGGTGAAGAAACCTGCAACGTGGTACACTGCACTTAGATTCTTTGCATGCTCGAGCATGAAGCTGAAGGAGATACCACATTTTCTTACAAAGAGCACAACCTCCAGAAGCACGTATTTTGCACACAATACCATGGCGGAAAAGTCCCTTCACCTTACGACAGTGTGGATATTGGCAAAGTGGAGAACGGCACTGAGAAGCATGTACCAGGAGGTCAAGCATTTTCCTAAGCTGCAAAGCCAAATAAAACAAAGTCTCGTTACTTTATGCGTCAACAAGTCATTGCTTCCATTCCAAAAGCGATTATTCGAAGTGCCAGAAGATAGACCATAAGAATGTAAAAGCAGCAGAACAATGTGAAACACCAGAAAAACAAAGAAAAAATTGAACATACCTGCATAACTCGTAATTGCCTTGCTTCTTTGTTTTGTGCATCACGTTCATTAGACAGATTATTCGTCAATTTATGAGGGTGGTCAATTCCACCATCTTTTTGATAACAAGCATTGCATACTTCATAATCTGGGCACGTCTCACAACGCCAACCTTGACCAGCTTCAATATCCAGGTGACATACACAGCATGGTGTTACAAAAGCTGGGGCAGTAGGATTATGAAGATGGTAGAGGACCATCATTGAGGAGTGCTTAGCACGGCGCAGGGTATCATATTGATAATGATTTCCTTGGCAAAGGCTGAGAAATGCCTGCCTGGTATCAAAGAATTCACTCTCTAGAATCTCATCTCTATCTTTAGTATCAACTGGGACATCAGTAATTTCAACCTGAAGGTTTATCAAATTCAAAATTCAATTACTAAAGCTAAGTACCTGTAGAACACAGGAGCAACAATACTAAAAAAACCACTTCGGTAAATATTGTGAACCTATAGAACTTACTGGATATAATATATGCTTGTCCTTTTGACTGGTAGGATGTCTGTCTCTGTCCTCGCGTTTTTGTTCAGATTCATAGCACCTGTAAAGGACAAAACATGAGAACAACAGTATGCATTTGTTAACAAAGAATCAAAAGGTTTTGGTCAGATCATTTCATTAATTATTGCTTATAATTCATAATTTTAAACTATCTATTCACATAATTATCAAAATACTAAGTTAGCATGATAAAATAACAAGGCAGAAGAGAATTCTGGAGCACAAGGCTAGAGTCAGAAGAGGTGCACCGATCTAATTCTACATCAATTAGTAGTTGTCCGCTAATAAATGATCACTCACTACTCAACCACTTGCATCCTCATAATCATGGTCACTTTTCCTATTGGTAATTTCAAATAATCTATGACAAAATGGTAAAATCACATGCCAAAAATGAGACCTAATAGAGAGAAGGAAAACAACAGGAACAGACAAGTAAACCATATTACATTCCCAAACCAAAGTTGATAAAAGTATGTAGCATCACATCACATGCAGAAACGGTAGCCGAGTTACACACACTATGAAATATTAATTTTGAAATACTTCTACAACGATGAGGCTTTAGAGAAGTATGTTAGCTAAAACGGAAGCCAAGATGATGGTGCGCGAGTTGAGGGCAAGAGTGTACGAAAAGTTGTATATTTATCTAAGAATCAAGGATGCAAAGATAAAAGTTTAGAAGATATCTCAGGTAACAGAAAAGATAAATAGAGATTTAAAACCATATTAAGTATATTAAGGGTCAAATTGAAGACTTCGGTTCATGGTAATGAGATCATAGAAATATGCACGGACAATTTTGACAATTATTAATGGAATCCATATAGCATGGATCTTGGGGAATTTCCATTTTCAATCACATTTCCCTGTCAGTGAAGGAGAGGGGAAAGAGGTTAGTAGATCAATCAGGTTGAAGAGACAGAGAAATGCCACCTCCACCTCCACCCCCACCCCCACCCCCACCCCCACCCCCACCCCCACCCACACCCACACCCACACCCACACCCACACACAGATAAAAAAGGGAACACCAGCGCAAGGATTGGGTCTGTAGGATAGTACAAATATGAATTATACTTATTCCATAAATATATATCTCAAGCATATGATACGTGGACAGCTCCAGAACATAAATACGGGAAATAGATGAAGTCTTTGAAAAAATAAAAAGAAAGAAATTCTTTTAACTAGAATACAACCAAAATCAGGAAAATCCTTACTTGTCACAAAGCTGAAAATTTTTACACAGTCTGCAAACCCAACGATTTCCAGATACCATTAGAATGCAGCAATGATTACATGCATGCTGCAGGTGAACCATGATAAAATCCTCTTTCATTGGAGAGATCGTCTCACCAAGCTACAAAAGCAAAGAAGTTCATACGAACCAAATGAGAAAATGAAGACAATGGCTTCTACTTCCAAAAAATGTTAGAAGAGAATCACTGAGGGAGGAAAAAAAGGTCGGACAAAAAAAATGGTTATGCAAGAAAGCAAAGAGAACAAAGAAACAGCATTGGAAAAAGAAAAACAGAAACTAACTGCTGGAAGTAGTTAGAAAAATAAATACATGTTCAAGAACTTACCATGTCCTGTTTCAGTAAAATAATATAGTAACTATATTGTGATTCACAAGTGTTCAAATTAACTAATCAATAGAGGAATTCAGACATAGGGTAAGAAAGTTAAAAGAGAGAGAGAGAGAGAGGATTTGGATAACAAAATTACTTTATGCATTAAAAGCAGGTCCTTTGATGCATTGCCAGAAAGATCAATTTGGCCAGATGCCTTTAAGGCTCTCTTCGTAATGGTCTTTTTTATAGTTCCCTTCTTATATTGTTTCCCATCCTCTTCTTGCTGTAGTTGATAGATCATGTCCTCTGCGGCACCAGGCCAATAATCTCCGTCAAAGTAAGGCAACCGAGCTGCAGTCACCTTTGCTTTACATTCACCAGTAGAGACAAAGAAATGGTCATATAGATTAGTAAGATCAACTACAATATTTTCCTTTGAAGCTTTTCTTAACATGGACAAGTACCTGAAATAGAAAATACAATCCAAGTCAATCCAAGTCAACCCAAAAAAACAGAAAGCATTAGCACGCTCTATCTATTACATACAACAGTCTCATTTCAGACGGGTATACATCTTACCACTCCCTAAGTTTATCAGATTTTGGCGTTTTTTGAATTTCTGGGTGGCAATATAAAATGTAGTCTTCACCCTTCAATGGAGGGCAGGCCCATATGTAGCAGCTTGTGAAACCACGCAATTTGCAATACTCTAAATATCCAATCTGGAAAGAAACTAGAAATGTCGATAGGAAATTGACACGAAGAAACAGTAACAAAGAAATTTTTGACCTAAAGAAAATATGCTACAAGGATGGTGTGCAAGAGCCAACAAAGTCAAAAACTTGCCAAAATTTCATGGTACACAAATGTCCGAAGAGCCTCTCCCGTCACTGTTTTGACCTCTGGCCTGAAATACTTAACAGAATCCAGATATGAGAGATATACTCGGCGATGATTTGGCTGCTGACATTCTGATCCAAATTCTTGAACGTACATGCCAAACAAGCATACTTCAACACCTTCAGTCTTTTGAAATAATAGTACAACCTGGAAGATGAAAGTTTTTGGTTCATAAATCAAATAATGTGTCAATGACAGAGTCAGAGCAATAATCATAATCTTACGAAAGATTACTTTTCATATCGAACTAATGCAATGAAGTATTTCAATTTGATTCATTCCACAATGAAATATAATGCAACACCTTAGATTTATACGGATACTCTATTGGATAATTCTCCTCTTGAAAAATTTCAAGAAACCGTGGTTTAACCTCCAACTTTTTGTCCACTGATGACACAACTCTTATAACAAGTGCTTCTGCTCCTGGAACCTGGCAAAGTCAACATACCATTTGTACTTATACAATTTAAAATTAATGAAATAGAAGTATTGTTTAGCATAAAACAAATCAAATATCAAATATCATATAATAAGTCTTGTCAAATACAGTGTGCCAATATTAAATTAAAAAACAAAAGGGACAATGAAATAACATAAAAAAAAAAAAAAAAAGCACCCAGACGCCAGACAGAACACCATGCATGAGTACCCTAAAGAAGGCAGGGAAGAGAGAGAGAGAGAGAGAGAGAGAGAGAGAGAGAGGGAGATCGCTGCAAGACCTAAAAAGTTTAAGATAAGAAGTCACTTAATAAATTTAATTCCATTGTATTTCATAAAGCAAAACTCTCCTTATCGCTTCACCCCAATACCCATTGGCCCCTGTGCTTCCTTGGAAACCAGTAGGTTAATGCCATATATGTAAAAGATTAAACTAGTATACCGCTTTTCTTTGCGATGGAATTCGACCGTAGAAGATTTTAATGGATTGAAGAGTTGAGAAGAATGAGAGAGAGAGAGAGAATTTTGTTTGAGGGGAGTTTGATTTTGATGAATATGGAGAAATTGAGGAATTGAGAGAGAGTTGTGGATTTTAGTTTGAGAGGATGAAGACGTAGTGACGGACAAAGAAGTATTTTTTTTGTGCTTGTAGCGGAGCAAACCTCCCTACAATCGGTGATTACATCTAGAATCCCATTCAAAAGAAACATTTTCTAAAAACATTACATATGTCCTTCAGTTAACATATAAAAAACCCACACAGAAAATAAATTAGTACGTGTTGTACAACATTAAGAATGATTGCAGTCATTGGATTCAAAATGCAAATTTTATTCAAAAGCACATTCTCTTCTATAGTTTAGGTTGCCAAAATTAGATGTTCATCCTGTTACTTATTAGATCTGAAAGATTCTTTCTGGAACAATTTGGGTACAATAGCCATTATCTGTTTTCGGAACAACAGCATTGAAGTTTGTGTAATGGTGAAAATATCATTTATCAATGTTGATTCAACTCCTTAAACATCGCTATAGTAAGATAATAAGAAATCAAAAAATGCAAGGCTGTCTCAGTATGTAAACCATCATCTCATATCATTAGAAAAATAAAACATTAGCTACTGTTCCATTTAACATGGCAAATCAACTAAATCACCTCATCAAAACTTTTTCCGTGAAGTCTAGCTCTGTCCTGTCTCTCTTGCTTCAGCCGTCTGAACAATCGCTGCTCAATGTGATCACTCAAAATTGTTCTAGGCAAATCTTTTGCTCCAAGAACAGCATTTTGCGATAATGGCATACGTTCTCCTCTCTCAACTTCTGCTACGTAACAATTTGGACAGGTGTAATCAGCTTGTCCACCATCATTCCTTCTACCATTAAATAATGCACATATTTGATGTTGCCAAGCTTCACACTTATCACATTGAACCCACTGCACAAAACAGATATTGAATATTTCAAATGATCATTTTCATGAGCAAAAAAATAGTACTGGGTGCATATATAACATACCCATTCCTCAGTTTCCTCGTCATTTTTCTTCTTCTCCATCCTCGTCTTTGGTATGGCAGTTCCATCAACTACAATGGTGTCCCCACGAGCCTCATTATAACATGGAATGCAGAAGCAATGACGAGTATCACCAGCTCCAAAGGTATAATACATTGCATTTCTTTTAATGCGAGCACCACAAGGTGTGCAATATATAGGGGGCGGTTCAAAGGTAAGCTTCTCAACTGCACACAACTGACATGAATTTTCACTCATTGAATGCTTCATTGCTTGATTTTTTTCTGCTTTTGCTTTGCTCTGTAAAGAAAACCTAAATTAGAATTTCATTGCCAAAGAATGGTGAATCACATAATAGCAGCACAACCATGATATGGCTAAAAACTCCTTAAGAATGTTGGTGAAGACAAAAATGAGTGAGATCAAATCCTGGACATGTTATTTACATACCCCTCCCTTGTACTTCTTGTTTACTAATGGACGTGTAGAGGTTTATCCGAACCCCCAACATAGGCACGGGTGGAGTTTGGTTAAGAAAAAAAAGAACTGAGAATTACTAATCAATTATTGTCAGCAGGAAACAGGTAGAGATAAATAACCATTTATCCAAACAAACCACAAGTTTCAAAATCAATTCTAATTAGATCAACTATACGTGTGTTGACCTGCGAAAGGAACATAACCAATCCTCTATCAACTGCATATTCCATTGACCAATCCTACCATGGCCACAGATCATTGAAGTAACATAATTTTTAAGTATAAAAGAGAACCCACCTTGATTACGATAAAATATATGTACCAAGAATGAAGGGGGAAGTTTTAATTCAAAAGACTGGTCTTCTACTTTCCTCCCCCATCCCCACCCGAAAAGAAAGAAGATGAGCACAGTGAAACATGGTGAAATTCAATAACACATTCGGCATGTATGTATGACAAATGTTATTTCAATAATCAGGGAAAATGATTAGTTCCTGTTGTATCGATCAGTTGTCCCCAATAATACAATATTAAATTTCAGTACTTGTATTAATGACATTTTGCAAAATGTCCAGTTTGGAAGAAAAGATATTACATTCCTTCTGTGTCTTCTAACTTCTCCTTTCTTAGGTAGTTGCATACTAATTTAAATTCTACAACTGCTATAAACTTTCATGAGAAAGACCGTCTTTCATGTCAATAGTTATATCCAGCCAACATCCAGGAGAAATCATGTAAAGGTCATTTCAACAATTTGAGAAATGCAGAAATGCATCATGTTTGACAGAAATTTTATGATGCAGAAATAATCAGATAATGAGGGCGCAATAAAAAGGCAATCTATGTGGGTCAACAGACAGACCTGGCCAACCCATTGTCTAAGGCCCATAATGTGCTCCCGGACTTGTTCAGGGGTGAACAGTTCTATTAGTGATACTCCCTTAATTTTTGGCTTCCCAGACTTCGATGAATTTTCAGAAGGTGCTGGCATACTTTGCTGTTTAGCATGGTCCAGTTCCTTCTCAATCTTGATACCCTCCTGCTCACCAAATCCAGTAGGATTGTTCGATTTGATAACATCATCGGGCCTTTGGATGTAGGTATCGTGCAAATTATCCTTTTCCTTCTCAATACTCTTAGAACTTATTTGTCCAACACTCACAGGAACCTCCATCTTTACTCCTGTGACATCAGATTTCATTAGCATATGAGAATCACCGTGTTGTGCATCGGAGAGGGGACGAGGTTCATTTACAGCAGGATTTGGTATAACCGAACTTTCACTTTCAGACACATGGGGTAGGGAGGCATTTTCAATCTTCATCCGTTTAATAGAAGGATGAAAGTCTTCTGGTGTTTCAGCTATAACTGGACTTGTCTTAAGTGTCAACCCACCATCATTTTCAGCTGAATTATATGATTTACAGATTCCTTTCAAAGTAAAATCAGAATCAGCAAATGCCTTCAGATGTGACTGCACAAAAATCTTTACAGGAATGCAAACAGGACAACTTGCTTCCCTACAAAACCTATGATGATCGATTAAAACCTTCGTACCACGGCAACGCGGATACGAACATTGAAGTATGTTGCATCTTTCCATATGACTCAACAACTTCTGAGCCGTTGTACAATTAGGATCTTGACATTTCCCTTCTGGAGCACGGCATCGACGAGCATGCCGCAAATACAACAACCATTTTTGTTGGTTCTTGAATTGCTGTTCACGATTAAGGTTACTAGATCTACATACAATGCCACTAGAATTTGGAGGATCTGCAGATTTAGTAGCATCAGATTGTCCAATCACTGATTCTTCTGAGGATAAATTATTCCTCTGAGCAATATCTTTCCCAGTTATTCTCTGGTTAAAATCACCCTGCACATTTTGATCGTGTTGGACTCTGCCAGATACATGAGACACATCTTGAGATTTGGGATAACATTGATCTTGCGGTGCTGCATCCAGATGGATGCCACCAGAAAGGCCGTTAAAATCGTTTTGAGTGTTAGCAGCAAATTGCTGTGGATGCAACAGATCTGAAGTTTGAGTACGTGATGAAGACATATCTTGTGGGTAAGACGGATGTGAGACCAACTGAGTACCTCTAGAATGACCTTCCATAGCTTTGTGTGGGAACTGATTCTCCAAATCAGAAAATTGGAATGTCTTAGAGACTTGCAAGTGCAGAGTTTCCTCTTGACGCTCTATTGCAGGCTCGATCTTTCCTTCAAAGCCCATATTAGACGATAGATGAGACTGTCCAAAAGTGTCATTCATTACAAAAAGTTTGTGATGCTGACTTTGCTGCACTTGTTGGAGTTGATGTTGACCAAGTTGCTGCTGCTGAAATTGGTGAGATGGTTGTTGATATTGTTGTTGATGAGATTGTACAAGATTTTCTCTAGCTGAATGCTGCGATTGGAAGTTCATCTTGTCAGATTGATCAAATGATTGCGGCTTCATATTCGTGTGTAGAGAAGATTGCCTATTCAACATCAAATGAGAGTTTGTTTTGGGTATGGACTGCAGGGATACAGCAGTCAAGCTCTGACTGTTCATCACTGACCCAACAGAGGTTACAGGAGAAAGCAAATTACCAGACCCTGAAGCCTCAGCTTTTCCAATTCCATATCTATCACCTGTAAAGTTGGGCTATTTGCAGTGAGAGTAGAAGGAAACAGATATATCACATTCTTCAAAGTTCCCAAAACACAACATATCAAAACTGTTTTGGAACAAATTTTGAGAGAGTGAGATATAGACATATAGTAAGAGAGAAGAGGGAGGGAGGGAGGGGGAAAGTATAGGTACCCTGCATTACTGGTTGTTGATGTTGATCAAAATGTTGTTGCAAGGCTTTGGGGGAGTTGCCATATATTGTTCCTGTTAAATATCCCTCAGAAGCTACTGGACCATTCATTGGTGACATATTGTTTCCCATCATCCCCAACCCACCATTTAAGGGCCCATTTGATGGCACATACGAATTTTGCTGCAATGTAGACCTCAGTCCACCCATATGGCCACCAATATTATGCAATATACGACTATTTTGACCACCAATACGCTGCTTTTGCAGCATCGTCTGAGATATATTAGTAGATTCAACAGCTGGAAATGCAGCCATGTTATAAGAAGATTCCATTTTTATCAAAGACTGATTATTAGCATTACTAGCTATATCATTGTTATCAGAACTAGTAAATCCAGGAGTGGGAATCATTTGACTTGTCATTCTCGGTACACCCAAGGATGTCACTGTGTTATTTCCAACAGAATTAATTGAAACTCCCAAAGACGATGGTTGATATCCATTAGCCAAAGCACCTGCAGATAAATATCTTGTGAGAGAAGTGAAAAAGGTAAGTTCATAGCTTTAGTCATTGCCATAGATCAAGAGACTTGTAAGTACCATTAGAAGAACTAAAAGAACCACTGGGCACACTCCCAAAAGGTCCATTTCCAGTCGGCAACAAGCTTCCAGAATTGACGGTGGAAGATGCAATTGTATTAGTACTGTTACCAACAATAGAACTATCCACAGACGACATTCTCATCAGGCTTGAATTCCCAGTTTGGGATAGTCCAGGAGTTGGAATCATTGTTCCCATGGAAGACGATGTATTAACATGTGAAAATTGCTGGTTGTGATTACTTGGGGATAGACCTTTAATAAGGAATTGCAAACGACTTTCCAAGGTTGCAAGGTTTTGATACTCCTCCTGATAAAGCAAGAAAAGTAGGGAGATAAGACAGGAACATATTTACATGGTAGCCACTCAATTATTTCACTAACATAAGAAACTCCTTGATATGCTTTTTAAGAACTGCAATAGATTTTCCTTGTCAGATATTACCAGAAAGAATATAGCTCATATAAAAAGTTGTGTAGTGTCTATTTATCTTCGATCACGAGGCATTATCCACTGGTTTACCTTAGGATCGTGTTCATAAAACTTGAGGCGAACATGATAATAAGAAAATTGCATGAAGAAACAAACTAAAACTACACAAACCTTTGACAAAGCACTCTTGAATATACCCTCTTCTAAGCGCCTTGCTAGATCCCAAATTTTTTTACTGGGTACCTCGTGCGATGGTTGCCTCCGCTGCATGAGAAATTCAATTCTGGAGAATAGGAAATTCACAATTTTCATCAGTACATATTATATCTGATCCCAGTCAAGAGCACTAACATGTTTATGAAGTCGTGCCAACAGTAATTTTGTACAAGTACAACAAACTACAAAACGGGGAAAGAAGAGAATGGCCTTAAAAGTTCATCAAGACCAGAATAGATGAGGAAGGATGTGATACATATAGATAGAAAAAAATATTAAAACAAAATGCTAAAAAAGGCAGTATAACCCATATGAGAATTATACATTCTCCTAAGCACAATATATTTTTTAGTCCAATTCAAAAGGACAAATGTAACAAAGCTATTGTCATGTAAGTATATGACCCAATTACCTTGAGATTAATATATGTGGCAATCATACAAAAAATATATTAATTTTAAGAGAATCCTTGGACATCCACAAAAAAATCATAAAATTGTGAAAAATAAATGAATATGCGTTGAAAGAGAAAGAATAATGACATTTTTCTGTGCGTCTATATTTCTTATTGAGCAGTTATTAGCCAACAAAATAAAGCAAACAAGCTGACTGACTTTCCTCATACCAGCTTTCTACTAGTGAGGCATAATATGTTTTATACAACACAATACAGAAACGCAGTCGACCGATTTTCCCTATGACAGTTCACAAGCCATTGTACATAAGATAAAGCTAAACATGTCAAAACTACCGAAGTATAGTGATAAAGGTGATTGACCACACTTGCAGCTAGGTGAAGAAGTTAATTTTGTTTTACTATAAACCGGTGCTTTTCCCAATATTCAGTTGCAACATACTTCAAAAGAAGATATCTTAAAAAGGACTAACGATAAATTTTCAATCACTGAGAAACTCTTCAGGACTTCAGTCCCACTGCAACCTGCATTTACAAGTTAGAAACCACCTGCATACTTAAAAAACATATTGATTTAGAAAGTCGCATTATTGTTTCATTCTCTTACTCCAAGTCATGAGGGAATTGATTATTATCTATAAAAGAACACTACCGACATCTCTGATTGACGTAGATAAGAAAAAGTATTACATCTTTTCTGTCATAAACCTCCGTGCTTTCATGTATTCAGGGTCCATGTTCTGAACACCACGATGCATACTAGGATTTTGCATCTGACTCGGCAGAGCATTATTTTGCTGTGGTATCCCAGTCAAAAAAGTACCAGCTTGGTTAAGTGCCTGTTCAGAAATCTGGCCTGAAGGGTGTGCTTGCAAATTCATCTTCACTTGTAAGTCAATGAATATGTGTCACATAACAAGAATAATCAGAGTCCCACCATAGAGAACAAAAACATAGTAGACAATTCGAAATGATAAATCATAACATGTCCCCTGCATAACAACACCACATTGTCTAAACTGGCCAGAACACCTGCATGGGAAAAAAAAAGGTTGATGAAAGAAAAATGACGAAAGATCAGTTTTACAAATACATTGTGAAAAAATTGTGAAGATAATGTGTGCAAGAGAAGAAATAAGTCATGAGACAACAGACAAAAATTCAGGAAAGATATGTCTATAAAAAATTAAATGAATAGCAGTTGATAATGGCGTCTGTGCAGGGGCAGGCCGGTGACTTATTTGGAGGTAGTGCTTGATGGGAAGAAAGGGTGAGAAGATGGTAGCAAAGAGGCTGATGGGACAGTGAGTTGCACCGGTGTTTTACAGTTTTTTTCCGTGCAGAAGGTAAACAGATGGAGAGGAGGTTGCAGTTCAGGTTTTGAATAAAAGATTCATTTCCTTTTTTTGGTCAAATGGAGTATTTCGAATAAAAATTGTCATATTCACAAGGGATATCTTTGGAAAGTAGGGTAAAAGAAGTAATGGGGAAGTGGTAGCTTTTATGGTACAACCCAAAATGGAAAGATGCCCAATCATTATTACCTACTTAATTTGCATATTTGCTACACTAAACAAAGTTTAACCAACAAAACCGTAAAATAATCATGGTCACGACAAGAGGCTGCAGGGTGATCTTTTTCCCTTGTAGTGTCCAACAAAGCAGGAATATAAAAAAGATTAAGACTTGCGCGCATAATATTAAGAGGCGAAATAACATTTTACTTGATCGGCCTCAGGTTCCAATTTACTAAATGTCATGCAATTTATATACGTGTGCAGCATTTAGTGGTCAACTTTGACTTATGGAATTTATTCATAGAAAGAGAAAGATAAGATTTCATTTTACTCATTTGCTCAGGTCCCAATCACTTCTTAGCAAACCAAGAAGCATTTAATGAATAAAGAAAACAAAAAAAAATCGAAAAGAATAGCAAAATCGTCCAGAAATTCAACATTCTAGGACTATCCATTTTCCCCATACCCATGATCACCTGCATAAATACATATACAGACTCCAATTACGCATAAACACAGAACGATCAAGCTAAAAAACAATGTCATAGATTTCATCGAGACAATTGATATGAGAATCGTCCGAATTGGACCATTCTAGGGTTTCATCAAATTGGGGAAAAGCAATTCAGGGCTTATAACGATCAACCGTGTACTAGATTTTCAATTGCATCAAAATTGAATGACATTAATTAGTGAATTTAACAAAATCAAACTTAAAATCCACTAACTTACAGAAAATCAAAGCAAGGGCCGAAACGGAAATCGCAATAACTAGGACCAGAGCCGAATGCAAATTAAACGAATTCGCCAATAGTGAGCTAATTGCAGTATTCAAGCTTCATCAGCATCACTAATTAGGGTTAGTTAAAGACAGCGATTATTTGCAGAAATTGGGCGCGATTTAGAAATAATGCGTTTTGTTAATTTTGCGCGTAGAGAGGACGATATTTAAGTGCCCCTCTGTAAAATAATTCGTTTCAATTTGATCCTCTCTGTAAGATAATTCCTTTCAATTTGATCCTACCGGGAAAAGTAATTTTTCGATTTTCTCCTCCAAAATATACCCGGACTTTCACTCAATTTTATTTTGTGATAATTTCACCATATACTACAAAATATAAAATAATTTAAAAAATATTATTTAACTTTTTTTATTCTAAAAATACTGTTTTTTATTTTTATAACACTTGTTGTTATATTTGTTATGTTTGTTAATAACAAATGTAACACATTTATTATAACTAAAATAATAAATGTAACAACAAGTATTACAAAAATAAAAAAACAGTATTTTTAGAATAAAAAAAATATGATAGTATTTTAAGAAATAATTTTTTATTATGGTTATTTTTGAAAAAAAACCCCTTTTATTTTTGCATTTACTAGTTTTGAGTCACGGTTAAAGAATTAAAACTCTTGTAATTGTCCAGTGAATTTGAATGTTTCTTTTGTTTGTAATAGTTCAAATAAGAAAATAAAATAAATTTCAAATAGAATCAACTGATCGTGAATTTACTCTCTCAAATAAAGTGTTAAGAGTGCGTAAAAATAGATAATATAGTAACATATATCTAAAAGTGATAATATATATATATATATATATATATATATATATATATATATATATATATATATACTAGTTTTAAGGCCGTGCATTGCACGTCAGTGAAA